>LR736871.1:8331531-8352554 GCA_902654985.2 Oryctes borbonicus
GCTTTGCGCTTAGATATTGCTAATAAGGAGGGTAATTCGTATAACCTCCATTTCGCAATGAATCAACTTCAGAAAAGAATAAAGCCAAAACAGCAAAAAGTGTTTTTTTTGTTTTACTGCATTTATTTTTTTTTTCCACAGATAGAATGAAATAAGGGTATTTCAAAGTTACCTAATATTCATTCACATCATATATAGTGGAATGAATTATAACGGCTGCCTGTCTTATTTTTCTGAATTAAGTACTATAGGTCAAGTAGAGCAGACAACACCGATACGAAGTTTAATTTCTTTCGTTAAGAAGTTTTATAACGAAACGAAATTCTTCTTTTTTTCGAAAGTAAATTATACGTCTTTACATAAACAGCTGTCGTCGTTTTAACTATTTAACGCTTAAAATGTTTCATTTTGAAACGGGCTCTCCTTGAGCAGATGGTTAGGAAGGAGCACTGAAATGGCATCGCCTCGTTATCGAACTTTAATTCTTTTATCTATTAGCTATTGATATTTAATCGTATATTGTATGTACAGTGTATATAACTTTTGACGTAACTTGAAAAACCAGTTATAAAGGAGTACAGTGGTTGGTTGTAGGAGCTAATAAAATGATTGAAAATATAAATAATTCGCCGGATACACAAAATTATCAGCATCCGTTGTATTTTTATACCCAGGCGATAACTAAACTAATTACATAACTGCTAAAAAAAGCGTCATTAACGTAGCCATTTGGTGTACAAGAAATCTGCTGAAATTCTAGAATAATATTTTTGGTAGCAAATACTCGCTTAAATAGAGGAGTGCTTTAATCTCATTCTTTACTTACTACATAGGATATATTATAAAAAAATAAATAAACGCGCTGTATCACTACAGATATCGAACCCACATGTACTATATAACAGCATGTTTATTTGTTTATATAAACACAGACGCTAGAGTTACTTTTTACCAGCAAATTAATATGATGAGTACATCAACATTTTGGGCGGGCATTAAACATTTCTTCCAGAATTTGAATATACAAAGTGTTCAATTTCCACTACAAATGGTGCAAGTTTCGTTTCTTAAATAGGATACCCGCATTACTGCAATATACAAAGTCTCACCAGCGTGAACATGCGCTCCGATAATGTAACTTCTTATCAATTCCAGGGGGTTCCTAAAATTTTATGGATTAAATACAATTCCCTCGTAGATTCTTGTACATACTAAATTGAGATTTATCAATTTTATTAAAATTGCCAAAATGAAGTCAAAGTCTTTATCTTTACATGAAAAAGCAAATTGTAACTTCGCCGCGAGATGCTTATGAAGCAATTATTCAGCAATTATTGGGAGATTATGGAAGAGGTTTGAATGCTACAGCTTTATGAACAAAGTGCGGTATAGCAAAGTCAATAGTGTGCTCAATTAAAACTAAATATGAAAATATTATTCAAGCTGTTGTATATTCTTCATACGAAACAAAAAACGAATCTTAAGAAATGGGGAATTCCGTAAAATGGAAAGAGCCCTACACCGATGATTCCTCAAATAACATCCCAGTAACTGCAGACATTTTTAAGATCCTTTCATGAAAATATTAATAAAAAAAAATTAATCTAACTTATGTGTGGCTGGAACATTTCTGTGTTCGATGCTTAAAAATAACCGGAAAAAAATTATCTTCTGCACTAGAATTAGTGGATACTTTTAATGAGATATTGAAACTTGGAAAATGGAAGAATTTAATTTAAATGAACAGAACAAACGTTGATGAGGCCAGCCTATTCCTTTTCAAGAAACATACGTTTCGCTCAATCGGAAAATTATTCGGGTTTAAAAATGGCGAAACAAAGAATAACATTTCTTGGATGTACAAACATGTTGGGTTCTTAGAATTTGTAACTATTAATTATTCGTAAATAGCAACAGTTCACGCGCTTCAAGAATTTCAACAATCTAGTAATTTACAGGGGTCATAAAAACGCATGGTTAACGCTACACGTTTATAAAGAGCGATTTTTTAAGTATTCCGTTCTTGAAGCGTGCAAAATAAATGTGAAAAAATATATATTTTAATTTTTGTTGTACTTGTTTTCAAGTTATAGCATGTCTGGACAATAAAAGTGGTTTTAAATAGTTTTTCTTCTTTTTGACAACGTCCCTCCTCGCCTTTTGGTAAAACTAATAGACATATAATGGCAATATTTCATGCCTCCAAACCTCGCTCCATTAATCCAACTCACAGACTAAAATTCGGTTAGCTTAAGTAAGTTTTATTACAGGAATAGTCTGTTGACATCTATCATTTCTAAAGAAAACAACATTGGGAACCCTTAAAAGTTTAACTCTGAAGAAATCGGTCACCAAGATATTCTGGAAAAATATATATTATCTATTGACGATGAAGATAATCTCCCACCAAGAATTTTAAGACGCCAGTGGAATTAACCTACCATGAATGAAACAATTGCTTTGTTGTTGCTCTAAAATTGAATTCCAAACAATTTCAAGAAACAGCAATTTTGTTAAAGGGGAAAAATTATTTTTCTAATAACCCCTTGTGAATCGTCGTTAAATAAATCATATAAACGCACATTTAATTATTTTTTTACTTACTCCCTAACACGAACGTATTCGATACTGTGAAAACCTTTGGTTTGTTTTTGTTCGCGGTTTCGAGGTTCTACTGTAATTTGAGATTTTTGCGAAATCCTGCTATTTAACGACCGTTATCTTAATACCTAGTCGGCCTTAATACCGCTCTAGCGGTGATTCAAATTTTAATCGATTTTTCAGCAATACATCGAAACATTTCTTACATTAACTAGCATCTACAAGATGGGCTATCGAAACCGAGCCATGTTCGATTTGTTAATTTTTTTTTAATGGGGTGTTCTGTATATTTTTCCAGAATCTCGTAAAGAAACCGTTCTAGACTTTTTTTATAAACATTTCCCTATAAGTACCTAATAAATTAAATATGAGGCTACGCAGGTAAGTTTATCATTTCAAAATATAGCGTATACGTAACGAAATATTATAAACTTTAGTTAGATTAAAGATATTCATTAAATCTAACGTATAAACGTTATCTTTTTAGGTACAATTCCAGCATCTACTCGAAGTGACCATCATTTTTCTACATATTGTTTTGTAAGTGAAAAATATATGCAAATAAAGTTTCTTTTAGCAGAAAAATGTAGTAAGGACATATCGGAAGTTATAGAAAATTTCGCAAGTAAGCTAAATAGAAATATTAATTAAAAAAAAATCTGGATGAATTTCATAGAACAACGCGAAGTATGGACAGTGCACAAAATATTACTTACGAAATATTGGAAAATGTTCAACAAAATAGTTTGCATGAAGGAAAATAATGCTTGCGTCCAACACGTATGCGTAAAATTAATTTTGAAGATTATTTTTAATCAACATCTTTAGAAATGCAAAAGTTATAGTATTTTGTAGCAGTACTCGATGCATTTCAGCGAATAACATTTAATTTGCTAAAGAATAAGCATACTTTAGGTATAGGGAAATGTGTTTGAAAAGATTCTAAAAAACAGTTTCTTCGTCAAATTCTTGAAAAATATACGGAGTGTTCTATAAAAAATTAAATAGCGCGAATCAAATACTAGCAACACTGTTGATTATCTTGCAGATTAAAGAAATTTCGTAAAAATTTCAAATTATCTCAAAAACTAAGATAGATAGCTATAGATGTTGAAGATAGTTGACATGAAATGGAGAGGAGCACCTAAAAGCGTAACAATATACAGGACGTTCCGTTTGCGAAGGAGAGCGAAGCCTTGAGAGATTTTTTCCTCGGCTGTTTTTGAAAAGATATTTGATTTTCTTCCTCCACAATAAATTCATATAAAGTAACACGTTATTTTTATATATTCTGCAAGATTTTAGTGTTGTACATGGCAATAAATAAATAAATAAAAATAGTTGATGTTGGGGTTATTTCCACCGTTTGTTGGATTTTTAAAATCCGACGTTCCGGCAGACATTCTTCTGTCGTCTTCATTTTATTTATTAATTTAAATTATTTTTTTATAATAAATTCTAGCCCGGAATTTTTAATACAAAGTACGCACGTATTTTTTGGGAAACTCATTTAGGCAAGTAAATGATCGACATATCTCGACAGCAGCGATCCTCTTTGCATTAATACAGAGATGTAAAATAAGTAATGTAGATTATCTCATAAGCTAATACAATAAACTTCGTAAATTATGTTTCGATAACGCTCTGTTACAAATCAGACAAGAGGGGGGTATGTTGATCTCAAAAACCTACGTTCGTTTTACAAGAAGATCAAGACTTCTACGTTATAATTACATTTTGAATTAATCTTACTATCTACGTTTCGCATTCAGTTGACATTCGAGGTTCATAGGCTTAGTAATTTCCATTTTCGTGCCTATTAACGAGCAAATTTGACACAAAATTGGCACCGTTTGGTTCAACGAAATAAATAATCATAGTGGGCCGTAAGTTACGTAGACTATTTACATAGTACAAGTGCTATTATTAGGCTTATGAGCTTTAACGCTAACGTGTATGGATCCTTTATTGAAATTCCTGCAATAGAAAAAAAAAATGGAATAATAATAACTTTCGAGGTTCATAAAAATGGCTAAAGAGGAATGCGTGGGGAACCAGCGAGGCCTCCTATTTCAGGTTTTAATACGGCTTCTTACTGCAGCGAATTGTATATTTACACGCAATGTGGAAGTAGAATAAGTAATTCCGGTCTTTTCATATATTTCATTGTACTTTCTCAGTATTCTACAATTATTTATTTAGAAGTTTTTAGCATAAGCAAAGTGAAGCATGCATATTAATAAGTACCCTTCTATTTACACACAATGTATCTATCAACCTTTCTCTACGTATAGAAACCGGTTCTGTAGAAATAGATTGTTGCTGTAATTGCATTCATTTTGTCTCCTTTACAGCAATTTGGTTTTAAGATTTTAGTCATGTTTTCTAATTTTTATGACTCATCCATTATGTATATTTTTACCGATTGATGTTGGAAACATTCTTATACAATTTGTGACCGGGTGAGGGACATAATCCGCTTCAAGACTATATTCGTTATAAATTTTCATGGGAAATCGATTAATTCGTTTGATCGTCGAAAAAGTAAAGTGAATTTATAGTTCTTAGTTTGTCTATTGCATTCTTTATACCGTAATTTCCTTTGTTCAAAGTTAAGTGCTTTGGATGCACGAAAGACGATGGTGCGGTTGGGATCCGGGCGTGTAATAAATTTATTAAATTGATTATGCGATTATTACAAGATACAGGTATGGCGGATGAAACTTGCAACAATTAAATTATAAAAGCTTAAAAATTATAAAGCTGTGGTCACACTTAGTGAGGCTGTCTCACGAATAATTTACCTTAGCCCTTGTTGACCTACTTTAACCCAAGGAAATGTGGTTTAAACTACACGAGGCAAACATTGCGCGGCCAAAAACCTAAGACAGCCTCGCTAGCGAGGCAGAAGCCATCCTAGGCAGGTTCACACTTGCACTAGTAACACTGAAATCGTCATACATGATCCTGCACCATTTTAAAGTTACTCAGCACCTTCATTACCTTCAGCACTTGTGCAGTAAAATAGAGTAAAAAAAAAATAATGAAATAAAGCAGTGTTGATTGCTCGGTTTCGAAAAAAACCGTGTCGATTTTTGGATTTTAAATTGGCAAATAAGCTACTCTTCATGTTAAAAATTATTGACATGTGCATATTTTTCGTATAAACACAATGCACTACGTAAAAGTACGCGGTTTATAAATATACATAGTCTGCTTCGTACAGGTAGGTGCCTTTCGATTTTAATCTCGCTTCGCAGAGCCTTTGCTTTTGTATGGCGTAAACATTAAGTAGAAACAAATGGAAAGAGTGCATTGACCGTTGCCTGAAGCATTTTTCTGGCCATTTCCTAGTAGAATCGTCGAGGGATTGTACAGAAATATTAATAAAAACGTTCCTATTTTCTGTGGTGCTAGAGGTAAGTTATGTTAACAAAACAAGGACGTATTGCTTAATACTGAAGTCAAATTTTGTTAAAGTTTAATATTTTTTTATAATTACATTTATAAAAGTTAATTTCAACAGGTGTAGAATAATTTAAAACATGATTTACTGAAACAAATAAAAATCATTTTTTTTTATAAAATAATTTTTTTGTTTTTCTTTTATTTTTTAAAATCTGTTGGCGTTATTGTACTGTTTTAATTGTTTTAAAAGGAACATTTCATAAACGAAAACGAAGTCGGTAATAAAACGACGTGCTAATGATATCTATCAAAATAGGACTCATTTTGGAATAAATAATATAATAATAAAATAATAATAATAATAAAACACAAGCAGAGTCGATCATGATTACCACGCTCCTGAGACGCCAGCGGCTCTAATATAGCAACAGCCTCAGTTGTAAAAACATTTGCCGCCGAGCCCAACTCCCTGTATTATATACTTGATGTGCGCTTCCGCATCCGTAACTGCTTTTACAACCATCCGTGAAAATAACCAAATAGTTCTAATAGTTGAGTGTAGGCTTTCACGACCGTAATCCATAGTAGAAATGTCTTTCGGGTGATGTCGTGTAGTTAATGTTTTACTTAACAACACGACATCACCCGAAAGACATTTCTACAACCAAATAGTTCTGTTGACACTACATTATGGATGAAGACAGGCACTTATCATGATCTGGTTGTTCAGTGTATGGTGGAGAAATAACATAAATGTTGTTGGATATGATGCGAACTAAATAAAACAAAATTCATTACGTAACTATCACAGTTTTAAACAATCTTGTTTTTATTAATAATTGACCACAAAGAAAGCCAACAATATAAAATAAAATAAAATATAATAAGAATAAAAATTAAAATGTTAAACATTTTTAATAAAAATACATTTCAAATTTGTGCCTACATTTTTATATGGACGAGGTAATCTACTCAAGTCCTAGTTTCAGTTTTTACAAAATTTTTAATTTCAGAAAACTGCAGTACGTTAAGTAATTTCGAAAAATTTAATTTATTCGATAACTTGCACCCTTTTATTGAGAGATTTTTAACGATTGTAGTGAAGCTGTACGTTTTTTTCTATTACGAATAGGTTTGTTTCAACAGAACTTGCAAATTAATCAGCGTATCTGTTTAGTTGATTAGCTCAGAAGGATCCGAAACTATTTTCTCACTAGTTTGTGATTTTTTAAATTAAACAAAGCTAATTTTAATAAGTGACTTGGATAAAAAAATTTTTTTTATTAATTTGGTATCTTAGAAGAAAAGTTTTTGAGAAAATCTAATGTAGCTAGTATTTTCCGAAGTCAATAATTTAAGGTGCCGGGTTTCTCTTGTTGTTAGACAAGAGAAGAATGTCGGTTATTTGTATCTTAAGTATTTTCTACTTAATTTTCCAACGAAAAATCTTCACAATGCTTTAACACGTCATGTATTACGGAAAGTTTTCGGTAAACAGGAAACGTTAGCAAGGGTAATTCACTGGGACGCCGTTCTCTTCTAGCCGTAGGGGTAATCGATGACGTTCGTACTCGCCTTGAAGTCCTGCAAAGCTGTTACGGCAACTCGGCTCGATAAACAGGTAAAAATGCAAATTTAAACAAGTAACATTGCAGGTTTATCATGCACTCCGTTAAAGCAGTTAAACGGAAGCTATTCGAAGAATTTTTTTGTTGTTCGCGAATTGTTACCATTAGGATTGAAAAATGGCTAGTACTGATCATACATGATTTCATAAATTATTTCTCCTCGATTTTTAAAGTAGACTGCGGAATTGTCCAATTGTTTGTAGCATTCCATTGCTTACTTGATACTTGATAAGATCAACTAAAGACGTAGTAAGAAACAATGCTTTGTGTGTGACGAGCAACAATTGAATTACTGTACAGTGAAGAAATTAATGACGAGAATTAATAATTAAAATATGAAGCGTGAAGATTTAATAACATCAAATAATAAATAGGTCTTCGGACGGACCTGGCCAACGGACTTGCACGATTTTAAATTTCGTATAAATAAAAAAATACATTTAAAATGACGTGTTTTATCTTGAACATAACAATAATTTGATATTTACATGACAGTTCATTGGAAAGCAAAAAAGTATACAGGGTGATGTATACCAAGAGGCGAAAAAATGAAAATTGGAAATAACGTTTTTTCCAATCGGCCTTTGTTTTGAAGATATCGACGTTCAAACTTGTGAAATTAAATAATTTCAAGTTTCACAAAAGAGTAGGCCATATGAAAGCTTTATTTAATCACGGTAACGGTTACACAGAAAGCAAAACAATTACTTTAACTCATGTTCGAAAGGTCCACCGCCATCAGCGATGTCAAGCATGGCAACGTAAAAGTACTGAATTATAGACTACAGCAAAATCTTGTTCATTTCCAATTTCAAGTGCAGCATTCATAATTGCTCTTCATTATGAATTTTCTCTGCGTAAAAACTGGTTCTTTTACGTGGCCCCAGAAGTGGGTTTAATTCTGGCAACCTAGCAGGTCACTGAATTGGACTGCGCCTATCTATCCACCTTCCCTTGTATTGGTTGTCCAGCCATTCTACAACAACCCTTGCAGAATATAGTGGCGCACCATCGCGTTGATACCAAATTACATTACATTTCGTAAACCTCTAAAATGAAAAATCGACGGGACTAAGATCGGAACGGAGCCGGCCATGGAATAGCCGACAACCCAATTCACCTATTTCCAAGTCATCCAATCCACCTATTTCCAAGCCGTGCTTGCACTTCGAGAAAAGTGAACTGGCGCGGCATCATGAATGTAGTATATTCTTTGGGTAATGTTTAATGGGTTCACTTTATTTTCGATGGAGTTCGCCTGCCAATGGACCAATGGGCCAATTACGAAATTATCCATTATTTTTTAATGGTATCCAATAGATAGTTAGAGCTATCAACGGTAGAATAAATCCAGATACAATTGGTTTGATTATAATACGTATATTGTGCCGGTCCATGAAGCTGCCGAGAAGATCAACATCTCCCATGTGTCGACGTTCTATTCTTGTACAATCGCTGGATCGAAATCGTTCTTTTTTATTTCAGTCATCCTTCTGTAGTTGGGAAATTACTGGCTCATTATCCTTCCGGGCAACAACAGTAATTTTCACGTCATCTAGCAAACGAATTAGCACACAACTAGATCCTCCCCGCTCTTTTTTAATTATATTTTCTTCGGATAATTTACAGCTTGGAATATGATTTCTTTCACTAGATGGCAATAAACGTGATAATTTTTATTCGCTTCAATTGTTCGGCAAACAACTCCCATTTCGTGGAATGTTTTCATGACCTGCACATATTTCGAATCTGCAAGCAAACCTAGAAAACAAATAATGTTTCCTATACTACCAGCTACGTAAATGAATTATTACCGCCTTGATTGAAGGGACGTAGCTACGATTTACCTTGGTTGCCCTTGAGAGCAAGATGTCGTAAAACGCTGTTTTTTTTCCGCAATTTTAGATCGTATGTTTTTGCGGTCGCAGCTTAGCCTCAGTCTGCGAACAATATCCTCGACCACATCGCACTTGTACTGCGATATAAATAACTATGAAGTACCATTTATGAGGTTCTACGGTAGTGACCAATGTTGGGCAAGATAGGGGAAGTGACTAAATTTTCAAAGCGACTAGATAGACTCGTCTTTTGTCGACTCTCTGGGAAACCGGCAAACAACACGAAGCCTTCCTTATAAGACGAATAACCACGAATGTATCTAATCGCTGCAAAAATTGGGAAAATCGAGCTAGTTTCTGATGTACCAGATTCTACAATGAAACTATTCACTAAAATGCAACGTTGCTGGAAATGTGACGAATTATTATATCTCTGTATTACAAGTTAATATGATGTATCAATATGATATACGATCCAGCGAAAGATTAAGATAAGAAAGTTGGCATCGCCTCGAGCGAAATTGAAAATAGACTGTTGACATTAAAAGTTAGTTCAAAAATTAAAATCGACCGTTTTTCTTCTAAAAAAACTCCAGATTCTGTTATTCGAAAGTCAATGTAACTATGGTTATTTACGTAACCAGTTATGAAAACGGTAATTTTAGTAGGCGTTTTGAAGAAGGAAATAAATATGCTGTCAGGTTCAGGACTTATAAGTTTCGATAACTGTGTTTGTAATTATTTTGTTGTTAATGTTTGTTTAAAAAAAAATTCAAAGCTAACTTTAGAAGGTTCCTGCAGTTAAAAATGTTGTTTTCCGAATAAAAGAACGTCGAGCAAATGAATAACGTCGTGGTTGTTCGAGTCTACTTACTCGTGGATTAACTAGTTCGAATCATGTAAGGGAATTCTTATGGAATACTATGTTTGTTCAGATCAGTCTCAGATCTGAGATAATTAGGTAATAGTGCGCCCTCAAGTGTTATATATCAGTGCATGCAATGACGTATGAACCATGATATTTTCCATATACAGTATTTCATACACCCAGGATTTTGTAATATCGAATCAGTGAGCTTTTACTCTATCTCGAGAAAATATACGTTCTAAACCATGCTTACGTGAGATACGTGCATATGTGACATATTTATGTGTTATTTAACATTAGATCATCACGCTTTAGATTTAGGTTTTTTAATCTAAAGGAAAACACTCATATACATACCGCAAACGTGTACAGTCGCGATCATTAAAATGTGTCATTGAAGACATATTAGTTCGTTTTTTCCACTAATTTCTTCGAATAATCATGGATTCTGATGGTGTCACAATAATTTTTTTTTAATTAGTTTAAGGATTGGCATCTTGGTGTACAAGCTTTTGGCATTGCTATGGCATGTGGCATTGTTTGGCACGATAAGAGAACGGTGTAAATTTCACACAAAAATAAAAATTTGAACCAATAAGAATATAAGTGTTTGATGTATTAAAATTAAGTAAATATTGTTTTTAAATGAAAAGATTTAGTATTTTGTATCCAAATACATTCTGTATTATGTATTTTGTTCAGCTTCGTCGATACGTACAAAATACCTGCGCAATCTTACCTTTAATTCGTTGATTATACTATGACGTCATAATACGGTTTCTTTAAAGGGAACATGAACCCAAAGATATTCCCTAATTTCATAATTTCCAATCATCGAGGCTATTGACGAATAAATAATTAATTGCGGGAGAGTTAAAAACCGATTTAACAAGAGATAATACGAACGTCTTTAAAAATAAAATGAAAAAAGCGGAATAATCAAAATGCAACCTAGATTATTTTATTCTTTTTTCCAACATAAAAAAATAGAAACATTTTTAACATTTGAAAATAGCCTGCGATGCACAATAACATGTATTTACGGAATGCCGTGGCTATAAAGTCCCCTTCTCCCTTCTCTACATAACCATTTGTGCCGTTCATTTTTTCAAAAAAGAATAATGACGTTACTTAAAATAATTTCCCAGTATTTACTTTCTTTGGGGTTTTCGATCTTTTTAAAAGAAATTGTTATTTAGAATATCGACGAAAATGATACGAAAAACGTAGCAAAATAAAATGAATCCGAGGAAAATAAGCATTTTCTTTTCTTTGTCAAAGACCTAAAAGAAAATAAAAGACTGAAAAATTACGAATGTAAGGTCGAAATAATAAAAAAAAAAGTAAATTACTCAGAATATGAAACAAACAAACAAAATTATTCGCTATCGTAGCGCATATCAGCCGAAATCTACTTAAAAGTAAAAATCTGAAATTTACGTTAACAACAGGTATACAGGGACATTTTATTCTGAAAACGGATCTTTTGTGCGAGAATATATTAAAATTTTATTAGAAAGATATTACACAGTTCTATTCAACGAGACCTGTTTATTGGTTGTAAGGTACAGAAAATTATTCCGCCGTTGTCATACCGTTGAATTTACTGTTAATGTTTCGCTATTCATACTGGCAGTATGTTCTAAAGACTATCGTCTTTAGCAGAAGCTGACAATATGCAATGAACTAAACAACTCGGCAACATCCGGCAGGTTATTCTACATTAGACAATGTTTAAAGTAACTTGTTTATCAAAAACTGCTTTTTCCCTTTTATTCCCCTTTAATGAATTTAAGAAAAAACTAATTTAATAAGGTGCTTTCTTGGAATATAAGTAAATTTTCTGATATTGTCAAAACCGTCCAGAATGTTGTTTTTGAACTATAACCCCTATTTAAATTCATTTTTCACATTTTCAACTATTATGTGGCATTGCTGGCAACTGCTGTGGCATTGCTAATTACTGTTTAGCATTGTGATGAATTACTTGGAATTGTTGGGAATTACTTTGGCATTACTACAGAATATGGTAACCCGGCATTACACTTAAAATTCATTCGTTATTTAATTTCATATTCAATAGATTTTGTGTTCTATCTGAGACCCCCGAATTAAATTATTGTAGTGATGTTCTATTCTTATTTATTAATTTTTCAAAAAATTTCGTTTTTTTTTATTGGTCTTAGCGTACGGCTTTTCATTGGCCATAACTGTACATATATTAAATGTAAATAAACGTGAATGCTTCAAGCACTTTATTATCAACACACCCGCATTGGCAAAATATATTTTTAGCTGATATATATGCAAATTTCTATCGACAAAATAGAAAAAACTGAAAGTGCTTATGTACATTATTTACCATACTCTAAGAAAGAACATGGTTAATAATTTTTGTTCTAATAGCAATTGCCCGATAGAAATTGGAATTAGCTAACTGTCTTTTAACACTTGCGATACTGTTAGATCAGATACATGATACATACGTAGGGCGTGGTTGTATTAACTTATTGCAGAAACAAGCGAATAGAAGGATGAAAAGCAATCACACTTATGATTATTGCCCTACTACCAAAGTCATTAGACCTCAGATTAATTGAATCGGTTATTTTAAAAATAACGTACAGCCAACGTAAAGAAAATAGATTTATGCGATTTTCAGAAGTAATTGACGATAGAAAATCAAAAAAATAATTAAAAAATAATGTGTGTACCAATGTATAATAAAAATATTGTAAATAATTTAATTTATTTTTTACTAACAGCAAATTAAATATATACATATACATATGCACATTTAGCCTACATCCAATGTAGGCCCTATTTTACAGTTTCGTCCTGCTACCGTCGGTGCCGAAATATTTTAACCCTAGCATTCCGTTTCTATTTCTTTAACCGCATATCATTCAGGTCAACATTACTTAACCGCCTTGCCTTGACGAAATTACAGATTATTAAATATGTCGAAAGAGATACATTGTCAAATGTAAGCAAGAGGAACTATAAACCCACAAAAATGCAATATAATTGATAAGCCGTCTGATATAAGAACATAAAAAATAACAACTTGTATTTATACGTACAAAACCGTTTATTTACAAGAGTTACGTATTGTTTATAAGTTCGATGAGTAACGTTTGTTTAATGAGTAAATATTATCCTTCATTCTCTATCCCGGTGAGTAATTTATGCTAATGCAAAACGTTTAGATCTTCTCGAATCTGCTAATAATATTTTAAACAGATTCTATCTAAAAAAGGGTTGTCAATTCAATATGCTGTAGAAATTCTTAAAGTAATTGAAATTGTGGTAAAAGTGATATAAAGCATAGAATCTACCTTTTGTACTTGTGATTTTCTAAATATAGGCATAGACTCAAAGTCCCTTTAGGCAAAAGCAAAGATTAAATAATTTGCTAGTGGATGATTATTTTCCTATTTAATATATGATGATTTTTTACTAGATGTAGGGTATAGTTGGATACATAGATCTAACAATGATTTACAAGAGATCATGTACAGTCCCACAAAAAAAATTCGTCTCCCCCTTTCAACGACAACGCAAGAACATTGTCTTTGATGGGAGTATCTGTCGCTATTAAAATTTGGTATTCGTTTGCCCTTTCTTTTCTACGGCCTTCAAATTTTGATAAGAGGACGATGATATTCCACAAACTGAACCCAAGGTCCATCCTTGGTGTCTTGGTGGTCCTGGTAGTGGTCCTCCTTCAGGTCGATACTGGTTACGTTCTTCCGTTAATTGCTGCGGGATCCAATTGACGCATTTTTTTGTAATTCAACTTCTGAAGAATATACCGGGCGTTTTGTTAACTAATTATTAAGTAATTTTTCTTTGCGTAATCCGACGGTTTTCACGAATCAATGCTTTCACTTACGTCACTGACTCTGGTTGATCTGATCATTTTTCGTCAAACCTCTTCACTTCGCCTTTACGACGGAATATTGCACGTCTAACCCACTGCCGAACATTCTTCACCTTTGTACAATTACTGCCATAAACGGCTTTCTAACGCCCTGTAAATTTCCAGCATTGAAAATGCTATCGCGTTGCTTGATTCCCATCTCGGATGATAAATGGATGATGATGGATATCAACGGCGATTCACAGGAAGCTTTGCTTGCTAAGATGAGATATTCGAAGTTCCCGTTTGCAGATTCGAACTTGTTTCTATTTTCACTACTCACATAATGGCATTGTTGGAGACGTTATCCAACGTCGCACATTTTCCATCGGCTGCCTTGGGATTAGAATGAATCTGTATCTCCGTATGTTAGAAAATGATACATTTGCTTTCAGCCCAGGGCGGAAACATTGTAGGTCACAAGTTACAGAAAATTATAAAAATCTCTCACATTTAATGTTAATAATTTCGTCATTGTAATCAAATATTTGAAGAAATTCTTCTGAAAGAGTTGGCTTTTATTTATTACTCGTACCTAATTCCATTTCCTTAACTCTCCAAAAATATGGAGCTTTCAAGGGGAAGCTAACATTCCCAGTTCTCTAGATGTAAGTTATAAAATATACATTTATACTCTCTGGAAGACCCAATTCCATATCTTACCAATTCCTTTTTATGTAAGCGCACGAACATCTGACACAACGAAAATACTTCTCAAATACAACAATAAATACAGCGCTCCTCCTTTTTTGTTTTATCTCGATGTAAGTTGAAATACGTAATGAATACGTGTGTGTGTATCCATTGCATTTTTTTTTATACATTATCTGTTTATTTTCTTGAATGAGTCTTGCCAGTGCATTTGCATAGTATGTTGCTGTAACCGTTATGAAACGTTGTTGATGGTATTTACAATTTACACAAAAACTTATCTGACGTTAAGTTATAAATGTTATACAAAAATAGTTGCGCAGTGCCATATTTATCCATCAATTTCTTGTTACTACGTTATTTATTTATAAACATTAAGTATAGATTATCATTTTTCAGTAATGTTTGATATAGTATAATGTTTTTTAAATAAATCTTTAATAATTATCGATATTTTTTAGCCAAATCTCAGAGTGCAATTGTCTATAGTTTAAAAAATTTCCAGCCATAGAGACAAAATTGTACCAAAATTTGATAACTAAAAATGCAAGATTTTAGCTTGTAAATTCTGTAGTTTTCCTTCCTGCTTTTAACTAGCAAAAGCCATTACCTATTATTTATTATTTCTTCTTTTGAGTAAATAAATCGAAGATAATTTACTCCGAATACTCAAATTTCAATTTTTTTTTTTTTGTTAAATGATAAACCAACCACGCCGTTAAGTATTGCCAAAGCTTACATTAGCGAAAGGTTAAGAATATAATTATGTGCGTGTACTCAAGGCTGAACCAGATTCTAACAGCAGCCTATACCATTAATGATGTCTACATTCTTTGAAATGTGAAATGCGTGTTGTTTTCCCGTATTATCGCTATTATGCTACAGGGTTGATATGTAAAGTAAAAGTGCATTGGCAGAATAATATTTATTAATGTTAAACGAAGCATTTTTCCCTTTATTAAAACCGGAGTGCCTGAATATCCAAGCGGTGATGGAAATATTGGAAATTTAAGTTAAGATTTGAGGTGATAATAACAATACTTGAATGTGATCATGCTGTGCGGTTTTTAGGAGGATAGTAATGACAAATTTGGAGTTAGATGCCGCTTTGTGTCAACATCTGTATTACCAACTGTAAGTACCATTAGTTAATCGTTAAAATTACGGAGAGGTTCATTGAGTGTTGGTGTTATTTTGCGAGGTGTTGAGACAGAACAAAGGGTTTTATAGGAAAAGAATAACGCCGGTCAGTGATTTAATTTCTTCTTTTTTTTAACGGAAAACGTGTGCAGAAATTAAAGGGAACTCGGACGAAGTTATAAGGACCATCACCAGAAACTGGTTTATTGAATTTAAGCGTGGCCGAAGATCCGTGCTTGATCAGGAGTCGCCAGTTCCTTCTATTGAAGTGACTGAACGATATGATCAATAATCAAAATTGTGTATGAGGAAGCTATTCTGTTGACGTTGCGCGACTGCAGATGAGACATGGATGCTTCAGTTCACGCCAGAAACCAAAGATCAGTCGGCGAAATGAGTTTTTACCAGCGAACTTGCACCAAAGAAGGCGAAGATGATTTCATCAGATGATTTTTGGCGATTTACCCACCATTAGCAATTGCAACAGCAATGTTAGCCGAGTTACAATACGAGCTGTTTTTTCCAAACTTGAAAAAAATGGCTTAACGGAAAGCGGTTCACGAAACATAAAGAGGTCATTGTCGAAACAGAGTTCGGCAAATGCTATTACTTGGATGCATTAGACAAGTTGGTATATTGCTGGACTATCTGGCTGGACTATGGACTATTCAGGAATTGTGGTTCAAATTGATACATTATCCACCCTGTTCACTAGATCTGGTCTCCTGTGGGTTTTTCTGTTTTGCTAAGATCAAAGTTTCGTTCGGGAGCTAAGCGTTTCCGCCAAATGAAGAGGCCAGCATATTCGTGAACGTTTATTTTGGAGAATAAGATGCCAACTACTATTTAAACGAATTTGGACTAGATATTATGCTAGAAACTCTCGTATTTTGTTTTCCCGTGGAAGGACGATGTATCGCAGTAATCCGGATATTTTAATATTCCGAACTTACCTTGGTTTTAATTGATCCTATCAATCGTATTGCACGAAAAATCCCCATATACGATAAATCTTGTTACATCACATCGGCCTTGCCTATCAGCGATATAAAGTGCATTTCTACAGAATTATGTTTTTATCTGTGTATAGGAAAGGGAGCAACTTCCTTACGAAGCCTCCGCCAATTTCTGCGAAATCGATCGGCAAAAATAAAATTACTAAGTTATTTTTCGTCGTGTTACAAATACGTCAGTATTGAGTCGACTCACCGGGGGCACAAGATCCCTTCTTGAAAACCAATGACGTAGGAAGATTTTTATAGGAATTTTCCTAGAAGGATATGCAGTTTCTAGCGAAAAATATTTATTTAGAATATTTTACGCAAATACGCACCGATTTAACAAAATTTAGGTATATATTTTATATGTGTGTGTATTTCTCCTTACATAAATTTGCTCATTATATTTTATTGTAATAGGAAATATTAACATAAGAGCGACCCTAGGATCAACTTACAACTTATTCTATGAAAGAACGTAATTAATAATAATAATAATAAAAAAACATAAAACAAACATATCTGGAAGGATAAGTAAAATAAAAAAAATCTTTTATAATAATTGCCATCAGTAATATCGTCGATCTTGAACCGGTTTTCAATAACAAAACAAAAAAAAATCACAAACAGTTTTTTGGGTTCATTTTCCTGATGGCCTTCTCCATTAGGTCCATTGTCATTTTCGAGATTTTCTTTATCGCTTTTTTCAGGTTCCTCATTTTGCAAATTGTTTCTTTTGGCAAAGAAGGATTTGTTAACTTTTGGATCTGCACCAAACATTGCCTTGGGTTCTTTTGATGCCAGAATGATAAGCAGGATTTTTCATAAACTGATAAAACTGCAGGCTTTTACTTCATTTATTTCTACATCCTAATTGGCTCTTCCCACGCTCCTTTCTAGCCTTTTTATGATTTTATTACAAAATACAAAAAAGGATTACAACACGGCAAATTTTCCAAGGTGGCCCTACCCAACAGCGGCTATGTGAAAACCGAGAAATTCTTCCACTACCACTCTTTTCTTTTCAGACTCGGTATGCTTCATAGCTTTCCACAAAATTGTCTTCCTGCGTTATGTTTTTATGCTTTTTAGTTCTTTAACCATCCGATCTCTTCCTCTATGTTCTATTGCACGGCGATTATCATCATAAAGCACATCCATTAAATCATCTTTAACAATGTAAAAGACCTGTTCACTACAGGTGCTTGATAATCCTTCTTATTGCTTTTCAATCTAACAATAAGGCAATATGTGGATTTCATGCGGTTATCTCTAACAAATTTCGAGATATTCATCATTCACCTAAATTTAGACATAATCTATTTCCTTAAACAAATGCGAAATACTTGCCTCTACGTAGACATTAGAACGTCTTTGAAATACTGAGTACTGAGTATTGAGTACTAAATTTTGCTAAATTCATCTTACATTTGGAAGTGGTTTCTGGTGTTAGTCCTGTCTGGTGTCTGCCATGAGAACGGCAGACAAAATATACTAACATTGCTGCATTTAATTATTGATGGCAAATTAGTTACATAATTTCGAAATAAATCACATAAAAAATAATACATATGATTTATCCATGAACTTAAGGATAACGCAACACCTAGTATGAATACAGTCGACGATGGCGCAGTTGTATCGCGGTCCAAGGAAGGAATTTCGTGCGTTCGCTGCAGATAGATAAATAAGTAGATGGCTATTAATGATTACAATAAGAGCTATTAAGGTTGTTCGCAGTTTTTCTTTTCTTTCGATGTTTAATTTACATTGACGCGTTTACATTTACATTATTTGAATTTAATTTAGTAACTTTGCCAAATTTAAACCTACGCTCTACCTCCAATAATAAATGAGATCACCATGCTGAGGGTCGGAAATGAATCAAGCTGTACTTATAGGAATCGATGCTTTCTTTGTACAATACAATTGCTTCCTTAAGATTGTTAGGACGTCCAGGAACAATGAGTTTACGGGCTGCCAATGTTATTGAGAATGTTGATAATGTCGTATATTGTTAGTATATCCGCCACATTACTGGAGCGGTTCACCTCTCGTACAGCCTTTAGCATCACGTGTTTGATTTATGTAATTCAGATAATTCTGCAATATATGATCAAAGTTACTGAATGTTTATTATAATTTATACACACATCCATCTGCGTGTTAAAAAATAGGAGATCGGCAACACGGCGATCAGTTCTGTATAATATTTCATAAATTTCATAAAAATCTACCGATTTTATTCACGTAACAAATAGAGGACGCGAAATTTATTTATTTACAGCGCGCTTTCAACTAGCGAAGCTGTATATGGAAAGACGGTTGCCAAATTTTTATGGTTTGTAACACCTGCTGGTAATTTA
Source organism: Oryctes borbonicus (assembly GCA_902654985.2). Classification (NCBI taxonomy): domain Eukaryota; kingdom Metazoa; phylum Arthropoda; class Insecta; order Coleoptera; family Scarabaeidae; genus Oryctes; species Oryctes borbonicus. The sequence goes on from LR736871.1 coordinate 8,350,952, forward strand.
ACTTTTGCTGCGAATATGTCATATTTTCCCAAGTTTAACATATACATCCTGCTACGAGACACATGAAAATTAGTAAATATTATGACGTTGTTTCTTAAACTTATTGCCGCTTATCGTTGTATTTACCGCACTTTGAATAATAATAAGTAGAGGAGCGATTATAAAACTTGGGTTACATTATTATTCATTCCATGTGGTTTTGTCTCTTAGCATTTTTTTAGGCACTCAGGCCGAGGACAAGGAAATTACTGAAGTTGTTTGTTAATAGCGCCAAATATTGCGCGTTATGTTTGCGAATTTTGGTAGCACCAAATGGTAAGCTCTTTAATTCATTGAATTATGTACGTAAGTCATCAAGGTATTCAAGTAAAAAATGAAGTATGGCTCTCATGCTTATTGCTAATGGTAAACTCTAACACCCGTCACTAAGTAACATATAAAATCAGGTAAATAGGATGTTCAATTTACACTACACGCGAATTATGAACATGATTTTTCTAAATGGAATGTCCTGTGCTACGTTTGCAAAATTGTGTGGCCGACGAGATTTCCTGGCGTTCTTTGGATTATATTTTATGGGGAATTGTTGATAATAATATCGAAGTTGATGTCGCTCAAAGCAACTTAGACACCAGAGTGCCAATATAATTCCTAGAAGAACCATCCAAAAGGGAGTTCAAATTGTCGGAAATGCGCAATTTTGCATTAACGAAAATGGCTGATGATGTAAGAGATCTATCTGTGCGTGGGTTTTCGGTGTACGAGAATATTTAGGAAGGCCTCATTCCATAGTGAAGGGTATGGAATCACGCTGGAAATTCAGAAGCGATAAAAAATTGTTTCAAGATTCGTGCTCATGAAGCCAAATTTCAAAGGTGGCATCAACGTACCTGTACTAACACTTTGGCTTAAGGCTCGTAGTACTTACTAGCGCTAGGCATAATTACTGCATTTTACAGTCGATGAAGGTTAATGGATGTGAAGTCGAATTCGCATTCCAGTCTTTCCCTTGCCGAATGTTCGAATCGCCTTTAAGAACTTGATAGGTGCCCTCTTGTAGAAAGAATATTCTTCACTGTCCAGGATCACAGTAACATTTCCCTTAACAATTCTTAGTATCGGATTTCAGGTTTCAAAGCGAATGGGATCAGTGGTTTCAGACCAGTCTTTGTTGTAGCTTTCCAAATTTTCCCGTCTTCTTCTCGATAATTCTTCCCGTAAATGTTATAAAATCAGTTAGACTTCCGCGGTCGTTAGTAACATTATTATTCGTTGCAGGTTCTTTTTCTCTTGAGCTAAGCGCACAATGTTGTAAAATCAGTTAGACTTCCGCGGTCGTTAGTAACATTATTATTAGTTGCAGGTTCCTTTTCTCTTGAGCTAAGCGCACAATGTTGTAAACTCAGTTACACTTCCGGGGTCGTTAGTAACATTATTATTCGTTGCAGGTTCTTTTTCTCTTGAGCTAATCGCACAATGTTGTAAAATCAGTTAGACTTCCGCGGTCGTTAGTAACATTATTATTCGTTGCAGGTTCTTTTTCTCTCGAGCTAAGCGCACAATGTTGTAAACTCAGTTACACTTCCGCGGTCGTTAGTAACAT
>LR736871.1:8353357-8392467 GCA_902654985.2 Oryctes borbonicus
GTCGTTAGTAACATTATTATTCGTTGCAGGTTCTTTTTCTCTTGAGCTAAGCGCACAAGTTTAACAATAATATTGATGAAATAAATTATTGACGAGCAAATTCAAAATATCTCGATTTTCATCAATATCATCGTCAATCCTGTAAGGTAAGGGTCGAAAATAAATCATCCTGTATATATTTCAAGAGATGAATCATTATAAAAATGTTTTCTCCATAATGTGGTCGCCTTTCTCATATTTGTTTTGTGACGATTCATCCTTTCAATGTAATATTGTACAATTACATTTGCTGCGCGTGCTGTTATGGGAAATGAGTCAACATTGTTCTTTGATCTCATGATACTCACATTTATTTTTCCAATTGGAAAGGCGCAAATGGAAAATAATAATTTAGGAGGAGGAATGCATTTACGAATATAAAGTTATTGTTGATACTGTTTCGTTCTATTTAACAGTAACAGTTAGCAAATGTTCGTTAATAGCGACTAAATTAGTAAGTTACTGAAATACTCTTCCTTATATGCTTGTCGCCTATAAAGTTTTCATTAAATATGAAACTTTTTGGATCAAGTATATAATAAAGGAAATAAACAAGCTTTTACGCATTTGCTTCAGAAAATACGTATTTAGAACGAAAGAAACTGTTTGCGTAGTAGTAATCTCCTTTGCGTGCAATGTAGAGTTGAGAAAATAGCGTGTGATATACGGTTTGCATTTGTGTGTTATTTGTTAATGTCTTAAATTACGTCTAACTACCCACTTCACAGAATTTTCGACTACAAACAAAATTCACGAACATATGTTTAGTATATAGAAAAATATAGACAGCAATCAAATAATACAATACTTCACCTTTCTGTTTGTTTATCCTCTTAAATAAAGAATTTCCTCAGCCGTTCCTTTCGATTTGGACAAATAACAGCAATTGCCTAGGAAAATTCCCAATTATGGGATCCATTTGTTCGTGAATGAAATATTAAATAAAACGAGTGAGCATATTATTTAAATATTACATTATCTCAATTATCTGGCGGTCGTATCTAATTCATAAAGATGGAAATGTAAATAAAGCCAAGAGAATTAAGGCTTTATATTTTTATAGCCATTGCTATTTTCTGTACAATTCTTTGTAAATAGAACTTATGCAACTACATTAAACAATTTTACCTTAAATAATATTTACTACAATTGAATTGTCTAATGTAATACTCCTGACAATGGACGCCCCTAATACATCAGCTAAATAGCCGAATTGTATTAACCTTATATTAGGTTTAAGTTGCTACATAACTTCCTTCGTTAAAAGTTAGGTACATCCTTTCTCTTGCTGTTTAGAATGAAATTTCCAAACATGGCGTAATTGGATTCAAATTTGCTTATACGAAACAAAGGAAATAAAAAAAAATCCGTTTTCATAACCCAGAAAATAATTAAATGCATTTGACGCATAGAAAAGGTTACTTGGAGAAGTCAATAAAAAAGGAATTACTTCACTTTAAAAGGGACTCTTCTTGACGTGTAGAAAGCGATGGGGGTGTTGTAGCCTTCGTATTTATATTGCAATTAACGCTGGACATAGTGCCTGCATTTTGAATTCGATAGAAGGCAATGTACTGGAGCAAGCGAATAAATAGAAGCTTCGTATTTTCGATGGGTTTCAAAAACAGCAAGGATGATTTAATCCAGATAGTAAATTTAAAAACAAAATGAGATAGGATAAACAAATTTCAACAATAGTTGAGTGTAGGCTTTCACGATCGTAATTCATAGTAGAATTGTCTTTCGGGTGTTGTCGCGTAGTTAATATTTGACTTGACTTTCTAAAGTCTTAGGAAATCTTCTGAAGAAGCTGACAGGATGATCAGCGAAACGTCAAGTAAAATATTAACTACGCGACAACACCCGAAAGACATTTCTACTAAATTTCAACAACAATATTTTTTAGAGATCCAATTGTTAACATGCTCATTTAGGGGGTTGCTACCGTTTTTCAGCCGAAAAATTTTCTTTTAACCTTAATTCTATTAAATGGATTTTCTTTCTCTTTGTCTCATTTTATTCAAAAATGTTTGCCAATATGTCTCCTGTAAAAATCTAATTCTTTAGTAAAATAATTAAATTTTAGTGTTCTCCAATTGTACTATTAACGCCGTCAAAACTGTGAAACCAGCCAACGGATTTTACTGATTTTTTTTGTTCTGTTCCTCTAAACTAATTTTGTATTTGCATCCTGTGATTTTTTAATATATCTAGTCGTTAATTTTTTTTATCAATCTCCAAAGCTAGCGGTCAAATTCTTCTCTCTTTTATCAACTTCTTTTTTATCTTTCTCCAAATCTGGTAAATATTTTTTTAATCCTCGTATACTGCTGCCAGAAAATATCATTACGTCATTAATTGCTCCCATTACTTGAATTCCTCCAGTTGGAGAGGTAAAATATACTTTCCTAGATACACAGAAATTTGTGTATCTAGGAAATTACTTCTTCAGGTTTTACGAAATGATCGCTAGTGTTTGTTGAGTGTTTATCGTGTGGTATAACGAAGATGTTAATACGCTTTCCTTCATAGCCTCATAGATTTTACGCTTAGTGCTGGAAACAGATAACTTTTCAAGTTCGAGGCCGAATCAACAGTCGGTGATCTAAGAAGTACAGCAAATTGAGACTGAGTCAATACCAAGTCCATGCGTTAATTAACACAGCAACAAACCTAGCAGGATTGTGCTATTTCCTCTCTACTTTATTGTAGCATTACTGTATACAAGGAATAATACGAATTTAAGCTTCGGATTACGTATTCCCTACTCTAATGAAACGGAAAAGTTTGCAAGATGGATTGTTTCTTTTAAATTTGATCTGTTAGAAGTTGGATGAAGGTAGCGCTGCTATTATGTCTACTAAACTAATCCATGCACATTTGCATGTAAAAAAAAAAACGCAGATGTAATAACAATTTAATAAAGCTGAGAATGCATCGGATTGACACGTTCCGCAACAGCAGTTTTTCTAGATACCTTCGTACAGTTATTTCAAAGTTTACCGTGATACTGAATTTTTATTCTATACGAGGATGTCTAAAGGGGAAAGTAAATAGAAATTATTTAACATCAAAATTATGTACCCAAAGACAAAGACATTTGCTGTGTTTTTTTCATCCATTTCTAGATTTGTACAAAAAAATTAAAGATTGCATCTAACAAAATACTTATACTTATATTTTGCTATAAAGTACAGGCTGTCCGTTTAAGGATGAACAACGGCTCTCTGTCATCAATGGTAAGACCTAGCGATTTCACAAAATAAATTTTCTACCTTCTTGTCACTTTCTAAAGTTTCTTTTGCCCTCTTTGTAAGTTGTCTACTATAATGGTACCCCGGTTCATGGAATTAACAGGCTCCAAGAAACGTCGTAAGTGAAACCAAATTTTCTTATAAGAAATGCAGGAAGCAAAAATAATTCCTTCCCATAACAAAAAAAAATTATAAAAAATTATTTCGCGCATTTTAAATGTTAATTAAAACTTATGTGATTGAAATTAAGGAAAAATACCTTCGCTTGCGTAAGTACCTTTAATAAGGAGTCTTTTTGACGTATGGAAGACGCTGAGATTGATTTTATAATATTAGCGACTCGATAAATAAGAAATTGTAGAACTTTGTTCTACATTCCAAGAGTCGAGCAGCAAAGTTGTTTGCTTTCCACTCGTTATACGATACAAAAACATATCCGTCAACTATTTTTTTTTTTTCGACGTAATTAGGGCTGAGGGGGCAGCAAGTATGAACATACGCATAAATGGTATTTCCCAGGGATTACTTGTGAGTATATTTTGCGCTTTACTGTTCAACCCCTTCTCCGCAAGAGGGTTGGGCGGATTGTAGAGGTGACAAAAAAATCTCATTCGAGTTAATTTAATAGACCTATGGAAAGTGTAAATAGGAATATAATTTTTTTTTATTCATAATAACTGTGTAAATTGCAAAAATCCGAAAATCGTCGATACTTCAGGGGTAACTTTCACCGCCAATACGTAAGATTTCGCCGAAACGAAAAGTAGGGTTTTAGTCGGTGGGTCCTACAAATCCCTTATTCTGCAAGAAACTTTCTTCTTTACACAAAATTTATTAATAAATTTGCTAGCAAATAGGTATATAAATAGGTAGCATCTTCTAGGTGAAGTTATTATGGTATAAATAATTTTCTCGTGCTTTGCGAATGGCAGTTTGTTATAAGTGCTATTGCAATATTATCTGATAGATAACATATCTAATTATTTAAAAAATATATCGGCTCTTTGTGTTCTATAATGTGAAGTCAGTTAATCCCCCTGATCAGTAACCAGTTAAACTATTTGTAGCTGTATGTGTACAAATCGCTATAAAGAAATAACAGACACGTTCGTTTCCTGTATTTTTATTGCAATTAAAAAATCAGTTAGATGCTTGATAATAACACTTGGCCTTATTTCTAGTGAAGGTTACCCTTCTTGAAGGTTCTTGCAGAGGTTATCAGAAATCTTGATATACTTTAATAAAATACGTCTCTAAAAATAATGTAATAGTCCTAAAAGTTTACGACTTTGCAAGCCGCATAGTGGTGAACCAACCGTCCAAGCTTGCGAGTTACACAATCTACCGCGTTATTCAATTTCACTTTGAACAATTCTCATAACAAAGAATAGAACGAGCAACTGCGCAAAGTAATGAAAACGATAACATCGTCGCGTCCAACAAGGGACAAGAGCTACGTCGCGCTTATGCAGGATCAAGTGGCAAAACGCATCTTCTGGTCTGTGTGGAACAATTTATCGAAGCCACCGTCGTCGAAACAGCAGAAAAAGCTATCGTCTGTTTTCTCACACATTTAGACGGGATGATTTACTGCTGCCGTTGCTACTTCAACTGCTGCAACGACGTAACGCGCTTGGTATACTTTTTACGTCGAAGTTGCAGACGATAGACAGAGGGAATTTTTAATGTTATAAGAACTTCACCCGTTACATGATACAATTGCTTTGACGTAAAAATATTACCAAATAAGAAATATCTAAAGCACTAATCCTTTGACCTTATTTAGAATTCTTTGTAGTAAAAATATTCAATTAAAATTTTTTCCAATTTGCTATTACATATATTGTTTTGTGTACATTTAGTAAAGTGCAGAAAATGTATTATAGGCGCCTTTCAATTAAATCTAACGTATTTTTAACAACGATGAGTTGGCTTAATTGTAAGGCGCATAGTTATGTAAGGAACATTGTAGAATGATGATGTGACATAATAGAACGAATGTATCTGAAAATGCAATAAAATACAGAGTGTAGTAGAATGGCCGTATCTCATAAAATTGAAGATCCAAATTTGTTCCTTTTTATCGCGTCATTCCTGGTATATTACGTGAACCGTGGCATCATTAGCGTTACTGGGGGGCTGTACACATGAAGTTAATAAAAACGCGAAAAAAAAATTTTTAAACAATTACAAGGTAAGGACAATAAAAAAATGATAATAAAAAGATAAATGAAAAGAAGGAAAAAAGGAATCAATATATATGTTATAAAAGTGTAAAATTAAAAAAATTAAAATTAATTTGTTATCCCAGAATAGTCGGCAAACAGCGCGACGAAACGTAGCACATTAAACGAAGACTAAGAAGAGAAGCGAGAAAGAACTCCCCTAATGACCTCAAATCCCGAAGTAATTAAATTTTGAAGATTTATTATTCATGAGCAACTACAGGATTAGAAATTGTTTTTCATAAATACGATATTTACAACATACAATCATATTAAATCAAAAAATTGTTTCTACTTTAGCTGCAATAAGAAAATTAAACGCGTTTAATAATGGTCAACCTTACGTATGCATAATTTCAGGGGAATCATTCTCGTTCTGAGAAACTTCTTCCATGTTTACCGATGAAACAGGAAACGAACCATTCAATTTACACCACGAATATATCTTACGTAATCTCGGCGCAAAAATATCTCGTCAAACATAACGCGACAGCCGCCTGTCTGTTAGGGTAAAGATTACGCCAAACCTGAATTATGTATATATATATACAAACAAAGTCGTGGATGTTTTTGTATAGTACATAACATAAGAGAATCGTTCGAATTTTGTATAAACATCAGAACCGTACTTAAAGAGGCAGTTAAAGGTGAACACCTCGACCAGACCAGTTTTCCCTGTGGGGGAACACCTTAAAACGAAGGCCATTAGAACTGATGCGCCGCCAGTATTCTGTCTTCTTCCTTTCTGTCCTACGCTTTCGTTTTATTAATACTCCGGCTCTTCTCCGGCGTTTTTTATTCTTCCACAGCTAACAGGTTTTTTTTTTTTTTTTTTTACCAATAATCTGAATATGTATGCATGGCTAATGTTATATAAGCGTGTATTTTATAATTACGATCATCGTACCTATTAAATATGCCGAAAAGCGCGGATATTCCAATAAAAACTGTTAAGTAAGGAAAGGAAGAATTCAAATTCGCATTCAAATCTTTCCCTTACCGAATTCTCGATCGCACCCCATTCATATTTACGTACATTTGTACTGCAGCAAGCGAATGAATTGGAGCCTTGTAGCGCTGTTAAAAAGAAGATACGTTTCTGGTGTTCGAATTTGGGAAAGTGCGATGCATTGACATTAAAAAGACAGACGCTGATGTTGCTTTTATTGTCGAGTATTATCCGTTAATGTCTTACTAAGCATTAGTAATATTAAAAAAATATGACGAAAGAATCAATGGATATTGCAGTAATTAGTAAGTTATAGCAGGTAAGCAAACATGTCCCTCCTTCCTTTGAAAAGTTAAAATGCAGCGTTTAATAAGATTACTTCATGGCGGCCCACTACTTATTAATCACTCTGTGTATTCGGAAGTGCACAGCTCACAAGGTTGCTGGGATACTTGCAACTGACGAGTTAGGAACAAGCGGTTCTTCTTTTAGCAGTAAAAGAAGAACCTTCCTAAATAAGAAATTGGATTTCGGAGGACTTCGGTACACATTATTATCGCGTAGAAATAACATCTGCATATCATTAATTAAAATTGCTACATAATTAATTTAAGTAGCTTATGTTAGGACTTCTTACGGAAGAATAACAGAGACGCGAGTTTACCAACTATGGAAAGTGTTGCCGCCTACTCCGTGACTACGCCGTTTTCCGCTTACGTACGCATCCTATCGATCCAACCACAGACATCAGTCGCATCATATACATACACATAACTGATAAAAATACACGACGATGACCTTGACCCTAGGACCGTAATGTTTGATTGAGACTCGCTTTTGTTAGTATGCCACGAAAAATCGATAGCAGACGTTTACATACTACGGTGGTTGGGGGATGCACGGCTCAAGAATTTCCATAAGAAATAATGTTATTTCTTAATTTATTTAATGAAATTACTATAAAGTGTGTATAATTTACACATTGTAAGAAAGTTCATTAAGAACTTTTAATATTTTCGCTTACGGTTGAACCACAAGTTCTTATCAACTTTCCTATTTTAAATACAACGATAAATCGTAATTTTTAATTTAAGTTGAAATTTCCATTTTTTACACGGCAAGCAGAGAATTCAAAAAGTTCTTTTACAAACACTATCATTATTTAAATATTCTCGCAGCGACAGATCCAAATTAGCAGAAAAATTGATTAATTCTCTAATATGCTGCAAAATTGGGATGTTTTGCTGCCATTATCATCAAAAAGCCAGTTCAAAACCACAACAAAGTCTAATACAACGTATTAAACGTTTTAGTATACCGGGCGGTCGGAGACAACCGGAACACAATGATTGAACACTGCGAGACTGTCACATGCGGCGTTTACAGCCAGATGTGAGAAAGTTAGCAAAAGAGAATTATTCAAATTAATAATTGATCGAATTGGAGTTTTTACTAATTTCTAAAACTATTTGTTAATAATGTCATTTATTTTAAACGGGGAAAGTTATTTATCTAGTATGTGCTGTTTGCGCGTTATACACAGCGTTGCCGGATAGATATCCACAAGAGAAAAAAGTTATTATAGTTGAGTGTAGGCTTTCACGATCATAATCCATAGTAGAAATGTCTTTCGGGAGATGTCGTGTAGTTAATATTTTACTTGACGTTTCGCTGACCATCCTGTCAGCTTCTTCAGAAGATTTCTAAAGACTGCTGTTGTTGTCTTTTGCTGCTCGTTATATATCCTATTTTTGTTCCGCTTTGCTGATCTATAACCGTTCTGCTTTGCTGATCCATAACCGTTCCGTTCCGATGAATCGCGTTGTTCGTTGTATGACGACTCCGTAGTGCTAACCTCCACGTGTTGCTGATTTCGTATCCATCAGGATGGTCAGCGAAACGTCAAGTAAAAAAGTTATCATAATACAGAACAGCATAAACTTTTTGCTCGCGGATCAACATTTATAAAATTTACAAAAATTTTCGATTTTTGAAATTTATTTTAAAAGCTCGTAGCTATTTTTGGGTTTTAGAACAAGCAGAAGCTTTTATGAAGGACAGTGTTTTGTCAAAAATTCCACTTGTGACACCTATCCGGCAACAATCTGTATTAATTAGCAAATTTGTCGCCGTTCCTTTTGTCAAGTTTTATAGCTGTAAGAATGGAAGCTTCGTACAAGGACATATTCAAGAATGCAATTTTCATTACCTAGCCGATATAATGATTCTCAGTAGGTATTTGTTTTTTTCGTAGTAGTAAGAAATAACTTCTGTCTCGACCAAGCATTCACGGTATTAAACCGTGAAAGTAATTCTATTCTTTGAGACATACAATACTGTTTGTTTACTTTTATTAATTTAAGCAATCGGACCTTTTACTTTGTGAATTAAAATGAATTTACTACACTCTTATGACAAAACCGATATAAGAATTTGTTAAAGCAGAAACAAGTTTTTAAATACTTTTTATTTATAACTCTGTCGCACCAAATAAATTACATTTATAAATACATGATTACCCGATGCAGTTCTTCATGTTACAGAGAGTGCATAAACTAATTACTTCTGATTTCAATAACACGTAAGTAAGCCAGATAGAAAGGTGCTTCAATTACAGATCTTTTAGTTTATTTGTACAAAAAAAGATCGTGCATTTATATTAATCCTATTAAGTTTTATAGTTTTGTACATGCAAGACTGCTGCGAAAGTTTCTGCGATATTATCACTAGAAATATTTAATGCTTTCAACATTCCAACATAAGTGCATACTTAGTGTTGGGAATACGGAAACATACAGGTGTCCCGATCGTCTGAAATTGTAGAATTGCGCTTATTATATAAATGATAGGAAGCTAAAATTTTTTGTAAACGATAAATAAACACAATTAAACAATTAAACACCTGTATATTATTACGTTTTTAGTTTCCCCTTTTAGAAATAAACCGACATAATACGGGCTTCATATGTCTATTTCGAACAGATTTCATCAAACTAATTTGCATACTTCTATGTTAGAAATAAGCCTGCAGAAACGAGTACGCGTCACGAAATTAGCAGCGACTAGACAGACTCGTGTTTTGTCGACTCTCGGGAAAACCAGTAGGAAACACGAAGCCTTTCTCAAGAGACGAATAGACACGAGTCTGTTTAGTCTCTGCTAATTTCGTGAAGCGCGTATGATGAGTTAGAAAGCCTTCGAAATGTACAGGATATTCCAGAAATCAAATACCAGAAACGTAATTTTTTTCAAGAGTACTATGGATGCTTTTTCTTCTCTCTTTTGTTTCTCCGTTTTTGTCTTGCTTTTGTTTTAAAAAACAAAAACAAGATTCTATAAATCTGGAAATCTGTTTTCTAAGCTAAGCCGACTAGTGTAGTCTGTGTTTTGTTTTTGTTTTTAGTACCTTTCTTCTCTTGACGTGTGATTGGTACCTATTGAGGTCTCTGGGGGTAGATAGCAACAATAAATTTATTATTTAGTAGGCAATCGAAGGTTACGGTGTACGGGGAAAGCGATCACAGCCGACTTTTTTCCCAATATCTGATCTTACTGCCTTCCAGTAGATTTTTTTTTGATAAAAGTTCATACTGGCCAATAATACATTATGTAGACTTACATCGTCTCGATGCTGATAAAATCAAAACCTCAGAATTTAAAAAAAAAACAATATCGTGTAACACGCTATAAACAAACATAATAATCTTCAATGTAATTTTTATTACGAAAATTAATGGCCGTATACTTATTTATCCATCTACAGTGAACGCTCGAAATTCCTTCCTTCCACATCCGAAACATTTGCGTAATCGCTTGTAAAAGGTGTTCTGCACATTAATTGTAAGTGTTGCGCACAATATCCAAATGCAGGAGTCGCGCTTAATTGTAAATATCTGTTTTTCTTCCAATATGAGACATATGCGTCATTATACAAAAACGGTAGAGATCTAAAATTTCCTATACGATGGATACAAAAAAAGAAAACCAGATGGTGCTATTTGAAAAAAAATATGATTCTGGTGTTCGAATTTGGTAAGGTTTAATGCTAAATACTGCTATATGCTGTTTTGAAAGCGTTCTAGTGCAATATGAAAATAGGGCCAAGTATGTAATTTATTCTTGTAAAAAACTTACGTATTTATATTTCAGATCATTTTGGATGGATCTACATTTATGTGATTGTAAAGAAAATTATAAATATGTCGAAATAGACATATTGTATTGGCAAATACGTAATAATATACAAGGTGTATATTTTATGTGAACCACTGTATTTCATCATCATTATTAACCTCTGCTTTAAGGAAAGTGTATTTCCCGACCAACAAAAAAACTATTATAAAACTATTTATAAAAAAAGGGGACACTGAGAATTACAGGTCTATAGCGTTAATTTTAGTTGTAGCTAGCTAAGATAATAGCTTTTGACAATATAGATCACAACATCTTGCTAGCTAAATTACGAACTATGGGCTTTAGAGATCTCGTATCTAGTCGATTAAGCTCTTATTTAACAAATCGTATGACGTGCAAAAATTCTATATAAAGGCGAATTGTTACTATCAACTTGCCAAATATGGGAAAAGGAGTACCTCAAGGTCCATTCATGTTTGTCAGTGAACATCTATTAAATGATTTATCGTACAAGGCACGACGCTTTTGTATCTCGTTAATTAACTTCTCTACATCAATATCCGTAGTTATGAATTGTGAGGTTATGAATAAATTATACAAGTCACTCTGTATGCAGAAAGCAGCAATCGCTTATGTTTTTAAAATAACAACAATTTATAGTAAGAATTGCAATACGTTTATTTATTCTAATAAAACATGTATAGTTGTTCTAACAGAAGTTGCGTTGTTGCCACATATTGTAATATTATCATTCTTATATGGACTATATTTTTTTTCTCCGTATGTACCGACTAAGTCGGCAGTCGGGTCGGCGAAAAAGTAGAACCATCGAGCATTTTACATTGATTGTAGTCTATAGCTATTACCAGAAAAAGTAGAACAAGTTTCAAGTATTTTGTCGGTCTGGTGTTAAATCATGGTACATGGTGCTGATGTCCGTTGGCTCAAATTTGGAGAATTAAAAGGTTAAAATTATAAAAGACCTTATTTCTAAGAGAGTGACGAACGTGAGGCACCAACGGAGAACCACGAGGCTAATATCTGGCCGTGCTTATCGGTGCCGTTAATGATGAAAATAATGCGATTCTATATAAGCATTAGAAATAAATAAGTTTTTCGTTGCAGGAAGCATTTAATCCATGCATTTAAGATAGGCTTCAATAATGAAATCATTTGCACAGATAACTGAGAAACTTAATCATTTTCCATTACATGCCTTAAGATAAGAAAATACATCGAGGAACAGACAACTTGCACGATACGGCGTAATGTGATGCAAATAAAAACCAAATGATTTGCCCAATACGCGATTGCACCGACACATAACAGAATGACGTAATGTTATTGGCGGGTTCTTTCTTGCTGTTTCATACGTGTAATGTAGAACTACAGGAAAGGTGTAACAATTCCCTTAACTTGTTTGGCTCTCGTATAATTGGCTCTTGAGGTGGTGGAAAGGGAGCAAAATAAGGTTCAGTCCTCACAACATTTAGAAGGTCATCCTGCACCTTTGGGAAAACGAATATAAATCATAGTGTTTTGTAAATGCCAGATTTTTTTATTGCGAAAAAGGAAAGAACTTCGATAACAAGCAAGTGTTGTTATTTTTAACTGCTATTTTCCAAAACTTCTGCTTACCTCGGAATTAATTTTTAATATTGGTGAATAAAGACGTCAAATTTGATATTTTGTTAAATGTGGGGCGAGAACTACCGCAAGAACTCAATGAATCGCCGAATGCAGTTTTACAATGCAATCCACGGTCCATTCGCCAAATTCTCTTTTTTTGGAATTAAGTTTGATTTTGCCTAAATAAGCTTCACTTCACTTCGAAAACCAAATTACTTGAAATTTAAGGAATTTATTCCAGAATTTTGCCGCATCGTGTACGTACTTGAGGATCACTTCTGAATCCAATATTATTGTTTTTCTTAAAGCTCAAATATCCTAATTTCATGTATTTTAACACTGGAAGTGAACGAACGCAATGCAATAGAAGAAAATAGAAGTGTTAGAATAATTCCGGATTTTTACGTGCACGTATGTTAATTGCAACGTACAATGCTTTTCTTAATGGCAATTAACACCTTGTATCAAATAATAATTGAAGACTCTCAACAAATATTTTTTCACGGACTATTAACAATATGGTTACGATATATTGTCAGTACCCGTTACATTCAATTCAAAATCCCACGCAATACACATCGTTTTTTGATACCCACGTCCTTAACTGTTTTTTTACTACATTCGCATTTATTTTGAACGTATATACATATATAATTACTAGAATATTATTTCCGGATAACTAATTCTTCTCATTTCGCTTGACGTAGGGAAAGGAAAAGTTCAGATTAAAAATACCGTTCGAAATTTTGTAACGGCTTTCTTCGGTTGCAAAATAGCATAAAACCTAGGATACTGTTATATAAACTTTTCTAGTGCTGCAAAGCTTTTATATAATAACAATGTTTACGCTGCAGAATACAGTATATTCTATTTAATTAATCCCTTTCGCTTAGATTAAGTCAACTATGGCTGGATCAGGGATCAGGAATGACATCAGGAACCTCAATTGATTTATTGATCAGTAATAAGCGAGGATATTAAAAACTATTCAGAATCGTATATTATATTATATTTTGTAATATCGAGTACATAAACCAATCATGTGTGTATATATATTTATAGGATTGAAATTCCAGGAAAGTATTTATATAATAAGATAAATAGGTTTGTTTAATGTTGATAAGTTTCACTCTTTTACAGAGGAGCTACTCTTCCTATTTATAGATATACTTTATGTAATACGTATATATGTAAGTACACAATTTATATGTGCGCATATGTGATTGATCGATCGTTTCGTAAGAAGGTTAAATATTGTCTGTATGTATGCACAACCGCGATATTTATGTTAAAGAACGTACGTAGTACAAATAATTATCGTAGTTGTAAAAAGAACTGCCAACCTGAATTTTTTGCAAGCAGATTAACGGATTTAATCGATTTAATGCTAATGTTACGAGATAAGCGTCAACATTTCTGGGCCTGTACCGCGGCGAATCCAATTTTTGACTAACACTTCGAATCGCGTCTTATTAGCTTTGGAAAAAACAAAAATTGATTTTATGTTCTTTTTTTTTCTGTAACTATCACGAAGTTAAAAGTTTACTAAAATTAAGTATCGCAATATTATCAAATTCCTTACTTGAGAAGGTCCTTCGGCCCAAAGCCCAACTGCATGGCGTATGGGGAAAATTCGCCGTCTTATTCTATACTAAAAGATTGGTTAAAACTCTTTCAAAAGGTGGAGGAAACTTTGGAAAATGACGAATAGGAAGAACGGTGGAAGCGGTGGCGGACGGCAACATTATCCTTATTGTAAATCTTGTATTAATTGATCGACACTTGAAGGTGAAAGAAATTTGGGTTTTCCAATCCTCCACGATCATTTAGATATGAATAAAGTTGGTGCAACGTAGCAGTTTAACGCTGTTGCGTCGTATTAAATGTTCTCGATCATTTTTGGAACTTTGTGGAGCTCTCTGGAGCTGTGTGTCGAAGCCAAACTATGATCCTTTATCCAGAAAAGAGTTGATAGAATGGAGGGGCACCGTCAAGAAAATTCAAGTTTTGTCAGTCGATAAAAAAGATAATGGCTATGACTTTTTTTGGGATTGTAAAGATGTCCTTCTCACAGAATTTAAAGGAAGAAACACTATCAGAGAGACATATTATCCAATACTCCTGTATAAATCACGACAAAATATTCGGGAGAAAAGACGCGCGCTTGCTGCATGACAATGTACTGTCGAAATAAAAAAAAAACAAATAAACAATGAATAATACCCGAGTATGTAAGATTGAATAATGCTGGGCGCTGACCTAGATTTTTCTTTGCCAATTTTATCAAATCACTAACAAGAGGAAGTGCCTTTTAAATTTTAACTTAAAAAATGCATCTTGTAAGATAACAGAGAATTCTTTTGAAGACGTGATAAAATTAAAAAATAATTACATCAACTGGTGACTTTCCTAAATAGAAAACTAAGGAAAAGAAAAAGGTTCCTTTAGATATTCGTACATTCTTACCAACAATTTAGATCAATTGCTATTGTTTTGTAGTAGTAGTATTATTATTGACTCCAATATTGTTGATGCTCCGAGGTCACGTTCCAATGTCGTAATCCTTTTTCCGCTGATTAAAATGCTGTAGACAAAAAAAAACAGACAATTGTGCGTCGCGTTTCCAAGCTAGCCTAGATTATTCTATTTATATTTTTCGAATAGTACTTTCTATATATTTAAGCACGAATCGATGAAAAACAAATTATTCTTATTGTAGCGTACTCCTAAAATGAAAAACAAAAGAGATATGGTACAATAAATGGTGATGTAATATATCGACTTTTAGTCGTATTTGTCCTATTAGAAGAACTAAATGGCTTATTTGCTTCTGCATCCTGCCCGATTTTAACCTGTGATGGTTTAAACATTTTTGTTAGAACTGAAATGATGTAATCGAGCTGCAGACTAGTCACCAATTGTTTTACTTCTTCCAAGTTATTGGTGAATGTAGTCAAGTGCCACTACATATCATTTACAAAAATTAACGTATTTTGTGATCTTGAACTTATTTTTGCACCTTTGCATTTCTGCAGCGAAAGCTTTGGGCCTCGTAATGTGCACCTGCAGAATATACCTCTTTTTAAAATTTTATTTTAGACTTGCCTGTTTGGTTAGTGTACTACATCTACCTACAACACAGCAGATTCAACGAAGATTTCTCAAATTTCTCTCGTTCATACTCGATGGAATTTATCCGGTGCGGAATGTTAATTATGACGCACTTCAGAATTGACATGGGATGTATACTGCGGCTTCTCGTCGGGAGCGACAGAGTGTACGTTTTATGTGGAAGTTCGTGCGTGTTGTTGATTGTCTTGATTTACTTTCTCCCGTTAATTTCCTAGTTCTTTGCAACTCTTCGCGTTCTCCTCCTCCTACTTTCTTCTCTCCCATACTCGAGCAAATCTATTATTCTTTTGTCTCGTTACTTCCATGTGCAGTGTAGCCGATTTTCTTTATGACGATGTGTTTTTCAGTAGAATTAATGATTTCGGAATATATTTTTGTTTTTTTACTTCCTGTTCAATTACTTTTATTGTTTTACGTATTTTTAATTTGGATATTGTTGTCCTGTAGCTAGTAATTAGACA
This sequence comes from Oryctes borbonicus, assembly GCA_902654985.2. Classification (NCBI taxonomy): domain Eukaryota; kingdom Metazoa; phylum Arthropoda; class Insecta; order Coleoptera; family Scarabaeidae; genus Oryctes; species Oryctes borbonicus. The sequence continues at coordinate 8,369,181 of LR736871.1, forward strand.
ATAAACTGTTTTTTTTATTATTATTATTTATTATTTTATTATTTTCTTACACATAATTTAAAAATATAGATTCTGCTACTAAGAATTTCAATAAAAAAATTTTTTTTTTGTTATTTTAATAATTTAACATGGAGATAAAGAAAAATAAACTACTTCTGCATAACTATTCTACATGGTTGTAATTGGTGCGGGTGCTGTTGAATAAGGGTTCTGCACCAACCCTTATTCTCAAATATCTGTGAAGCTCGCGAAGTGTGCGGACACAAAACGACATCACAATTAAATTTTCAATAGCGGGTGCTGTTAAATGAGGGTCTGCACCAGCCCACGTGCTCAAATACCTTGAAGACGACATGAGCACGAAATTTTCACTGTACACACAATATTATTTATATGAACTGAGAAATTTCTAGAAACTTTTCTTGTCGCCTACCATCTCTGTTCATTGCTTCTTTCCACATGAGAAAAATAAAAAAAATTGATAATACAAGCAGGAACAAATCGTTACCATGTCAGAATATTCCTCCTTCAGCTTTTTTTGCTGATGATGCTCCCGCTGTGTGGGCGTATATACAGCCTTGGACATTTGTCTGGGGCACCCATAAAAGGTTTCATTGTACGTTACCACACCGGGATTACCTGCATTCTACAAGAACTTTTATTTACTAATGCATATTTTATGACGTTGAAATGCCGAATTCGGTTTTATAATCCCCTATTTACATAAATATCGGTCTATTGTTTATTTCAAGAATTTAATTAGTATTGATACGTTGGCGATTGAAGAGGTTTCTAGAGCGTTATTTTTATTATTTGAGTGTGCTGTGTGTTGTGCTCTATTTACGTACAGAGGATTGTATGAAGATGCCTAAAAGACGGGAGTTGACTGTTGCAGAACGTAGTCAAGTAGTGTTGCTACATTCGCAGGGTATGTCGCAAAAAAAAATTGCATCAACAATGAAGCGTTCGCGACATGCGATACAATTAACCATTAAACGATTTCGGGAAACTGGTTCGTATGAAAATCGACGAAAAAGTGGAAGAAAACGCAAAACCACCGCGAGACAGGATCGTTATTTGGAGCGTTTAGCTTTACGGAATCGCTTCCAAACACCCAAACAGCTGGCCGCTGACCTATCGGTCGAACAGCACGTTTCTGTATGTGACAGAACTGTTCGAAGAAGGTTGGCAGAGGTGAATTTGAAGGGCCGGAAAGCGCGTCGCAAGCCATACCTGAGCCAGCAACAAATGAAAAATCGTTTGCTGTGGGCAAGAAAATATAAAGATTGGACTGTCGAGGATTGGTCGAAGGTCATATGACGAATCAAACATAGAGGTATGTTAAGCAATCCTATTTTGTTCCTTTGTTACACAAAATTTGCAAAAATGTATACACATACCACCAATTTGCTAAATTAAAAAAAGTAATTATTGATAATTATCCAATTCAGATGTTTGGTACTCCTGGAGCTCAGTTTGTTCGCCGTAGACCTGGGGAGGCATTTCGTGCTGATTGTATCACCCCAACTGTCAAACATGGCGGTGGCAGCGTCATGATTTGGGGATGCATGTCCGCAAATGGCGTAGGAGAAGTCTTTGTGTGTGATGGTAGGATGAACAGCGAGCGGTATATCTCGATGCTAGAAGAGGTATTAGAAGCATCAGTGCTGAAAATATATAACAGGGATGAAGCAGAATATGTATTCCAACAAGATAACGCGCCCTGTCACAAATCCAGATTCTCGATGGAGTGGTTTCGTGAGAACGGGATCCATTTACTTGAATGGCCGGCGCAGTCACCAGATCTGTCGCCTATAGAAAATTTGTGGCGCATGCTGAAGCTAAAGCTTTCCAGTTACAAATTCAGTAACAAAAATGACTTAAGGAACAAAATTGTACAGGAGTGGGAGGCACTTTCACCTGAAGTTTGTTTACGTTTAGTAGCGTCAATGCCTAAACGGTTAAATGCTGTTATTAAAGCAAATGGTGGTGCCACCAAATATTAAATTTATTATTAAAAACTTATTTAGTGAATGTTTATGCATGTAATTTTATTTTAATAGCGCACAATGTATTCTTATCTTAAATATTTTGGGGTGCCCCAGACATATGTCCAAGGCTGTACCTCATAAACAAATTCTACGGAATGTGGTCTGTGCGTTTGCAAAAATTGTAGCGTTGTATCAATTTCCTACTTCTCTTTGAGCATCAAAAAGGATATCTTTTATTATCTCATTCAATTCGGATTCGTTGGCATTCGTAGGCGTGTCTTTATTATTATTGGCAACTTCGAACGTTACCATCGCCAAACGAATTACATTTACGATATTTATGGCGATCATTTTCAACGCTACAGCTCTGGTACACAACCAACCGGTATCTGTTATTAATCCCATTAAGTGTGATGAAACTGTGTATATATACTACTTCCGTATCTCATTCACTTTATCTTTTTGACAAAAACATGTTTGCCAGTCGAATGTTGCTTCCTTTCACAGCTTGTATCGTTTTGGTAACAAACAATCTAATATAATAAAATCAATGCGGTAAATTTAATTAAAAACTAATTTGGAATTACTACAAAACAGTCTGCACTGGGTACGAACATTATTATTCTTGACTTTATTTAAACTCTCGACACCCAACAACACGTCCAGAGCAGATTCTCAATAATTGTACCATTCCCTAGTAACTTTCATGGAAATATGAACAACTCTACAACCCAGCTTTTGTGCTCATAGATTCTTCAAGATACAAAAAATATTTGTTACACGTAACGTTACTTCTTTATCTACTACAACTATATTAGGACAGATAAAGAGATAAATTTATACTGTGCAATTATTATTATTATTATTGACATTTATAAGCTGGATTTTCTGATTATAAATGTTTTCCAATCAATATACGGTAATCTACAACTAGTCGCAAGAGAGGGAGTTTAAGCATGAAGCAGACTACACCCGTAATCTGCCGTTTAATGTAGTTAGTAACAAAACAATTCATATGAATAGATACCTGGATAAATAATGATAAAGTCACATACGTACAGAATTAGTAAATTAAAGAGAAGCATGTGTCTGGATTTTTTTGGGTTTTATGTTGTCCCGGTTAAGTCGCGCCTGCGTTATTTCGCATAATCCCCGTTGTACTGCACTGCCTTATCTCGAAAGGCGTAAATCATCTCGTAACAAATATTCCAAATATGCTGTACTTTTTACGGACTGCTTTCAATTGATATTTTTAGGGAAATCGAATAAAAAAATGAGGACGCGCTTTAGTTATAGGAAATTTTAACGTTAGGTGAATTTCTATTCTATTCTGGGATTATGGAAAAATAGATATAGCGTTCTCTTCAATGGCAATCTTGTAGAATCTGGTTCACAAATTTTTCTTCCATGTGCTGCTGAAAATCTAGCATGTAAGGCGTTTAAGGTATAAAGTGTTGAAGAATTGTTTCAAAAACTGAATTAAATATAGAGAATTTAGAAATAGAACATGGACTTTTAAAAATTAATTTATTATACAGGCTGTTCCGTTTAAGATATGAAATACAACGGAAATTGAACTCCATACTGGAATATAATTTTATATTGTGCAGAATTTGTCTCCGAACATTTCTAATTTTAAATTTTTTTCTCTTCCTTTGATAAAAAAGTAAAAACGTTTTGGCTGTGTAACTCATTATTATATAATTTCCATCGGCTGAGTCGAAGTCCTCCTAATGGATAGAAAACAGTAAGGGTGGGCCAACAGTGATAAATCTGTACTTAGCGAGCAGCAGAACAAACTATATAAGGGGTGTTACCCAAGGATGTACGCTTGTTCTCATTTTTATAAATGATGATATTAAAACAGCCGCGCATATAATCCGCTTCAAACAGTACTTTTCGCGAACGATTCTTACCATTAACAATGAAAAGTCTAACCAGCTCCTGCATTATGTGAAGCGCTTCGCAGCTGATACATGAAATCGGTTTCTTATTAATAACCTGAGTTTAAAAAAATATGATCTTCAGATACAAGCAACATTCTTTTACAAATCTAGTCTTTAGTTAAATACGTAGGTTTCAATCTAGGTACCTCTTTAATCTGGGAAGCCCAGATTAGTAGTTTTCTTATAAATAAAGAGAAGCACATTTTACGAGATCTTGCGTCGAGCGACCATCTCCACTGCACCAATTTGGGTTGCAGTATACAGAGAAAAATCTCCAGAGTTTTTACTAGACGAAGAACATGGCTAGAAGCTGCTTTATTTTACGGAAAAAAAATATGAAACAAGTTATGATGCGAAAACAACTTCTTCAACGTTCTAATTTAACAAACCAATTAAATACATAGTCACTTTAGTCATAATTTGAATTTGGAAGGATCTATAAGCGCTATCTATAATAATTTCAATAAACTAAACACAGTAGCCGGCGAATTCTCTGTTAGATTGTTGACAAAAATTGTCTCTGGGTTGAAAAGAAACCCGGACATACATTTATTGAAAGAATTTTACAAAAAGGAACTCAATTTATAATTGCAAGTAAAATATTACGATTACTTGCCGTTCGTTAATTTTGTACCCGTCGTAAGTTGTGATGCTGATAGATAATTTTCAGCATTTAACCCTTTCGAGCCGGATTTTTTATTATTAAATCCTGATTAGATTGTAATTTTTTTAAACAACAACAAGATGAAGGTAAGTGAAATAAACACCTTAAAATGTTATTCGAAAAAAAAGTCCGCCATTTTGTATGGGACATATATATCCCAGTCAGACTTTTTTAGTGGGAAAAATATAACCCATTAGTCGTCGAAATGCAACTTTATTGAAAAAAAAATCAAATGTAGTATATCATTTTAAATGGAAAGGAGTGAAACATGTTTTGCATAGAGGTATGTTGCACATTTGACATAATGTGGTAGTTCGCTTCTCTTTTTTTAGTTGAAGAGAACATCTTTGGCATCTTCTTCTTGTTTTTCCTTCAATGGGTAAGTGGTCTCCAACATTATATAATTTTGATTTTTTAGCTGAAGGCCGTCCTAGCGATGATGCCGATTTCCTCTTCACTCTTGCGCCTTTTCTGCCTAATGAAATGAGTCCTTCCGCTAGATTGATTAGGAATGGTAAAAAAGCAGTTTTCGTTCGATGTAGATCGTTATGTAAGACATGTGCGTTGGCAACAGACATCATAAGTATCTTGTAAAATACTTTTTTCCACCACTTGCCTGACTTCCTGTCGAAGTCATACAAACCAACAATCTGATCTGTCAAATCTACACCTCCCATGTGCTTATTATAAAATTGTAGCATTTCAGGACAAGGAAATTTTTTTTGCGTTCCATCCTTTAGAGTTCGCGATACTTCTACTACATTATCTGAGAAACAATTACTTATTGCCAGTAAGTCTTTGGTGTCTTTCCATCGACAAATTATTGTACCGTTGTTATTCACGCGAAATTCTGACTGGCCACGATCTAGCTTTGTAGAAAATTTAGGAACATTCTTTCTATTTGCCATGATTGTTCCTACTGCCGGAAAAGGTAATGAATCTACTAATGAAACAGAAGAAAAGAATCTGTCAAAACAAAGAGTTATTTCTTCTTCTCTGATAGTACTACATAATTTATTTACTATTCTTTCGCCTAGGGTACCAACCGTTTCTTCGGTATCTTTGCCAGTATATACGTTCAAGTCGTATACATAACCGGTGGAAGCATCACTTCTTACCCATATCTTGATACCTCGCTTTATGGGCTTCGTCGGAATGTATTGCTTTATTGATGATCTTCCTTTAAATTTAGCCATCGATTCATCTATACTCTGGTACGTAGCTTCCGTTCGATATTTTGCAAATGTAGATTTCAAGCAATTTACAACTTCTTCTATATAGTACAGTTTGTTAGCATTTTCAGGTTGTTTTGGATCATTGAAATACATCTTTGACAAAAGAAGCTTGCAACGATCTCTTGAAATTGCCTTTTTTATTGCTGTATTTCCTAGAGAATCGTTATTAGACCAGTAGTTATTAAACGTAGGAACCCGATTGTAGCACATGATTAGTGAAGTGCCAATAACTATCATAATTTCTTGGTAATCAGTAGGAATTCTCTTTTTTTTAGTGTCTTGTTCAAATTTTGCTAAACGCAAATTTGTACAATGTGCTATGTACATAAAGAGACTTGTAGGAAACATTTTCAAAAATAACTCTACTTCACTCAAGTCACGAGAAAGATGGCATTGAATTTTTTTTTGTTGCGGTACTAAAAGCCTAGGTACAAATCTATCATCATTACTGAACCACAATTCTCGTGTAGTTTCTTGTTCCTGGATATGCTGTACTTCTTCAGTTAGATCTTCAGATTCATTTGTTTCATTAGCGTTTGAATTCAAATCTTCGTCACTATAACCAAGACTATTTTCTTTTTCATTATCTTCAGAATCTGAATCGGTAGCAACATAATCTGGATCAGAAGATTCACTATTATCAAAATGATCATCCTCCTCATCCTCCCCATCATCAAAATCATCAAATAGTCTTGCGGCTTCTTCTTCTAATTCTTTCCTTGACAACCACTTCTTACTCATCTGTAAAAATACAAGGCTGTTGGGAAACATTTAACCCAAGTAAAAAGACTGGTGGGACATCTATGTCCCGGATTTTTGTTTTCAATAATTTCAATATAAGGTGAGCAACAACAATATCTTACCTTGTTTCTAAAGCGTTCTCGACAAACAGACTAACCAATGAACACTTTTACCAACTACAAAACACTCTAAACAACCGACACACACGTGTTTACGCGGTAAAATAACGAATAAACTGAGATGTGAGGTTATAACACACTTTGTTTTATCAACGGGTTTCAGAAGGACGAAACTCTTCCCAATATACGTTAAAATGGGAATAATTTGACCCAACAGACAGCTGAAAAAACTTGTTGGGTTACATATGACCCAATAGGCTCGAAAGGGTTAAAGATGTGCTCACATCGAAGAGAACCAATTTACACACGAAAATTTGGAAAAAATGATAAATAGCGGCCTTGTTTTATTAACGTTTTGATTTAAGCTGGTGCACTTAAATAATTTATAAAATGCCGGTGCGGATTTCTTTTATTGATGAAGATGTACTTCGCCTAGCTGAGGAATCGCAATTGCAATCGTTATAGACGGTATAATATATATGTATTAGGTGTCGTTCACTTGGACTACAACATCTTATCTCTCCCTGAGCTTTGCCCTACATACCGACTCTTGTCGCTAAATATAAATGAAACTTGTGTGTATCTATTTGCATTCTACACATATCCTCGTACAGTAAGCGATACCAGTTACTTAAAATGTGCGTGTCACTCTACTTGCGAGATCTTTCAAGGATGTGGTCCTTGCTGGCAATCGTACGTTGTTCGTATCGAGGTGTTACTACCGCCTTGCGGCGTGGGGTCATTCCTTCCATCTCAAGCCCATCCGAATTATCCTACCGGATTGATACAAAGAGATCCAAAATAATTGTGTAGGATTAGCGATATGTGTCGCCTTTATAAAATTATGTTTTCAACAAAATCTATTGATTTTTCTCTAATACACGTAGAACAGATCGCACTTCTTGCATTTCTTTAGCTTATAATTTGATCTTCAGTAACTGCCAAAAGAGCATTTAATTCATTTTATTAATTTCTTGTAAACGATATTTTCCCTTTCAATAGTTTCATTAGTTTTTCAAGATCTCTCTTTTCTGTCTGGACCCAGAAAAGATTCTGCTTCGTCCAGTATGAAAATCATATCCACCATATCATCTTTAATTCATTTTTTATTTAAAAAAAAATCTTATTAGCCGGTAACTGGGTAATCTGTTAGATACCTTAACTATATTGACAACTTTGAAATTTCGATTATTCCAGTCGTAATATACAGGGTGTTCCATTTATCAAAATCGAGAAGAATCATTTTGAACTTGGTGAACTCAATACTTTCCTGATGATCGCACCTGTAGATACACTAACAGAACCAATTTACTTACATCGTCACCCAATCTCGCCATCACAAAACAGCATACTTTCGTAATCTGAGGTTGAATGGAGTGTAGTTAAGGGTCTTGAATAATGTAAAAATAAACACGGTGTTCCATTTAAAAAAGCGCATTTTATAGTCCGTCTAGAAAGTATCCGGAAAACAAAAAACACAGCTGTATATATTTTTATTACTTGAATAATAAAATCACAACAAATAATTCATCTCATTTATTAATACAATCTCCATTTAACTGTAAACACTTAACTGAACGTTCAGGTCAACGCTATAATTTTCGGTGATAGCGGTCCAGGCTTGTAAAACTGACCGAATCAAATCTTTATTTCGTGGTGCTGCTCGTTCTACGTCAATTTTCATTAGTCCCCATATGTTTTCGATGAGATTAAGATCTGGGGAAGCTGTTGGCCATGGAATTGTTGCCAACTTTTGTTCTAGCATCCAAGCTTTAGTGTAGGCAGAAGTATGGCATCTTGCATTATCCTGTTGAAAACGCCATCCTTCGGGATATAAAGCGCGAGCCGTTTCAAGAAGAATTTCACAATACTTTGCACTATTAACGGTGCCAACAATTATATAGAGAGGTGTAGCACCACGCTGAGAGATTGCTCCCAAAACCATTATTTTTATGGGAAATTTGGAAATTTGAACGGTAATATTTTCTCTTGATAGGATTTGCACCAAGCTGAAAACAACTTTCGTCAGATGTAAAAACATCACTAAAATTATCGTCTCGAAATCGTTGGCAAAAATCTATTCTTCGTTGCTTTTGTAGAGATGTCATTGCAGGGATTTTTTTTTGGTTTCCTTGATAAGTAACCTTGTCTTCTCAGTGAAATGCGGACAGCTTCTGGACACACTCTTATTTGACGTTGATTTCCAAATCTGTTAGCCCAAGGGGCGGGTTTTGTCGTCCTAAAGTCGCTAAAGCGTTTAGATCGTTTCCGCTAATCTTACGCGGTCTTCCAGAAACTGGTCCATGGCTCATATCTCTCCTATTTTTTATCCTCTTTATTGTCTCATATACTGCACTTTTTCCGAGTTCAGCCAATTGCACTAATTTTTTAACGTTTTCAACACCTTTTCTATACAAATATTCCACCAACTTTATTCTTTCTACTTGCGACATTATTTCACAAATATTAGGCCTGTTGATAATCAGCAATATTTGACAGCTGATGTTGTTATATGATTTTTGCCATGGCCTACAGTCGGCACAACCTACTTGATGCATTACTTTTGTCTTAGGATGTAACAAAAAAGAAATATATTAAAATTAAGAAAAATAATAAATTCTGGATACTTTCTAGACGGGTCCACCTTTTTTTATAAAACCGCTTGAGTAGTAAAAGTCTGCTAGCGCACCCTGTATAATTATATAGTATTTATTACGGTATCCAAATAATTTCTAGTTTGCTGTATGAAGTGTACACTTCTGTATTCTTATAACTATAAACACTTCCTTGCATAGAAAATCAATCTCCGTTGTCACGACTTCAAAACAGTCACCTCAACCGTAGCGGTTACAAATATCAGTCACATTTCATCACTACAGCGGTTACTTTAATTTCGACGTTGTACGAAATCCGGTTCTTTGCTGTCCTACCGGGTGTAGGAGTTATAGTTATTACGAAATAATACATGCGAAAGTTTAGAACAGGGTTATGAGAGAGGAGGTACCAGATTTGCATATATATTCTCTGCTCTTTGCAGGATGTGTTCTGGATTCCTAATATATTCGAAATGACGCATCTAATATATGTAAATGCGTACATCCTGAAGTATGTTTGGTTTTGAACGCGATTTAATTCTCCTATAAGGTACAATGCAAGCTATCCCATCTGTAAGAATCGACGTACTAAACCGAATTTATACAAGAGAATTGCTGAATTTTTTACATTCAGATATTGATGCGTAACTGCCTATTTGGCAATATTACGTATTAAATTGAGAAACTTGAAAACGTATTAATATTCAGGGTTAAAAAAGCCTGCTTTATGAATTCGCGAAGATAAATGGCAACTTCATAAATAATTATCACACTTGACCCTTTTAAATGTAAAATATTTCAATCTATCTAAAATTTCGCTAAATCAACAAAATGTCCTATTTTACAAATGAAAATGTCAAGTTACTTATTAGAAGGTCTGGTTTGGAAATATTTGTGACATCGAACCATTCTTACTTAAAATATTCGTTGCTTACAGAACTTTGCAAACCTTTGTCACGACTCGGGAGTTTCAGAAGTGGGTAACATGTTTTTTCTGATTTTATCAGCGTCTTCTGATGAATTTCGTTGTAATAATCCATCGTGTCTCAGAACTGGCTGGAGCAAGAAAATCCCCACACTAACACAGAACTACGCTCTTGCTTCACTGTAGGCACAATGCAGTTCGGGATCACTTTTCGGTTTTAGATCTTCGGACATAAACTCGTCGATTTTTCCCAGAAACCTCGAACTTTGACTCGTCACTCCAAAGCACGTGTTTCCAATCATCTAACGACTAATCTAGATGAGAACGGGCCCAGTGTAGCCGTTTTGCCCTGTTGCCCCGACGTAATAAGGGTTTTCGAATGGCAATGCGTCCATGAAGGTCCGCTTGTTGAAGTCGACGTTTTATCGTACTCGCCGAAACTTGTTCTTCACGGCCGCGATTGACTTCGGCGGCTATTTGTGGCGCTGTTAATTTTCTATTGCGTTTGCTTAATAATACAATTCTCAAATCTTCAGCTTTTGTTGTTTTCCTAGATGCTCCCGGACGAACACGATTTTCTATAGTTCCAGTTGTCCGATATCGCTTTATGATGTCATTTACTGTTGAACTCCTCGTATTTATTTTTTCAGCAATTTGTCGCCCCGAATATCCTTCTTCAAACGGCGTAATAATGCGTGAACGTTTTTCTACACTGGTAGGCTTGCCACGTGCCATTTTGAAGTAAATTTTCTTGAAACTTTCGCGCAAAAACGACGGATGCACACTAACACACGTTTAACAGTAAAACGAAGCAAATTTACATCTTTACGCCGGTGATAAATAAACAAGAATGATACTGCGGTATATTTCCTAAATGTATTGTTCGTTAATAATCCCCAAACGACCCGTTTCAAAAGATCGGTACTTCCGAGAAATTCTTGGAATGATAATAAAAGGGACTTTATTGTGGTCGTCGCAATATTTCTACTTTATATAATAATTGATGGCTTTAATCCCTTAGAAAAGAGTGTATGCTTAATATTTTTCTAATTTTACGTATTAATAATTGTATACAGTGTGATATAATAGATTTTTATTGTATGACCGAACTTCACTGAACGGCAGTGTACATCACGGTGTTCTAGTAACAAGAAAACGATAAAAAATGTATTGCCCAGAATATAATGGTAATACGAGAATGGGAAAAATTATTGGGTAACACCATTCTAACAAATAAGCGCGACTTATTCAACACTGAAAAAGTACATTTCCAAAATGTGTAACCATTACGTATTCCAATTAGTCAAAAATCGAGATCGATTGCCCTTTAGTATGCGCGCATTCGGTAAAAACAACCGTTTGGAAGAGCACGCAACATATCCATCAATTTCGAATATAATGGCCCCCGTTTTGATGGCCACGTCATTCGTCAGAACGTAAACAGTCTAACTGATGCGCGACATGGAGATTAAAAGAACCGCGCCGCCAATACGAACTTAAGTTGCTTTTTGAAAAGGATGACTGAGCTGGCCGCCTGTGAACTTTCGTTTTGAAACTGTACGTTGATGATCTTCACTCGCAAGCCCGGAGATGAGTGAGCGCTGGGTGAATGTACACAAACGAAAGAAAATGTTAACGTTTTACGTAAAAATGCGCAAGATCTACATACTTTTCTATATAAGCTCATACCGAATTAGAACGTAATGTTAGCAATCGGTCGTTTAAATTGCTGAAATATAGTTACATTGAAATAGGTAATAAGAGCACAATATTCGCGAATATTATAATCGTGATTCTTCTCCCCCGCGTGGAATATTAAAATACATTAAAAAACGTTTTTTCAGTATGAAAGTTTCTAAACAAAAAATCTACCTTGCATGAAATGAATTTTTTATTGATTTTTTTACCGTCACAAGCCGTAATCAAAGGTCAGTCGATAAAATATGATTTTCCCGGCGAACGCGCACCAAAGAAGGCGAAGACGATTCCATCATCCGGAGAAGTATGGCAACGATTTTTTGGAATTCGCACAGCATAATCTTAATTGCTGATTTATTGGACCGATTCTACGTTAAACTCAAAAAGAAAAAGCCCCACCTAGCGAAGAAATGATAACGCCTCGGACCACTCATCGGAAATTATGACAACTAGTTCAGTTAAGCTACGAATTGGTGCTCCATCAAACATATTCACCAGATTCGACCCCTTATAACTTGAAAAAGTGGCTTGGTGGAAACCGAATCACATTCAATAAATCCTGTTATTCGGATGGCTTAAAATAAGTTAAAGCATCGATGGATTAAATGTAAAGAACTACTTTATCGTATCATCCTCGTACGTAAAATGTACCCTCCTAATATATTATTTTTCGAAATAATGGATCTACGCAGCAGAATACCTTTTACGAGAGCGAAATATTCTAAGGTTTAAAACAATAACGTAGGCTTCCACGCTCAGAGTCAACAAAACTAAACGTGTTCTGTGTTCGGAACCTATCATGGTTAATCGAAAACTCGACATTTCGTCCATAATCATACTGGGCTTCTTCAGGACAAGGAAAGGGTGGTAAGCCACAGCTAGCGTGGTAAATCGTTTAAACCATGCCAGATGCGAAACGTCGAATTTTCAATTGACCATGACTAGGTGCGAACCAGGAACACGTTTCGTTTTAATTCTGGTTTTGTTCAAGATTATTTACACAGTTTCGTAAATTTTGTCATTATTGTCCGATAGTATGGGGTTGTCCCCGCAACCCTAAATTAATTTTAATTTGTTTGGACCGGGTGGAGCGGGTAGCAGTTGATCACGGTAACTTAGCATGTGAACCATTCCCAAAGGGAAAATCAACTGACGAGAACCCCGTGGGAGCCTACGTTTTTATGCCAGACGCCTCTTCAGCGGTCACCACTGACCTATGCAAATATTTTCTAAAAACATGAAGAGGGAGTAAAGCTTATTAAATTCATTTTTATTAATTTTTTGTATTATTTACTTTTTTTTTTTACTGTACATCCAGTTTTATTTTAAAAAGATATTACAATTAATTTTTTTTTACAATTTGGGAGCGAATTGTTTTTTTTAATTAATTGTATATTACTCAGCATTAAAAGCGCTTACCTGCTAGTTTGTTAGTTTCCACGTCATTGTAGATATACCATAACAATAGTGCGCTCTGAATTTGGATCAATCCGAGCAACCAATCGGTATAGTTAAATATAAGTTGGAAACGGAAGTTATCTGATGTTATTTGTTGATTTATATGTTTTTTTTTTTGTACAAATAAAGCATTAGTTGGATCAAATCATTTTTATGGCGCCAGGGCTGTGATTACTGTTGGTTAACAAAATGTCAATAGTAAGTCTTAGTGAAAGACAAATATTGACGTAGTATTTTCGAATAGTCGAGGTACCCCCAACAATATACGGGGGAAGTGTCCGTATCACCGCGTCATTTTTGATCGAGGGGATGAAGTTGAGATTTTAAGTAGATTAAAAAAAAATATTTCAAATAATCTTTAGCAGCTAATAAAAATAAACAATCTGTAGTAAAGATTAAATATTTGTAAATGAAACTTGCCTTAATTAGAATCGACCCATAAACTATCCAAAAACATGAATTTCGTGTAAAATTCAATATGCCAAGAAATGTACTAATTTGTGCTAATTTTTTGTACCCGAATTTATTGAATTTAATTTTTATTTCAGGATACTTCCAGCCAATGACTCCGAAATATGCATCTATGACTGGTAAGTTAAGCTATGTGCTGCTATAATATGCAGGTTCACTGTTTGTCTTAAATACACATCTCCGTATCTTTTAATTTGTAAATAATTAAAAATATTTTCCAAACATCGCGCGGAGAATTACAAAACTTCAGAATGTTATGAATGGCGTTTCACTATTGAATAAGTTTAGGCGGCGAAGTTGTTTATAAAACTGTTGTACCTGCAAATTAGAATTGTTTATCTTCGGAATATAAACGGTGGTCATTCAAGACTATTGCATTTCGTTAAAGGTTCTTCCTTCACATTTGACATGGTTTTCTTATTTATTATCCTTTTATAAGAAACCTCACAATATACTTAACAAGGATTTTAATCGTCGTATTGAACAAATTGTAATTAGAAGAAGGTACGATGAAATGACTCACTCCTAACTTAATGAAGATTTTGTGATAGTTTTCGTAGAAATTATAAAAATGAAACAATTTTCGAGTAACGTTATGTTTTATTTAAAACCACCCCATATACAAGGTAAGCTTATAATTTTTATTGCTAACTTCACAATCAGAGTAGACAATTCTTATTTTTTAAGAGCTTCGCCCACGATTAATCAGAAATTTCCCACAAATGTTCATTGGACGTTGGACGTTGGTCACGGGCGTTCTTTCCACTAAAGCTCTGGTAATTGCAGCCGCTAAACCATATTTGTTAACGCTCCAATATGTTCCTCTTCTTGAAGATATGCTTTACATAGTTTGGCCATATGCTTTTGGGCCTCTATCCTGCATCAATATGATGTCTCAACTGTTTTCAACCGTCAACTTTTACAATTTCGCCTAGCTCAGATAGACCGAAAATATCAACATACACCACTTTTGTGAGTTTTATAGTGAGCACTAGTCAGCGTGGTAACATTTTTGCTGCTATAGACCTTCTAATAAGAATCTGGCGTCTATCACCAGACACCTCCGCAAAACTCTTCCTTGATTTTCTAATGTCGTGGCCCATTATAATATTTTTTATTTAATTTGGCGCGCGTAGAAGGCATAAACCCGCATGAATTATCTTCAAAATCACCGGAAATCTAATACTTTTAACTGGATTTTGCATACCTTTGTAAGACATGCTTATTCTTTTCTCTGATAGGTTTCCCGCCATTCTGATTCTGATTATTTGTCTTCGTTTCGCCATAATCACTTTGGTATTTTATAATTCGATCTTGTTTGTCGATCTATTCGCATTGAGAGAATGTTTTAAACATAAGCAGATGAAGTGAAAGGGGTGTTAATAAAATTCTGCCACTTTCATTTATATTTACGTAGAAACCTGAGCGCTACGCTATTGTATAATTATTTTTAACCGTAACATACAGAATATTTTATTTCTATAGATTTATTTGAAGTGATTCCAACCTTGCGGTCTATACAGTGTACGCGTACATTATAATTAAAAGCTATTGCCTTGTCAATACCAAACGAACCTGTAATTTCCTCTATGTATTAAACCGTAACACCGCTCTGTTGTTGAACATGCAAATATTTAAGCCATTAAAAGGAGGAAAATTAAAAACGGATGCAGGTGTTGCCGGAGAAAAGTTCAGCATCCTTTTTAGTTTAAAATTATCGGCCGAGAATCACATTATAAATTCATAAATTATGAAAGACTGCTTGCATGTACGGCCGAAGGAAGTTCTTACAAGGATATGTATAATTAGTTCGCACGCTAAAATATAACATTAATTATTTAGGAATTAAAATTTTAATGATACTTATATGTCAAGTATTTATTATGTTCTTTCAACTGTCTCGCTTACGATATTACCCATGTTCTTATCTCGCTTCTTTTTTATCTTTATATAAATTCTGTCTGTTGTTATGACGTGTTTTGTCTTCGAAATGTCTTTTATGGCAGCTGTAATGAATTTGTTTGTATGCGAATGCATGAGAGATTATGACCCTATCTGCCTAATATATTTCTAATATATTACTAAATTTATTTTTATTTATCTAACCTCGTATGTGATCACTTGCAAACACAAGATAAACGGAAAATCGTTAAATCCGATTGGTTGCGAAAGTTTCTGCCGTATTTATATATTTATATTTGCTTTTTTTCGTCGGATTTGCTAATCTGATATGTTATATAGCACCAATAATCCTAGAATGTGGAGGATTAGTAAGGATTTTTAGGTTTTAGGCTGATTATGTCTAAAATGAATTATTAGTTATAATTAATAAGACTAAACAAAGTGATACGCTGCCCCTCAAACTTCAGACCTAGATTACGATAAATTTAACATAACAAATTAATATCATTTCCTAAATTATCCGCACCTAATCGATATGTTTAAACCGCACAACCATAATTAGCGCTATGCAACTGCACCCGATAATGTTAAATAAAAATCATCGAAGCTTCGTTTTATGAGGATAAACGCAGATTCCTCCCAAATTTTCACTACACGTGATAATCCCTGTAACATCAATAGCAACCATAAAAGCAATATCGCAATAATTAATAGAAAAGGTAATAAATAAGGACAATATCATAGGTATTAAGATATTTAAAGCGGATGGCTTAAGATAAGATATAAGAATTCGGCATACAACGTGGTGGCTAAAAAAAAAAAAATTGACAACAAAAAGAAATTAGAAATATGATCCATCCATTTTGGCTATCAATCGCCGATACGCTTCCTTTGGCACGGCTTACAAAGAAGATAACATATACTATAACAAAACTACGCAAAATACATAAATTCGTACTTACAGTGTTTACCAAAAGTAACACTAAACAAAAATATCGTTACAAACTAAATTTTTAAGCGCCTTTTTTTTCCTGTTTTCAACAGATCCTCTTTGTATTTTATTTTCGCTCGTCCAATTCTATCTACAGTTGATGTTATCACGAGTATATTAAATAAACGCTATCCACAGTTGAACACCTACGTCATTTAGGTTTAGCTATTAACAATAAATTCAATTAGAGTAAATATTGCTGTTTCGACTATATAACAATTAACGTTCTTTCCTATTTTATTATATCTAAAGAAATATTTATGAGAGTTGAAGAAATTAATGGGAGATTAAGATTTTAAATAATAGTTTTCGGCGATTAATTCTTCGGAATGAGTTTGCCGGAACTTGTAAACAACTACGTGAAACATGAAAAATAAATAAAATCTTCAGAGTTCAGAGATTTACGCCTCTAAAAGTGCATTAATTAAGACCCCGTAAAACTCTTATAATAACAATATGTAAGAGGCTGCAGGGGGAGTAGTGATATAATATTAATCTTGATTGTAAAAATTAGTTAATACTATTATTTATTTATTGCTATTAGTATTATACAGGAATAATTTGTAAAAATGCAAAACAAACTAATATTTGGGAAAACCTCCAGTATTTCATACCGCCCGATTTATATATTTAGACATAGGTTTTTCCTTGAAACGTCGTGCCCAGTATAATATAGAACGCGAGATTTGCAATTTTAAGGCTAATCGGTTTATATAATTGGTCATTGAAAAGATATGTTTGCATCTCCTTGCGCTGAGCTAGCACAGGTTGCTTTGTGTAAATTTAATTCCTTCGAAGTCCTAATTAATTGTTAAAAATGCCACAACTTTTTATCGAGTCCTTACATGTACACTGCCGTTCAGAGAAGTTCGGTCGGTTGGTAAAAAACATGAAAAGGTTACAGAAACAAACGAAACTAAAAACAAAATGGAATTTTATTGTATGTACAGGTAAAAAAGACAAAAATAAATAAATAAAAAGTTATTCTGGCCTAATATAACATACTGAACGTTATTTTTTTTTTTCATCGAAAAAACCTCCTTTTCTGTTAATCACCGCTCGAACTATTCTAGGCATTCTTTCGATAAGTTTTGTTAAAACGGATTGTGGAATGTTAATCCATTCATGTTGCGGAATATTCCGTAAATGTTCTTGTGAAGTTGGGCATATTTTTCGGATCCGCCTGTCCGGTTCATCCCACAACAACTCTATAGGGTTCAAATCTGGGCTTTGTGGGGGCTATGTCATTACTTTCAGGGTATGCTGTTCTTCTTGCTCCTTTAGATAGTTCTTACACACTAACGCAGTGTGTTTTGGGTCGTGGTCATGCATGAATCCTGATGGCACTGCATGATTCTGAAGTATTGCAAAATAATTTTCCTTCCTCATTACACCCTGCACTCTGCATAAATTTCCCGTCCCAGCAAAGGAGAAACATCCCCACACTAACACAGAACTACGCCCTTGCTTCACTGTAGGCACAATGCAGTTCGGGATCACTTTTCGGTTTTAGATCTCCGGACATAAACTCGTCGATTTTGCCCAAAAACCTCAAACTTTGACTCGTCACTCCAAAGCACGTGTTTCCAATCATCTAACGACCAATCTAGAGGAGAACGGGCCCACTGTAGCCGTTTTGCTCTGTTGCCCCGACGTAATAAGGGTGTTCGAATGGCAATGCGTCCATGAAGGTCCGCTTATTGAAGTCGACGTTTTACCGTACTCGCCGAAACTTGTTCTTCACGGCCGCGATTGACTTCGGCTGTTATTTGTGGCGCTGTTAATTTTTCTATTGCGTTTGCTTAATAATACAATTCTCAAATCTTCAGCGTTTGTTGTTTTCCTAGATGCTCCAGGACGAACACGATTTTCTATAGTTCCAGTTGTCCGATATCGCTTTATGATGTCATTTACTGTTGAACTTCTCATATTTATTTTTTCAGCAATTTGTCGCCCCGAATATTCGCTTCAAACCGCGTTGAACGTTTTTCTACATTGGTAGGCTTGCCACGTGCCATTTTGAAGTAAATTTTCTTAAAACTTTCGCGCAAAAACGACAGATGCACACCAACACACGTTTAACAGTAAAATGAAGCAAATTTATATCTTTACGCCTGTGATAAATAAACAAGAGTGATACTGCGGTATATTTCCTAAATGTATTGTTCGTTAATAATCCCCGAACGACCCGTTTCAAAAGATCGGTACTTCCGAGAAATTCTCGGAATGATAATAAAAGGGACTTTATTGTGGTTGTCGTAATATTTCTACTTTACATAATAATTTATGGCTTTAATCCCTTAGAAAAGAGTGTATGCTTAATATTTTTCTACTTTCATGTATTAATAATTGTATACAGTGTGATATAATAGATTTTTATTGTATGACCGAACTTCACTGAACGGCAGTGTACATATATTTTGTTACAGTTGTTAGGGCTCGTACTCAACTTTTAACAGTACTAAAACGCTGTGAAAATGCCGAGGCATGAAAATATATTTTCTGTTCTGTAGCATACAGTGCATACACACAAATGTAGACATTTGATCTGTTATATTTTGATTACACACACAGCCATATCTTTTCTTCTACGATCCAAAAGCACGTCCATCATTTCAGAAACCGCAAGAGTTAACGTAGGCAGTTCTCGTTATTCGATGTCAAATATTCCTTATCCCCGTTACATTAGTTCACAATAGCATGAAGAACATATAGTCGTATACTTATCATAGTTAATATTGGACAAGTTCTCATCCCGACCAAGTCGAAGAGAAACTTCGTAATTCGTCTCCCGCTGAGAACAATGACAATCGAGTTTCGTTGGTAGAATCGCGTCGATGGTTACTATCCTCTTAGTCGGCGACTACCCACTCTCCAGTTTGCGCCAGCCCACTGCGAAGCACACCTCCTCGTCCTTCTCTTAGACGCATCCTCCTCTTGTGACCCAGCGTATTCAGTTGCACGTTAATTAATCAAATAGTGGTAGGAATATATTTGTAAAAACGAATGTTTTAAAGAACACAATCGTATTAATAGTTAACAGTATAGCTAGCAGTTTAGCATAAAATGCAAAATTAATTTTTATTGAGATAGAAGTGCGATCATCAATTGGCAGCATTGAATTACTATCGCCTTGGCCGTTCAAACTGGTCATCGTTGCGCCATCTTCTCTTTGAGGACTCCTCATCAGTAAGTTGTTCGGAATAGATACTTCTTGTTCGAACTTACCTCCAAGCAAACTATTTATAATACCCGCATTCTTCTGTGTTGGACACGTAGTGCGTAATGGTGGTTGATTGTCGTTTGTGGCGGAAGCACTTGTTACATTTTCTGTGCTAACTGACATGCCTTCCAATTCGTTCGAGTCATAATCAGTTTCTTCTTCTTCTATAATGGTATTTTGGGACAATTGTGGGTAATAAGACTTGCGATATGTAAAACTCTCGTTCGCAATCAGTAATTTTTCGAACGGGTTGTTAACTTTTTGGGATAGAAAACCGACTTGAGTCACATCTGAAACTGCGGTATATCTAGACATCGCACTTTTGGAACTTTCAGCTTCGAAATGCGTTTTGGATTCGTTTGCATTGGGTGCAATGGATCCTTTCGGGATAATTGTAAAATCACTGGATCCGATAGAACTGCCTAAAAAGGACGTTAAAATTAATTTTTGTATAAATAAATAAAACTTTTTATGAAGTTACTGTTCCGCGTAGAACGTACCCAAGGATAATTTATCCATTAAAGCATCCCATTCACTTTTGAAGGGGTTTTCTTCTTCGTACGTTTTCCTCAAAATATTTTCGAAAATTTCGGAGCAAGCACTGGAAACTATTTCTTTTGAATGATACCTGCTATCGGGCGGTGTTTGCGAAACGATCTTCTCCATTTGCTGAGGGAAATGAAAACAGAAATTTTGACATTGAAACGGCGAAATTATACTGACAGGAGATGCATAATATGCGTGTGTTCAAGTTGCCTTGGTAACAATTGGAATGTTTGTTTCTTTTGATGCACATGCTTCTTTTGTCATGTGAGTAAAAGACTATTTTTCTGAAATATTTCTGCTGAAAAAAGATGCAAGATCTACGGTTTGATTTTATGAGTGTGACAGACAAGTATACTCGTCGTACTACTTGATTGTTGGCAAATGTGGGTTAGCATCGTTTTTGTGTATTTGCTTTATTTTGGCCATTTCTACTGTTCCTTTGTTCCTTGCCATAGTGTTGTGATTAATAAAAGGCTTTGTCGAGAAAACAAGATATCGCAGATTGGTTAACGAACAATATCATAAGTTTTGATCGTCCTGGTGGTTAAACGGTTGGTACACTTGCCTTTCGATTCGAATAATGTAAGTTCACCGGTCGGCGCAGTTGGTTGAATTTTTTTTACGGATAAAAAACAGAGTATGCCTTCTCAGATAAAAAAGTAGGCCCCGTGCCAATGCGATGTTTGGCACGTTAAAAATTCCTGCGGGAGGTTGGAACATTTCTGGATTCTAATAGGGTTGGCTAATGAATATAGTAATCGGTGCCTAGAAATCCGTAGCCTGACGCCTCGTCTAATAAAAACAACAACAAGTGTAATAAAAACAACAGCAACAAGAACATCAGCATAAGTTTCTGAAGTAAGTCAACTAAAATAGAAATGTCAGATATAATTAAAAGGAATAAATCTGCTGTTGATGAAATCATAAAAAAGCATACGACCAGCCACGAAGCTCTGAAGCTTCCGCCATATCACCGCGACTTTAATGCGATAGAATTGAGCCTCGGCAAAGGATATTACGTATAATAAAAATGATGGTAAGGGTGGTTGTCGTGATGAAAAAATATTAACGCAGGAGAATTGTACACCCAACATCTAGAATAATTGTGTAAGTTACATAAACAGTTTAATACGAAATCGGTATGAACGGGAAAAAACGTAGCGGCGATGGACATCGATAATAATCGCCAATATCAACGAATCCTTGACTTTCGAAGAAAAACTGACGCCCAATTTCTTCGATTCCTCCTTTGATGTTAAAGAGAAGGCGTGCGTGCGTCAAAAACTAAAATAGACAAAAGATGCGAAGGATATACAGTGCGTCCGAAGGATTGAAAACAACGAAATAAATATGTGATTTTTTATTTCTCTAAATAGCGCTTAAAGATTATCTATATCTTACATGAGAAAAGAATACAATTAAAAATAATATTCTTGCTAGTAACTCTAATAACATGTTGCCGTTGGACATCTTTCCAGATCCTGCAGTTCGAAAGCGATCACGAACATCTTGCCCTTATTATTGCATTGCTACGTATGCTAGCTACATTCACCGTTTCACCACGAAAATACCATATTTAGTAATTATTTTTTAGCAAGAATTTAGTAAATTTATAACTCATTAAAAATATTAAAAAAATATAGAAATATCCAGCGAAACAATCAGACCATGTATGTTTGCTCATGAAAAGAATGCAAGGCAATTGTGTTTAAATTTCATATAAAGCTAAAGAAAAACAACCAAAAATAACATATTGAAAATAATAATGTACCTACTTATCCACCAAATGTTCTACGAAAATTGCCACGATGGAAAAGTTAAAAATACAATCCCTACAATTAACAATAAGCTATTATTAGAATTACAAAATTAATTAAAAGTTACTGAACATTATAGCATCGTGGAGACTCACGTGAGCGTATCTTGTTCTTTTAAAACCGGTTCCATTCTTACTCTTATACCATCCCAATTATAAAAATGGAGAATAAAACGAAATCAACCAGCGAAAATTATAAACAAACAAAACTCTAAACAACCGTAGATCAGATATGTGGACTGTTGATGATGTTACAGAGGTGCAGAGGTATAATTCAACCCTTCGCATACCGCAACGTAAATTATACTGCTTTGTCAGGTGTTTGAAACCAGGTAGTTTTCAATGAAATTAGTTTACGAACGTTTGCACCGTAAAATGTCTCAAATGATTTTGGAATAGAAGTGCCAAGTAGAGCGCAATAAAATTTGGTTATAAACGAACGAAACAAATACCTTCAATAGAGCGAATAAAACTAAAGGTACCAAACGCATTTGGTTTAGAGTCCTATAATCGTGCCGTTAAATTTTATAACACATATAACGTCTTCTAATAAGTTTAATTTGTTGGTAACAACGAGATTTGAGGAAAACTTTAGGGAATTTACTAAAGTCCTAAGAACTATTACGTAAAAAAGAAATATGAGTACTTTGACGATGGAGTGCCCTCAAAAGGCTTCAAATAGAAAGAGAATTTGTCAAATGTGGTAAGATGTTTAAAAGTTTAGTTGTGATCTAATAAAACCATTAACCAACCCTATTCCAAGACGGTATCTTCTCAGAACTTCTTAAATCTACGTCGGTAAAATCTATATTCAATAAAGGAAATACTAGCAACTTGCGAGCGTATGTACACTGCCGTTCAGTGTGGTTCGGTCATAATAATAAAAAAATCTGTCGTTTTTGCGCGAAAGTTTTAAGAAAATTTACTTCACCAGTGTAGAAAAACGTTCACGCATTATTATGCTGTT
>LR736871.1:8412467-8429299 GCA_902654985.2 Oryctes borbonicus
AGCTTTTCTTTTTGCATTTTTACTTAACATCAATCGGGCTAGAAACAGAGCGCTACGGGAGTCAACATTCACTCAGTAATGCATTTCCTATGTTATGCCCCGATCTGAAAGGAAGGCGTGTACGGCTTTGACTTGAACAACCAAGATTGAAATCTGAAATTACTCTTTCCATGTTTGTATTTTAGTAAGTGTTAAAAGTACAGCGCTCAACCATTAAGATTAAAGTTGCAGTATCATTTTACAATTTTTATTCTATTTTAACACGAACTTGAAAATGTTTTGTGTGTTTGATTCAATTTTTAAAACAGGGTAAAAGTACGGAGATGGTACGAGAAGTACTCGTATTCGGAGATAAATTGCGTTTTCTACTAAAATCTGCATTACCTACTATGAGTATTATTGTTTAAACGGCGTCTGTTGGCAGCTGTTGAATGAAGAAGGCAAGTTTGTGAAATCATAGAAAAAAAAAACAATACGGGTCAGTGATTCCCATATCTCTTTTTGGCGAATGCACCTTCGATGACTCCCATCCGATAGATAGGAAACTCCAACCACCATTTTAATACAGAACAGAAAGAAGCTACTACATGAACATTTTTTATTTATTTACAAAAATCCTTTCCTATAAATTTTGCAGTGAAAATTACAGACGATCTCCACAAAAGCATCAAATTTAACTGCATGCAATTTATATGTAGTTAGCCCGAGCTAGTGTATTCACGCCTTCGCTGGCGGTAACTAGAGCCAACTGGGAAGGAACAGGTGTTGGATGTTACGTGAAATGTTCGTAGAACGAGTTTGTATAGGGGAAGAATAATAGCCAGCCGAAATTGTTGGTTTGAGGCGGAAAAGAGTACACGCTTCTGTATATATTTACCGGGAATTGTAACTTTATTTTAGTTTTAATTTTTACAGAAACTCAATAGTATTTGCCGTCAAGTAAGAAGATGCAAATTCATTCTCTAAAATAATTAAAATTATTATAAAATAGTGCAGAACGTAAAAATATCTGTAGATTATGTACAGAGTGGCGCAACGTAAGTGATTTTTTTCCTGAGAGAATATTCTACACATTCTAAATATTTTTATTGCAGGAACATCATATCTTCGTGTAATATTTTTTACTTGATAGATACTTTCTTGCATTAGAAAAAGAATTCGGTTTTGCAAAATTTCTCATATTCGATTGACAATAATTTGTTAATTTTAAATAAAACACCCTGTACATTTCTACAAAATTGTAGTTGTTTCTCTAATATAGGAGACTTTTAACTCTAACACTGGCTGGAAGTCACTAACGTTCTTAGAGGCTTTTTAATTTCACTAATCACTATATGAAAAAATGGAAAAAATTTAATGGAAAAAAGCAACCTTATGGTTTTTACACCGGCGTAATAGGCCCAATTTTACGATTCCAACCAGTGTATTGCATGTGCGATAATGCCATCTGAACACATTCCTCGTGAAAGACTACTTAAGATTTTAGCACCTTTTGCGGCCCTGCTAGAAAATTAAGAGCCTCTCTTTATAAAAGCTTTAAGTTTTAGTGGTCTTCTTTAACTCGGCTTGATTTTTCTAAGGGAGATCATTTCTTTGTCGATCCTATCACTTTTTCTGGATTTTACTGCTTCCGATGAAAAAATACAAACAGCTCAAACATTGCTCGGTAATCGCGAAAATTGATTTAGTACGGAAATCGACTCCGTCGTATCCGCGAATGTGCTGTCAGAATTGAGCTAGGAGGCCTTGGGGGTGACGGTAGACAGGCGGAGACGCCCTACACGAGCCGTAGTACGAGACGAAAATATTTCTTTTAAACATAGTAAACGCGAGGAAATGTTACGAATTTCTTTAGCAGGAATTCTTTGTCCTTTTACTTTGACCAATAACGAGTATCTAAAATTAGACATTCTTTGAAATATTTTATCAACTATTTTGTGATGTTACGAGTCGAATATTTCGTTGTTATTATTTTTTTTTTAATAAACGCATAACATCTTAATAATACGTATTTAGTGAAAAAGATGGAAGTAAGTACAGTAGCAGTTTTTAAAGAGTTAACTTTAGTATCTCTTTTAGAGTAAAATTTTGGTAGTTAAATAGGTAAAACATCTAGTTTGTCACAATTTACCACTTTACAGGACTGTTATTAATTTCAAAGTAAAGAGCTGATTTCACAATTTTCCAGTTTTTATAACACCCCATATCTATGTTGAGCCCGACTCACCGATTGAACCTGGAATAATTTGAAGCGAGTTGCGAGTCCGATTCGATTTGAAGTTAGCCGGACGTGGTCCGACTAAACCTGACATTAATTCAACGCGAATTAGCGAAAATTACAACATTTTAGCCAATGTATACAAGCAACAGGACGTGCTTTAACCCTAATTACATGTTACATAAAAATTGTTTAAAATACTCTAAAAGGAATACTTTAATGGTTATGAAACACATCGGGAGATTGCTCATGTGGTCTTAAAACGGGTATGAATTCTTGAAGAGCTGCATTCGCCTCTTCATAATCTCGCAAACTTCCTTGTTCTGGCCGACTAATCGCAAAACAAGTTTTCCAATGTAAAATAAAAACACCTACCTACAAATTAAATCCCGAACTAAATTGCGGTTAACGCTAAAAATGCAATAATTATTGCTTCTCGTTTATGAATATATGATTAATTGAATTCATGAACACACCTTTTATATTTTCATTTCAGTAGATAGTATATGAAGTAAATAGTTTTACATTAATTCCTGGTATCTAAATTATGTAATAATTAGTGACGCATACACTAGTATATATATATATATAAAATGCTGTATAAGGACATGAGAATAGTTACAATCAAAATTCTGACACAATTTTACTTATAATTTTCATAAAGCAAAATGGAAAACGTGGAATTAGCGCGATGAGCCCGGTCTAAATAAATCATCTTCCTCGTCGTCCTCGTCGTCGTCTTCTTCTAACGCTTTATCGACCATTTTTGCTCTCTTGTACTCATCATAATGCTCCTTCCGCTTCTTTTCGAACTCCTGCCTCTTCTTTAGTTTTTCTTCTTCGCTTTCCTCATCTTCGTCGCTCATGCTCAATACTTTCGGCGACCCTCCTTGTAACAATTTCTTCGCGACTTCCTCTGGATCTACGTTTTTATTTTTCGCGGCATCGTAACTGTAAGGAGTCTTCGGTTCGTCGATTTTCATATGGCCGTAATCCTTATCGGCGGGATGTAAGGTAGCTATAATGTTCATTTCGTCGAATTTGGCACTTTTTCTTTTCTCCCTGACTATTTTCTGATTTTTCTTCTTATCACCATTTTTGAGTATAGGTTTCATCGCGATCTTACCGCAATAACGATTGATCTTACCATTGTTCCCGACTCAGCTGCCTATTCTAGATTTCATTTTGGTGTACTACGTGCGTGCAACAACTCTGACAATTTTGACGTACAACTAGCGAAACGTAGGATAAAATATTATGTTGGTATCACGCACAACAATTCACTCCACTAGACTCGCATTTTATGGAGATGTCACCGATGTCACATCGGTGCTCGTGCTCTTTTTGGTTACTTAATCTTGAAATTGTTATAAGTTGGTATCTTTCAGTAACGTTCATATGTTAGGGGTTGGTATCTTAGAACTTCCTACTTTTACCGGAAAAATTTGCAAAGTAAGCTTTCATTTCAAGCGTAGGTGAAACACTGATGGCACTCTGACGACACTTCATTTAACCACTGATAAAGGTGGTTTATAGACAGCCAGCCCCGTGATATTATTTGGGCACATATTTTTGGAGACCAGTGAGTGAACAATTTAGTTTGGAGACATTTAATGACTGCCATTGTAGCCATTGTAATCGATGCGCCTTCACAAATTACCGTAAATGGTTCCCTGTATAAATCATCATGTTGTTACTGCACCCTTCCCATCTGTTTTCTGTTTTCTTCCCAGCAAATATCCTTCTAAGTATTTTTTATTCCTCTACTTCGCAGTCAGAAGTGGCTCAGAATGCTCTTGTACACTGCCGTTCAGTGGACGGGAGATTTATGCAGAGTGCAGGGTGTAATGAGGAAGGAAAATTATTTTGCAATACTCCAGATTCATGCAGTGCCATCAGGATTCATGCATGACAACGACCCAAAACACACTGCGTTAATGTGGAAGAACTATCTAAAGGAGCAAGAAGAACAGCACACCCTGCAAGTAATGACATGGCCCCCACAAAGCCCAGATTTGAACCCGATAGAGTTGTTGTGGGATGAACTGGACAGGAGGATCCGAAAAATGTGCCTAACTTCACAAGAACATTTACGGAATATTCCGCAGCATGAATGGATTAATATTCCACAATTCGTTTTAACAAAACTTATCGAAAGAATGCCTAGAATAGTTCGAGCGGTGATTAACAGCAAAGGAGGTTTTTTCGATGAAAAAAAAAATAATGTTCAGAATAAGTTTTTATTTATTTATTTTTGTCTTTTTTACCTGTACAAACAATAAAATTGCATTTTGTTTTTAGTTTTGTTTGTTTCTGTAACCTTTTCATATTTTTTACTAACCGACCCAACTTCTCTGAACGGCAGTGTACATCTTCAGCTTTCTTTTTGTCGATTGTTACTTAGATATTATTATTCTAAATAAACCTTGAGCTTAGCAGCTGCTTTTTATTCTTAAGTCAATTTCATTTCCTTCATCGCATCTGTTGTGGATCAGGATGTAATTTTTAACTTGCTCGGAATCTAAGACCTCCTTGTTCATACTCTAAATCTTTCCCTTTCTGTTGTCGCGTAGTTTCTTTTGATTTTTATAAATTTTTATATTAGTTTATTCACTACTATGTGCGGCTCTTCTTTGTTTTTGGGGCAGAGTGCAGAATTTGATCAGTTGAAAAGCGTTCTTTGGCGATTTATTTGTCTTTCCCGTACAATTTTCTCTAGCACTAATGTTAAATAGTTTTCTGGATAGTGGGTTTTCCGGTACCTTAAATTCTGTTGGTATATTAAACAGTTTATTTTTTTGTACGCTGTTTATGGGCCACTGGCCGATTATACCCTCTGCGCATATCTCTAATTTCTTTTTTGTTAAGGTGGCAACCTCTTTATACACCGCGTCTCCCTCTATCGACTTGCTACATACTGTTATATCTCTTTTATTATGCAGAGGTATCATGAGTACTTTGTTCCGTGCTTCAAGCATATAATCTTACTACTCCAAATTTCTCTTACCAGTGCTTCAGATTCTACCGTCCCCAGGCCCTTTGTTATTTTTAAAAACACGTGGCGGATCAACAAGATACTAAATTTCTGAATAAAAAAAAATGTATTTGCTAATTATGGACGCGCAGGTTTATTTCAACTCCGCATATTCAGATCTTTTGTACAAAATTGCGGGGTGTGGTTAATACATATGCACGTATACACCTGTATTTATTAAATTGGTATCATCAAGGTAATTCGTACAAAAAAGGCAAACCCCGTAAGAAAATAGTGCGTGCTACAACGATTTTATTTTAATCAGATTTTCACATTAAGGTAATACAGGAAATCGCGTCCTTTCTTATTTGAATTTCCTTTACAATGTACGGCCATTAAATATTCAAATGAAATTTTCTCCTGTATTAATTAGAACTTGTTTTTACTACCGGACGAAAGGTTAAACCTAAAGATAACTCGCGTATTCGCGTCCATTTTATAGACTATCCCGCAGTAGGTAGCATTAACTCTTTAATTGTGACACATAAACTTCGAATACAGTGCTCGCACAAGTTATTCCGCGAAGCTACCTTATAAAATAAGCCTTTTAGATCGTATGAAGAACAAAGCACGTTGCACACAACCGAGTTTCAGCTTAGAAGCATGTGCGACGTGAAAAACACTGTTTTATGAAAGCAGCGAGCTACATCTTAAGATTCCTGACGGCAATTTCTTGTCCGTTTCGGCGCTGGTATGAAGATGAATGTACGATACAACAAGTTAAAAGAAAAGAGTAGAACGTAGCAGAAAAAGAATGTAATGGTTATATATATTTCCTTTTTCTTTGTGAGCATCCTTTGTATTTAAAAATACTCGGATTGCATATGTATGTATAGGAAAAATGCGTTAGTGTTAAATACATTCGTTACATAATGTGCGACGTACGTAAGCTTAGCTGTCTGTTGCTGATGTAAGCGTTATTATATACTTTGCTTAGTGATCAGCATAGCCTTTTTTCGTTGTTGCTGGCAACATTTTAAGATTATTTTTAATTTGCATGTTTGTGCAATGTATTGCTGATTATTGGTTCGTAATCAGCAATAAATTGCCTTGCAGGAGATTTAGATTAGACACGTGGACAATTTTTATTGTGGCTCTAGATGAATCTTTTACATCTCTTATATTGATCACAAGGCAGATTGAACCGCTACGACCCAAAGTTCATTCGATAACAGCAATTGTTTGGCTAATTGTATCCTAAATTGAGAAGGTTGTCGTAGATATCTTTCTTCCTTCAAGGAAAATCCTGAACAGAAATTTTTGGGAAAAAATCTCTATTCCGGACAAGAGGTGCGTTCAGTTTGGACGCTTTAGGCGCTTGTAAACGTGACTTTGTTTCTTTTGAGGATATGAGCGCGTCATAACTGTATTTATTAATGCTCTATATTACGTCATAAGTTTCGGTCACAGTCAATATCTGTGCTGAATTTTCTAAATAAGAAATAGCACAATTATAAGCTTCTTCGCCGCTTTCATATTCATCATCGTCCAATAAATCCAGTGTTAATTATAATAGCAAAAGTAACGTGCAAACAACTTCTTCTCTATTTGGCTTATTCATATTTACCACTTAATACTGAAAGGAAACAGCAACAAAGAGCGACTTTAAGCGCAAGCACGCACGACATGTGAGCGTCCAAAGTAAACGCACCCTTAGTACTCTTGCGTTGTTCCATGTAAAAATATTGCATTGGTAATTTCTGTAAGGGCTAAAATACATATTGGCCTGTTAAGTTGGAGTCTATGACAACAGTAATAGAAGCAAACGTACCTATTGCTGTAGTTCCAAATAGATGGCTTTAAATAGATTTTTAAATGAAAACTGCAAACAACAGAACTAAACCAAAATGAAATGAAGAAATCATAATTAACTGAAAACCACAGATAAACGGACGAAACTGAATAGGAATGCGGCATCAACTTGGCGAATGACATTTTCAACCACATTTACTATGGTTACAAACGTTGAAACCCTAGTTACAAATTAATTATAAAAGAGGTAGATGTAGGTTAGCTACGAATTTAATTTAAAATTTCAAGTAAAGGTTAAAATTTAAGAATGGCAGAACTAGGCAATTTGCGTGAACAATTTTACCTACTAAATTCATCCAACCCCATTTTTAAAGAGAAAAAAAATTAGACAAAGTAACGAAGGAACATTTGCAAATGCTTAATACTAAAATGTATGGCTTCAAATAAAATGCATATTTTATAAAATAATATAAATAAACGTCTTAAGGAAAAGCAAGACGAGGAATTTTGTTTAAATTTCATGGCTGGGAGAGGTCTATGAAATTGGTTGGCAACGATGGCGAAAGAGCCAAAAATAGTTTTCTGATTGGAGTACTGGTATCAGGTTACTAGATAATGCAAAGTATTGTAGTAAATAATAACTTCGTTAAATATCATTAACAATCCAACTCCAAAAACTATACACTTGGGACAATGGAGACTACTTACTTTGAACCGCAATAGCTTAAGCATAACCCGCGTTCCTCCCATTTTAGTTTTATTGATTGGAGTTTTTCATTATTTATTTCTAAACCCTACAATTATACACTCTGTACGTTTTACCGCTGTTTTTAAGAGATTTCGTTATAATGGCACACAAGTCTCATTTCTCATTAACATCGCTTTGAAAGTGCCAGTCTCAGTGTCTGGCAAAACGTCGACTTACACAAACTCAAAACCACGGCCCACAAGCCAAAAAAACATATACTGCCTATACAAATTCAAACTATGGCAATGAACATCCATTGTTATTTATTATCGCTTTTATGTCTGTAAAAAAATTGCTACCGTATTTGAAACGAAAGAAAATTTTCTTTGGCCACTGGCAATTGCTTACGTATGCATGGCAGTATTGGAAAATAAACCATTTATTGTATTACATTCGATTTTTATGGCATAATTTCGATTAAATAAATCATAAATACAACAATGCTGTACAAATCGTGAACTTCCACCAGCATTTCGATGAAACTTCCCGAATTGCAGCAATTTTACCATTCCAATGAATTTGAGGGATTATTAATATCGATCGTTTACAGCGCAATGAAATAAGCCAACGTCCATCAACTTTATTTTTGTTTTCAGATGCCGTATTCTCGACAGGCTATACATTCGGGGCGCCTACACCACCGCCCGGCTCTCCGTACTCCCCTGTACCTGTGACTCAGCTGGAACTTTTGACAAAGGGTTTCAACTCCAACATAATAATACAACAGCCGGAGTATCCGCTTTCACCGAAGAAACCCGCATTCGCCGAAAATAAACAGCCGCAACAGAGATGCGAAGAGAAGTGCTGCGCGATAAAAGCGCCCCAGAAGCCTTGCATGTGCAGCAATTCCCCCTCGTCGACTACGAATGCAATCAAGACGAAATTCATAGAAAATACGTCCGGTTGCAGCCGGACAAATCCGGTGGACTGGAGTCCGGTGAGCGTCAAAAAAGAGCCCGGAACGCCTTGTCAAGTAGCCGAAATTACTACGAGCGTCTCTCCGATCGTTAAAATAGAAGTTACATCACCGACAGCGCCGAAAAATGCTATTCACGATATTCATGCAAACACGATTGCCCCAGTTGTTACTACCAATGGTAAGTTTTAATAATTAAAAATAAACTTTTATAAATGCTTCACCAGCTATTCTTTAATTTACCCACAAAGATTACCTTCCATTACCGACATGACTTTGATTTAGTAGAAATTACATTGAAGCAAAATTGACCTCTTGATTTTTTGAGAATTACCCGAAATACTGTAAAAAATATTACCAAATACTATTGTTCTCTGCAGCTACGAGGATATGTCTGAAAAGATGGCTAATACATGATGCTGTTTCCGATGATTTTGATTTTGAGGCGCACTGGGTAGCAATGTTGCCAACTTAGAGGAGATAAAATGTTATAACCTCGTATACCTCACAATAACAGCGTTGTTTAGTATTATGAATTAGTGTGCCTACACCTTTTTGCAATGAAGTGTTTATTATTGCTTAGTTCAATGCACTTATTTGTTTGATATACAAAACAAGTGCAGAAAACGTTACTGAAATATTCGCCACAAGAAGTAGAATCCGAGTAATCCGCAAGATCGGATCTGCGTGGACCATAGTACATGAACCATAGACCATGGCGGCGCGCAAAATTGTGGAATAAATTCATTAAATTTCAAGCAATTTGTTTTTCGAAGATAAACCAATTTTATTTATTAGAAATAAGCATATTTGCATCAATTTTAAGTTTCCACTACTTCTGGTATACAAGTAATTACGTCATTAGCATTTTTTTAATAACAACGCCCCATTTTTTTTTTTTAATTAACAAACGCTTAACAAAATCAAAACTGTGTGGGCTTTAAAGATAATTTAGGAGCAGATATGGAAAGAAAAGAACTTTTTTCTCCCGCCTCTATAGTATGTTCTCCTTGGACAATCCCAGCCACAGTACTTCCACATATTTAAGTCCCTTCCGCAACAATATAATAATATTTACGTACGTTTGATATTTATAAATAATTTTTCGACAATTCAGGCTAATCAAGAATGAACAGCAATATTTATAGGTAGAGAGCTTTGTATGTATTTTTTAATAAAACATCCTTTTGCTACCTGATGCGATTTTTGCGCAAGCGCGTTTTGATTTTAATCGCAGCTGTAGAGAGACAGCGCACGCGTACGCTTACAGATCAGTAGAACAATTCTTATCGCGTATATGTCATTTTTGTAAGAGCTCTTTTATTTTTATTCCACGAACTTTCCAGCCTATCCTCGTGTGTTTAAGTACTCAAGCTTAGAACTTTCGTATTTATAAAATGTATTAGTTAATTGCAATTTTCTATTAAGAAGTGGAGAATTTGTTTTATCGATAGGCAACATACCAGTCGGAATCGCAGTGGCAAGGCAAAGAATACAACAACATGAAATCGTCTCATCACCATCTTTACCACCAACAGGACTCCTCACAACGGTGAACACCTCAACGCAAATAAAAGAGATGTCGCGGATATCAGAAATTGGTGAGTTATCTTGAAGATAAAATTATCAGAATTATCTGAATATGGCGAACGGAATGAAAATATTAATCGATAATTACACAAATTGAGCAAATAAATCGTCTATAAGATTGTTAAAAACTTATAGCTAGATATATTAATTCTTACATTAATTCCGCACTACCCTATGTGAATATATAGCATAATTAATATCGTTGCAATTCGTTACAATCGGAAACTAAAAGAAGATTAATTTCTTGCCGCCTTTTTTAGGAAATACCCGATATTTATACGTATTTTTGAAATATTCCGGGCAAGGAAATTGCGTATACAATCGACTAACGTAATTAATTAATTTAAATAAGTTTCTAATGTTTTCCACAAATTTTATATACACTTATATCTCTTATTTAACTTTTGTTGTTCATTTACACATATTTACACATATTTTTAGATGCTATAGATATCTCTAAATTCATAATTGATAAGGCTTACTGAGTCATACCGGTCATACGTTATGTTATTGGAGCATTTTGGATTAAAACAGCTATACAAGGAGACCAGATAGCACCGTTGGTGGCGATGTAAATAGGCAATCAATTACAATACTTCGATTTCTTCGTGCAGGTTCGCTACATAGTACAATGTACACGATATGGAATGGAAATACACGAGTGTGTAATTCAACTCCGCAGCAATAATGCATCAGCCGGCTCTGGATCAAGTCAAAACTCAAAAATTTAGCCAATACTTGTGATGAGAGATTAAAAAGTTCTTGCCAAATAGACAAATGTACTGTACCAGGGTTTTCCTCAAATAAAAGTGTTATAAAAACACTACGACTTATTGTTAAATATACTTTTTTGTACGAACGGACGTATTATAAAACATTTAATTTTTTTTAGATTGTTTCGGAAAGTTAAGCCCTGAAAAGCTTTTCAATGTATTCTGATGAGATGAGAATGAATACTCTAAAAATTATTATCCGTTAACTACACTTTTCGTAGTATTTTTCGTAAAATTAAAGTAAAACTTGAAATTATTGTCAGACTTTAGCGTTCAAAAGCAACAATAAAAATAAATACAATACAATTATCTCAAAAACTAAGATACATAGACAGGTATAGGGAATATTAATACAAATTGACAGAAATTGGAATGAGACATCTAAGGTCGTAATAGTACACGGCGTGTTTTAATTAAATTAAATTTAATTAATTTTATGTTGCGCAACCTCTGATTGAAAACTTTCTCTAAATTGCCCGGGGAAGGAATTACCTTCCGTCCACGCACCATGTGGACACGCTTTATATGGTTATTAAATAAACCAATTTAAGTATTTTTAAATTGTTTTTTTATTTTTAAATAATCTGTAAATTGTTTGTGTTGAAACATTAATGATCCCATTCCGCCCCAGGTTTCCCTATATTACAGAGACCGGAAAAACTAAAATAAAATTCATGTCTGCGCTGGTGTTCCTCGGGAATCTGTCATTGGACCATTTTTTTTTTGTTTTACTTATAGTTCAGTTCAGTATTGCTGCTGAAGATGATAGCTTAGCTATCGAAACGTGCGTACGGTTTTAGTGAAATGTTGTGGTAAGGGGTAGTAGTGAAGTGTTTCATTATTTATAAATGATTTGCCGAATATTGTCTCTAATGGCGCAATCACGATCTGCTCAGACGATAATACTTAATTTGGGAGTTAGCTCGGACACTCAATCTCTTCAGATGCAACCGTAGAGTGGGATAGACAAATTCATATTTTGATTTGGAAATAATAATTTGTTGCTTAATGAAGGTAAAACGGTTTATTATCAAAAGTTGAAGATAGAACCATATATTAGGCGACAGATTATCCATTGTATGTTATGTTTTTTTGTTTACGCTCCCTAATGCAAAGGGAGACTCAGGTATGAGAATGAAGGTTTTGGGGAAGTGCGTTGAGTATGCGCCGAGTACTTAAATTATTACCTCTGCCTTCGTTATTCTTACTCGAAACTCTACAAACAATTACGTGATTTACCTAAAAATAAACAAGAATAAATGTACCTGAAAATAAATAACCAGTAGGCCACACGAACCCACTCTCATGAGACGAATAAACACGAGTCTGTCTAATCTTTGCTAACTTCGTGAAACGCACGGAAAATGGCGATTGATTTTCACATCACTTTGTCATTACTTACTCTATTCCGCTGTACATTATTTTCTATAGATACTTTTAATATTAATTTTTAACCAAAAGGAATACATCACTGCAAAGTCAATAATGATGGCAAGGACTCTGGCGTACTATGGCAAACAACACAAAAATATCGGCACACTCCACACCACACAAGTTTAATAAATTAATTAATCCGGGACGGCCGTTTCGAGGATGCATGGGATCCTCATTCTCATCCGGTCACCGGCCATGTCGGATTAATTAATTTATTAAACTTTATTTTATTTGCCATCATTAGCAAATGTACATGTTGTGGGCTACTAGAAAATGGCGATTATATTTTCCATATTGTTTTGTTATGATTTATTATAAGTGGATAAACACATTTCAAGGTTGATGTAATTTATTATTTTAAAGTCATAAAGTATTCGGATTAAATTGACTTGATAAATTTTTTCAGTGAACCTAAAACAGGTACTTACTGGCGTAAGTTTTAATAAAAAAAAATAATAAATGGACCTTAATATAATCATTCATAAAGGTATGATTCGCGGTTAAAACGCTATTTCTATTTTTCTTGTGGTTCCAAATTTTTTTTGATTTTCTTTGAAGGTTCGTTTCTTAATATTCCGCAGCTTGCTTTTGCGATGTTGCCCTATGACATTCATGGTAGATAGTCTTATAAACAATTCTAACATTTGAAAGTAGAATATCATAACTATCCTATTAGTTTCAGAAATAGATAAATAAATATGATTTGGCCAAATCATCGCAAGAAATATCAGCAACTAACAATAAATAATTTCAAACGATATCTAGTTAAAATCGTGTTGTATTTGTTGCATAACGTATAAATACATAAAGTCAAATTATAGAAAATATATTTATCTAGTACAACGGATAAAACCTAGAATATACGCGAAATCGCCCTGTATAACAACGTTAAAACCGTATGTTGTCTTCTGTCAGATTCGACGCCAGGCATGGCTGCAAACACGACCGGAGGCGTTCCAACTAACGGAGGTACCCTCATGCATTGCACGGACGATCGCTCCACCGGATTAGCAGGTTGGCCAGTAGGTGGCACCCACAGCTCCGCCCTAACCGCGCCTACACTCTGGCAATACCCCGGTGAGTAACACTGACCGATAGCTCTTTTTTTGTGTTGTGTGTACTTCGAAGTATAGTTGAGTGAATGTTGTTAGTGTATTTAGTAGCAGTTTTCGTTTTTTAGTTCTCTATTCGTTATATTATTGTTATTCTGTTATGTTTTCGTGTTTATTCTTATTGTTTATGAATTGGTTACTTTCGCATAGACTTAAATACATATGAAAGTTAACTCTTGGAAACTCAAGGATTTGCCTAAGTATGGCGTGCGTAGTTACTCTGTACGGTAGGTTTAAACATTTACTTGTAAATTTCTATTAAATAAATGCATAGTGCTACTTGATCGATCACTATGTATGTACATATATGAGTCTTTTGTTATTCATATGAATATGAGGACTGGAACTGCGGATCTCAATAGTAAACCCCAAACGCCCCTTACAAATTATTACGCGCCGCACTATCAAATGCAAGTGCAACCGTTGAAAATGCAGATTGTAACAAAATACGTTAGTTATTAAGTAGCTCTAACCAGATATTGCAAACTGAAATGATAAAATGTACCACGTCGTCGTGTAGGTAATAGGCCTAAAATTAGCCAAGTATACAGTGCGCTTCGTTAAAGTACTTTTTAACACTTTAATTTGCGCTCTCATGTTAATAAAGTATTTTTAATAATTTTTAATACCAGGTTAATCAAATAATATCTCGTACGTTGTTGCAGTTTTTAAATATAACTTGGTAGATGCACAAAAACACCTATGTAGGTACCAGTTTGTATACTGTACGTGCAGGATAACATTGAGAGATGGATGGGCACCCACATGTACGAATATAAAGATTATTGCGCGAGATAAATTGAATTGTATATTTTTCCTGATTACAACCCTTAAAATAATCTTAAAAAAAATGTAAAAAATAATAAAAAAAAATTTAAACCAATGTTGCAAATGTTCCTCTCACTGAATTGCAATGCGATTTTCCTCTTTACTCCATTGTTCCAATTCTACTCTATGGTGAAAGATCTGATGATTGGTGCTGGTCATTCTACTCCGCTTTTTCCTATCCAACAGTTTAGGGCAATTTTCTTTGAATAATTTCTAACATTTAATTGATAATGCGATGGTGCTGAAACCTCCTTCAACCTCCTCGTCATTATTAAATAATAGGTACGTTATTTTGATTCTGCAATAAGTCTAAGCAACCTATCCTCAGTACGATTTCCGCTGAAGAAGAACATGCGCAGCACAAACTCGTGCCTATGCGTTTATTTTTTATGGCCTTTGGATGTGATGCTAGCTCATCTAGTGAAGATTTTCCTACCACCAGTACTGGCAATTATACCTATTAAGTGTACCGTTAAGAGAAAATGATTTTTCATCGGGAAAAAATTTTAACCATGATCAGTTCGCAAAATTCATCGCTTCAGCCGAAATGATCTTATAATAATTCTTGGAGTAGACGTGTGGCGCAATAAATAAAAAACAAAATTTGTAAATACCTTTACCCTAACTAAAAAGTTTTATTTTTTTTTAATTTTTTTTTTAATTTTGAAGTAGAGAGTACAGGACTATTGATAAAAGTTACAAAGAGAAAAAACAGCTTTATCAAACAGCTGTACCATTCTATTAAAAAACTTCGCGGTGCCATACGTAAAATTTTATAGGTAACATTTTTTCTTGCATTATTCAAAACAATAAATTCTAGGATCTCGCTCAACAAGTTTTATATATATTTTTTTCATATAACCTATCTTCTATCGCGGCTCTAGAAACAATATTCTGTACGAGTTGAACACGTGTGTAGGTAGAAAGTTCAAACATTCGCGTTAATTTTATACTCCCACGAGTAATCACTTCGTTGGTTAACGTTAATAGTTATCTATGAAATAGACATCCGAAATTAATTAAAAGCGGGCATTTTAAGTGAATACTAACGCCGTACTTTACTACTTATTCTCGATTAGTGTTTCTATTGCTGGCTAGGATATGCTGAATATTGAAAAAAGAATGGGTAATCGAATAAAACGTTGTCAAATAACAGCACGAAAAACACGAAAAATATATATACCGGTTGACAACCAAATCAGATTTCATAGCTATGTATGTAACAAAGAAAGGAATATTGTGATGGAGATATTAAATGTCATCACCTGCCATGTGATGTATATCTGAATGAAATATTCTCTGTGATACGTTTGTAGCTATTAAATCAGATTTGGTTGGCAACCGGTACGTAAGATCGTTTGCTCTTGAAACATTTTCTAAAATTTCGTGTTAAATTCAAAAAAATGTAATCTATCGGATGAATCCCTTTTTTTGCTTTTATTGTTTATTCTTTAGTTATGAATGTTATTTAATAAATTAAGGAAATGATTTGCCTACATCACTCGTGGAGAAACCTGCTTTTCTGTCAGCTCCGGTATAATTACGAATTGCTATTTGCATTATGTCCGGAGGAAACTGGGTTTTATACTTTTTAGCGAAGAGATGCTGATGAAAAATCGCGCACGCACAATATTTACACGTATTAAAAATTCCCGCTGTTAAGATTGGTAATTTAGCTTGCAACCCCGTTGGGCTGTTTACCACACACACATTAAAAAATATCAGAAGTGCTATGAGTAGAGTGATATTATACGTGCACTATCTTCCATTATTTTAATAAACCTTGGTTTTCCCAGCAATTGTTTCCATGTGAAAGTTATGAAAATTACCATATTAATTCTATCAAGGTAGTTCGTTCTCGCCGTGCAGATGCATAATGCGATATCTCTCATATGAACCGGACAAGAAGGCCTTTTTCTTAATGAAATAATGAACTCACTATTTTGGTTACACGTATATAAATAAATACATCGTCACCAGAAACTATTTGAGAAATTTCTCAAATCCAACATAATTAAAAAAAAATCCTTGGACACTTTGAATTTAATTTGCGCATTTTTTTACATTTTTCATTGTAACGTGATACGTTTTAGGAAAATTACTCCATACTTTAAATGGACGCCATGTAGATCGTGGTAGATTTAAATACGTGATTACTTACATTCAAATGCAAATTCATGTATAGATTTAAACTAGCAGGATATGATTCCAACCTGCATCGATTGTGGTCTACTACTTGTTGTAAACAAATAGATACGGATACCACATCAGCCAGTTAATGCATACATACGACTATGCTTTGCTGTAAAACAATACTTTCTGAACTTCTCCAAACCGATAAAGGATGAACTTCTGGGTTTCTATTGAATAATTCAGCCATTAACCAAAAAATATAATGCTAAGATAGCTTAGCTTCCTCATGGTATT
>LR736871.1:8434299-8468855 GCA_902654985.2 Oryctes borbonicus
TTTTTTTTAATTGAATTAACGCAATCATTTTTCTCGGTGCATATGATCGCGATGCTTTATTATTGTTAGAATTTGTTGTTCGAAACTAACAATAAACACAATAATAAAATTGAAGTAAAAAAAAAGAAAAACAAAATGTATTAAAACGTATAGATTGGTAACTAAAAACTAAAATTGTAAGCAAAAAAAAAACTAAATATTTACGTAAAAAGGCATTTATGATATTGTTACATTATTTAATGTAATATACGTATTTTCAAATAATAACGGACTATATTGAACCAGTCCTTCAAATCATTTATTCATATATAAATCTCTGCTCTCGAGTAGGGTCCGCGCGCTCCACGAACAGATTGCCCCGCGGGCTTATCGCCCTGTATCGTAGAATTTCCTCCCTAAATTCATTGTATTTACCGTCGAAAAATGTTGGGTCGAAAGGCAAGCGTGAGTTGTCTTTGTGTACACAGTATATACCTCACGTCAACGGGCATGGGGTAGGTCACGGTTAGAAATATTCTCTACAGATTATTTCTAAAAGCGTTGAATATACGAATTTGTACAAGCTAAAGTATTTGGTGACGCAGTTATTATTATTATCATGTCTTCTATGTACGGATTTTATTCGCGAAGTATTCCCGCCGGCAATCAGCTACCCTTTTAATTTCGCAAGATAAATAGCTTAATGAAATATTCTATTCTATGGTTTCGTGATAAATCTGTATATGCAGAGCGCTATCTTCGGCGTTCTAACAACGCATGCGGACACAAACAGAATTGCCGGCTGTTTCATCATCATCAAGGACAGCACGCTTTGAAGTAGACGGAGGACCTCGACGCAGAGAGATAGAGAGAGATATGGAACGAAAGGAATTTTGTTAACGATATGACACTAACGACTTGTGTTAATGATATTTTGGGGGAAGCGATTTCGAGTTATCTTTCGTGCGTTATTGCATTTATGGAATTCATTCATTTTTCCAAATCTTTTTTGAAGAGACTATGTAGAGAAGCCCCATGTACAACAATATCACTACTCGTAGACTGCTCACTCACCCAGAACGCGTTATGTGCATTGCAAGACTGGTCGACCATAACGAATTACACGCGCATACGGGGGTGATATAATAAATGCTCATGTTAAGTAAGACAACGCACACTCCTTGTAGATCTATAGAATTAATCAACTTTCTTAAGCCCAATTGACTCTGCAAAATAAGCATCGCCAATAACCTCTTCATTTGACGTGGACCGTTTTCCACCGAGCCATTTTTCTATGTTTGGGGGCCAAATCTGAAGCACCAAATTGGACTAGTTTTGCTATCGCAATTGCCGATGAGTAACCCGAAGTGTTATCATGATGCAAGAGAATTTTTTTCTTCCCTAGGTGGGGCTTCTTTTTTCTTTAGTTCAAATCAGCCCAATAAATCAGAATAGTATTGACTTTCCTTTCTCCAACTTATCAATTAAGATTGCTCCTTGCCAATCCTTTATTGCCTCCTAACCATGTCCAAACATTATCAAACGATTCCGTTTTTGATTAATCATCAGCTGACGCTGCTCCCATCTCTGATAGTTCTCTCATACTGAATTATTTGTGAAGGATTGATCGATTGAAATGATTGCAATCTCGCTAATCTTCACGTTAGTTTTCACTAAAATCTTTAAGATCATAGACTTGGTCCCTTCGTTTGAGATTCCGTTCGAGCTGATGTTGAAAGAAATCGGCCTCCATGAGCGTGTACCCTGGTTCATAATATTTGACCTTAATTGATTACAATATGAACAAAGAAAATAAATAGTGCTCAGTTCTTATTTTGAGTGGAGCACTGTTTAAAATAAAGTACTTTTGCTCGTTTCCGTTTATCTTCCAAAATCCTCCCTGTGTCTCTGCTGGTACCTGCATGTTAATTTTCTTGAAACTGTGTCTTCTACAAGTTTTTTTCATTTTTCTTTCCTGACCTGGCATTTGTTTTTATTTATTTTTTTTTTTTCCTTCGAGTTAGGTTGAAATCAGAATGAATTTATCGTAACTGCTTGTTGTTTTGTACAGTTAAGCCATATCTTCACATACGACAAATGAAACTAACAAATGCAGATACGACGATACTCTGCGACTATGAAAGTAACAGATGCGACTTGGAGTCTTAACAGAGCGATAGGTATAGTACTTATGAACATGTAAACACCATATGCTGAAAATATGAAGAAATGTAGATACAACTACAGAGAACGTTCCGAACTGTTCTTAGGTGTCGGGTTTGGACAAGCCTATAAGCATCCGTTATTAAGATTCATAAAATGCGCCTCCATGTTTATCTTATCGCTATTCACATAAATTATTCAAGCAGTGCCTTTTTTATTTTTCTTCTAATTTTTATCGTAAAACGCCAATCTTTTCGGTATTTTCAGCAGCTTTTTCAAAGATTTGCATACGTACATTCTTATATTATCA
The DNA here is from genome assembly GCA_902654985.2 of Oryctes borbonicus. Taxonomy (NCBI): domain Eukaryota; kingdom Metazoa; phylum Arthropoda; class Insecta; order Coleoptera; family Scarabaeidae; genus Oryctes; species Oryctes borbonicus. The sequence continues at coordinate 8,436,752 of LR736871.1, forward strand.
ACTAAAAATATATAATTTACTTAAACTACACCGCAATCAATGTTTTCGATTTGTTGTTTTAAGAACAACTCTTATACAGGATACGTATGTTAGAAACGCTGATACGATCGCTTTCGGTAAATATTTTTATGGCGAATATCGACCAAACTTCTTATAGTTACAAGCATTAAGATCCTATTTATAAAATTCGGACGATATAGCAGATATTTATTCGAAGAAGTACTTGCAATACGTATAATCGGCCGATAAATTCCTAAATAGTGGCTATAAGCCGACGTCTCTTTCCGTCGTTATTAAATAAAACTGTTCCGTATATAATTAACCCACATTTTTCCGCATTAGCAACCTTAATTTTCTTCTTGTTCCTCTTGTGGATACGGCGAAGTTGGAAACTTACCATCAAATTTTACGTTCGAATATAAAAATTTGCATGTGCCTTGCCAAAATTTATAGCGTAAACTGTTAACTAAATTATTATCCATATTTTGTGAAAGATGTCGAATGCGTGTTGATCATTACCGGAATATCTTTTCGGGCTGAGGATTTATAAGCTCTTAATAAAAAAAAAATAAATCTGAAAGATTTCATTGCTGTCCTCTTTCAAAAATGTAAAATTTGTAACTTTTTCTTAGAAAAAAACCGTTGAAGAAAATGAAATATGGTTTGCTAATTTTGTCAAAACCGATGCGATCTAAATTTCTTGATGTGAATATCTCTATGTTAGAGCTTCATTTTCTAAAGAACACAGAACACAAGAATAACCAGAATAACACCAATCCAGCCACTTATGGTACCTACTACTGGAATCAATCACGGTGAGAAATCTGGCATCATCGTTATTTTTTGCCTCATATTTCTTGGCCCCATCTTCTGTAAATATGTAATTCGGAACGTAGTAATCAAACAGGCCAAGAGGGCCGCAAATGTACCCCACTCGCAACAAAAAATATTTTCTAGTCTTATGAAATTTATCCAGGAAGTATTTCCATAATTTTTTTTAATTCTCGATATGTTTTTATTATTATAGTTTTACTGCCGAGAAAGCTTGCAATGCTTTAAATAAATCTGTTCTTTTGTATTTAGCTCTGCTGAACATTTGTTTACTTATTGTCCCTATTTGTTGTTTATACGTGCTTGTATTGCCGAAACTTATTAAATGAACGGCGGCATTTCCCCAACTTCCCAAATTATGTTAATTATCTCAAAACCAAGATAGAGAGGAATATTAAAGAAAATTCGCTTGAATTCAAAAAATGAATCCAAAAGCGTTTTCTATTTCAAAAACCGGACTTGTATCGTGCGCTGTGGAAACTGAATCCCCCTGTATGCTTGAACATAGGTTCGTTGTTGAATATTTTTTATTCGAAACCGTTTGTTTTCTAGATTGCTCAGGAAAATAATTATCTTCCCTCCACGCACAAAGTGCTACAAGAATATTATAAACACGTACCACCGGGTATCTACATTAACAAAAACTACCAATAAACTTTGTCAAGCGCCAATTATAGAATTTTAAGTATTTTTTATAATCTGGTAAACTTCAGAATTACTTTTTTTTTACCTCTTCGGATTGGTAGCTACATATGATGCTTTCTATACAGTGCGGCTGTTCCGCTAGAATCAACAAATTTTCTTAGAGGGTTCGGTACACTCCCAAGACACCATTCGCAGTTGGAGTACAGTCAACTGCGCTTCACCCTTTACGGCGAGGGGGCGACAGTAACAAGGCCATGGAACACTTTACATTCATAACTTACACACTAATAGACTCATTAGGTTATGAAAAGCTTCAAAAAGCTTGTACACCCTGTTGGGCCGTCACCACACTTAAAAAAAAAGTACATTTTTGTCTAATAAACTTTTTATTAATTTTTATAATATTCCAAATTAAATGATGTATTTTTGTAAATAGCAAATAGAAAAAAGTGTACAACTTCTTTACTATAATTTTCACGAACCCATCACACCTACCACTTTAAACCCATCTCTTATAGCCAGATTAGAATATGTTTGCTATACTTTCATCAATTACCAAATATTTTTAACAATTATTCCTAAAATATAATTATCTTACATTGAAATTTTGTAGCACCACAGACGTAGACATAATAGACCCCAACCTGCCTTATATATTTAAACCGTCTTTCGTCTTACCTTCAACGTATAGTTTCTCGAAGCCGAGCGCGACACTGCATTTCCCCGACTTATCGGACCAACGTCTCTATAAATAAACGAGATTTATGCAGTATACATCTTATAAATAGTTTGATAAAATAAACAGTTTTGGGATCATAAAGGCGATCAATCAGCGCTGGACTCGAATCGTTATCTCCGCACCATATTTATTTAGATAGGAGATTATGTTTAGAGTGCATAGTAATCGTCTGCATTGGCCCAGATGCATACAGGATGTTACATCTTGGCTAGTTCCTCGTAATTCGCGTCGCTTGCAACTATAGAGTATAAATGCACTGTATGCTAAATGATGTTTCCTCGTCCCGTCTACAGATTTTAATAATAACTTTTTACTTTGCGTGTTGACCGTAACTTAATGAAGCGCTGGCGCCTATGAGGAGTATAATAAAAATAGCCGATTAACAGACATTTACGTACATTTTAGAAATCTTAATTGCACAAGTAAACGATGAGAACTGTGCAGGTTTCGAAAGCGCAATTAATTTAAAATTATGATTAAGTATAGGCAACCAAACATACGTATTCGTAAAAAAATTCCTGCTTTTTGAATATACAGGGTGTCCACGGATTTAGTGCAAACTTATACAACAGTTAAACGTTGATACAGTTTTTAAACCATTTTTAGTTTTTTTTTTTACATATTTTGATTATTCAAATTTCATGCAGTTTGTAAAATTAAATTGCCTCAATTGGATGATGATTCCAGAATGTACACAATCTATTAAGCATACCAACTTTCGACATCAAAATAATCACAACAACAATAAGAATTAAAAAAATAATGATATAAACACGAAATTAATAATAAATAAAAATAAATTAATGAAATGGTTGAGGTTGGTCGAATTTTAGCAATTTATTAATGTCGGGTTCCAATTTCGTTAAGTTTGCGCTCATGCGCACTACGCATTATGCTTTTTTTACAAACCCATTGCGCCAGAAATGTGCTTTAGCGGAAAACGATATCTTTTCTGCGAAACGTAAATCGGTTTCCAACTACTCAGGAGATGAGTTCGCCAAACTTTGACACAAACAATGAAAATCTTGAATGATATGAACTTACGTCTTCAGCTTCTATTGGGTACCTCGAGGACGTACTAATGTAATTATAAAAAAATTATCCAAACGGCTAGATCATTTTTACGGGCTAACTTGTCACATAAAATGTAATGTTTTTCCTACGCAATGTAATGCAGGAGTAAATGATTTTTCGATTCTCATCTTGTGATTCAAAAAAAATTATATATGAACTTTCTAGTCCTTTTATCCATCTCATCCTTGGTTTCACCGCGTCGCTTATTAAAAAGAGTCTTTGGAAGGCGCTAAACTTATTTCAAATATTTCTTTACATCTTGTAAGATGTTTTTAATATTCAATATTAGTATGAAGCGTGCACAATACAACCGTTGGGATAAGAACAGAAATATGTATCTTTCAGCTACCTTGTCATTAAATAAACCTTACCTAATAAATCTTACAGCACTATTTGTACAGACTATCGCCCACTCCTTACATTTCATGACTTGAGTGTTTTATCTCTTTTTTGCTTAATCATCAATTTTAAAAGTTGGTAGTGATTGTTCAATTGGTACATAAACCACAATGACGTTGTGTTCTGAACTTGTACCGTATAATAAGCAAATCTTGCCGTTTCCGTCACTACCGCTAGAGGCTTACGAGAAACGAAAGCAAAACAAGTTGGCAGAATAACTGAGCGTGCAAATCAACCATATCCGAGGTGTTCGAGGTAAAACTAACCGAACTGTAAGCTTGATAAGAAACGTCTTAGTATGATACAGTCCATGATCAGTAACCGCTAACCTTGGAACGTGGAAGCCTCCGTTAGCGGAAACATTCATATTTATATTATTGAATTACAGGAAAACATTATTTATGCACTTACCAGTTTTTGTCGCAATTTCTGCTGGTTATTCTAGAAATTCTTCTTTCTAGTGTAAGTTTTTGTATAAATTGTAAGATTTATAATTAATATAATTAAAATAAGGAAACTCCAATTTCTATAATAACCGTGTTTTCATTATGTGTAATGAAACTGAAAATGAGAGCAAACAGAATTTTTTGAACAATTTGATCATTTTTTCATTTCATCTAAAAAAGAACGTGTTCATAGGCGTATTGTTATTTTCTTTGGAAAAGTGATGGGGGTAACATATTTTTCTGCCGTTGTAAAAGCTGCCCAAGGCCTGAAATTTTAACGAACCAACCCAAAAATTACGGTTTTAAAAAAGGTTTATGGTTCAACACTGACAGAAATAAAGTTTAAAAAAGTTTCATCAAGTAGCCCTGTTTTACAGTACTTATTCCGTCGCTTGTTGTTCATTAATATCGGCCACGGGTGTTTGATAAACTAACCCCATACGAAGAAATCGCAAGGTGTTAACCGGCGATCGAGATGGCCAAAGTATTGGACCACCCCTGGAAATCCAAGTCAGGGAAAGTATTGTCCAAGTAATCTCGTGTAATTTGTGCAAAGTAGGGACCACGTAAGAATAATATTTTGCCGAAGACAAAAATTCTGGCAGCTGTTGTTGTAGTAAATCCAAATAATTTATTTTGTACGGCAACAGCCAAAGCGACGTTGGCGACTTTTAAACATCACTGACTGTGGATCTGTTCACGGACCGGATCTCTCAAATCGTGATTTAAGTATTAATTAACAGAACGCTTGTCGAGGTGGACTGTCATAATCCTCCAAATGCTAGACTCTTGTGAAATATGGATGCTGTTGGTATCATCTCAGAGCTCGAATTGCTCTTAATTCTCTCACAACGCAACTAATAGTTCTTGAAGGATCGTTTCTTATCAAATCAATGACTGCATAATCAAATAAACGAGAACATTTCTACGTGTTTGTATTGAACTGAAAAGAATTCGTCGTCTAATCTTCTAAAAACATTAACATTTGGCAAATAACGCTCAGGAAAGAGCTTGGCATACAATTATATTGATTGGCCTGCGTTGTTATTTGGGCACCAAAGCCCTTTTGGATCATATTTAACTGCTACCAAAAGAAATTTTAACCAAATGTTATAAAGTACTGATTAGGAAATGCTAAAGGCAAATTCGTTTCCGTTTTTAATGCTTAACGTCCTGTAGCCCATGTCCGCGATTTGCGTAACACCCTGTATATCTACAGTTATAAATCACATTTTTCTAAATTAAATTTTCCAAATTTAATACGAACTTCTTAATTATCTTTTTGCATTTGCTTTAAAAAAAAAACGGAATTTTTGTATAGTTAGCTGTAAATTTTAACGCTAAACCTTACTAGTTTAAAAGGAAAGCAAAGTCTAGTGAATCACTTCCTGGAAATTTACAGTTCAAGGCTATCTCCATATTATGCCCAGTTTTTTTTTGCTTATTTGTTATGGTTACGTTATTCAACTTATATAACTCACGAGTCACGAGCGTAAAGGAAGAGCATCATTGGCAACTTCTGCAGTGAAACAAATTGTTTCTGAGAAACCTTACCATGAATGTTATGAATAGAAAGTATTAGAAATTACATCATCGCATACAAGTGGGTAGACATGCGTGAGTGCGAACATTCTTTACATTTTTCGGACCCAATTTGATAGGAAAAATGATTTTCAATTTACCCTTTTAATAAGGCGCACCGCATCGAAAAAAAATAAAAACCAAAAATATATTTATGTATGTTAGTAGCCACAGGGCCGGGCTTTGATATGCTATAAACAAAAGCTTCAATTAAAAAGTTAGTAAAAAGATATGATTTTTTATCTGAAATTGTATTAAAAAATGTAGAACTTTTTTTTTTAGAAAAAAGTTTGCGAGCGCACTATTCTGAAATGAGTACTTTGGACATCAGAGGTACGAGAAGAAAAAGCTCATTACTTGTTATATATAGTTACAATAGTGCTGTTATGACAGCGTTCTCGATGAAAGGGGGAGGAGAGGTCATGAAAATTAGTACTTTTTTCAAATTTTTCTTTTGTTTATTATATTTTTTTATATCTGTTTAGTATTATTACTAGAAACTTAATGATACATTATTCAGAGTAAAAGACTAGTTTTATTATTATCTTTGAGTTCAGAAATAAGCACAACCCCCTTGCCTATTCCGTTAGATTCCCGACGACCTATCAGCTGGCCTTTAGTCAATTTCACAGAAATACAATTTTCGTATGAAATGTACCACTCCTCTTAATGATTGTTACCTGATCGCTAAAGTAGCGGCGTTTCGTATGGACGCAACCATTACCTAACTAAATGAAACAACAGGTTAATATTTCACGTATAATGAGAACTTTTTTTAGAAATAACATAGCTCTTGCGATATACCTTGTCATCATCAGAAATCGTTAATTTATCAGTAACTTGGCAGCTAGATTCGCCTACTTGATAAAAGTAATATATCAAAATTTATTAACACGTCGTATCGAAAAGGCTTTGATGAATTTTTTGGGAAGATTTCGTTTACGTGAAATTATATCATTTTATTTCAAAAAGACGATACATGTTAAAATTTCATTATTGGTTTTTTCAATATTTAAAATAAATTTACCAACACATTAATCTTCTCACAATTTACTAAAATTTCGGCCGGTCATTGCAAGTCACAACCACATTTGCATCATCGGCGTACAAAGTCACGAAACGTCGTAAATTGTTAATAAAAATGATAAACAACAGCGGCCCTAATCTGGAACCTGATATTTACGTGATGCAACATTGACAAGACCAGAAATATAGCCTACTAAAGAGCTTTTCATATTATTCCACATATGACGCTGTGCGTTCGAATTCTTCCAGGGTCGGTTATGTTCCGTTTATAATTAATTGCGCTTCACTCTTTGCGGTGAAGAAATGATAGTAACAAACCCACGGAATTATTTACACACTAAAGGCTCCTGAGGGGATGGTGAGTTTAGAAGCGCACATACCCCGCTGGACCGTCACCACGCGTAAAATATCCATGAACATGAATCTCCACACGGTTGAACGTTCTTTTTTCAAATCTCTGATGGTAAGAAGAAGAAATACCGAACCATGCCAGATAATACTTTTAATCTAATGTCTTACCGTGCAACCGTAAGGAAATTTGTTCTGCAACTAATTTATATAGGTTGTTTTTTCAGATACGCAAACCACTTAATATTCATGTTATTATGCCTCATTTATTTATTTTAATTTTTTTATCTTTTTGTTTTATTATATTCCAGGAATTTTTGTTTAAGTTTTTCGTGAATGTTTTTTTTTCTTTTGCAGCATCTTTACCGATGGAACCGGTCGTGCCAATGTCCGTACCCATACCGCCCGTCGGGTTTCAGCTAGTTCGGGATCCTAACATTGGCGGTCTGTTGTTGTTACCTTCAGCAGGTACTGTTTTCTCGATTCCTAAAAAATCTTTACAACACAATCTTATTATTGCTTGAGATGGACATTGGTGTACTTACTACATAAGTAACTAATGAATTTTGAAAGACATTAAAATATATTTTCGTTGTTCAATACAAAAAATCAAAAAAATCTAAGGGATCTGCCCCGTTAAAAAAATATCTTTCATATGTTGTAGCGAGTACATTTTAGATCCGATAGTTTTATGCGATGTACGCAAAGAAGATGCCACGAAACGTATTTTATACGTGAGAAGTTTACCCCAACGACATGTCTGTCTTTAGCGTCGTTGTATACAAGTAGAACTCCATTACAACCAATAGGATAAGATAGCTCCAGGAAATAAATGAGACGAAGCAATTCGAGAAAAGCACGTTTCTGTTCGTGAAAGACGTTGAATTTTTGAAAAATATTTGAACTAAATAGCTACGCTAAGCACACTGCCCAGCATCGTTACATATTTTATTATCAGGAGTAAGATACACTTTACGATACTGGTAAATGTGGTTATAAAAACATCTTCAAAAATATTTTAGAGTTTCTGAAGTTGCCGCACAATGGCGTAATTTGCCATTTAATTTTTATTATTTTCTATTATGTAAAGCCAAAAATAAACGCTAATATTTATCTACAAGCTTGGTTATTACCTCTTTGTTCTTCTTTATTTTTTTGACCCTTAATTCATGATTTGAAGTATTTTTTGTTGTATCCGTAGCTAATGTCACACGTTATTTTCATACATTTTTACACATTTAAATTACAAATTACACAAACATTAAAGCATTTCAAGGAGATAATGAAGGAAAGGAGGAGAAAGAAAAAGGAAAACCTCAATTAATACAGTATGGTGGCAAGACGAAATTGGCAGTTACTTGAAAATGTCGACGAAGATGTACGACGAAACGTAGCATAGCGAAATAAATCAAAAGACGAGAAGGTTTTTGTTTTCCCTATTTAAAGACCTAAAAAAGCCAAAGGAAAATACTGAAAACTTAAATTTTTCAGGAAAATCCCATAAATTGGACAAGCATGCCAACAAAACAAGCACTATTATTTACCTTCTTCGCCTACTTGATATTCTTTTTGCAATGAACCCAAGCTTTTGAGAATCGATTGACGGTTCACTATAGCGACTAAGAATGATAAAAAAATATGCCTGCTCCACCGCTTTATAATAGGCGCAATGACAAGTGTCGTTAAAATGTGCCACCTTGCAACATCTTCAGAATCTCGAAAATATGTTTTTTATTCAATTGCATAATTGCGTTACGTTTAAAGTTGGGTTAAACTCATTTATCAACAAGACTTTAACCACCAACTAGTTGATATAAAACCAGGCCTTCCAATAACATCTGAAACTTTTATTGACGTATACTGTTTTTAGTACGATTAAATAACTGTACTTTCCCCTTCATTGTGACAATTTTTTTCTATTTCAGAGCCTCTTCATCAAGCAGTAGTATGGCCGAGTTATTCGCAGCCTCCATCACACGTACTATTACCACAGATACCTCCTCCGCCTCTACAGTTGTTAAGTTCAGCGTCTTCCGATTATCTGTCAAGTAGTACGACCTTACATCAACACACACAAACACATAGTACTAGATTGGTGGCTGTGACAACAGATACAAAGCGAAAAATCCCGTTGCCTATACCGGCGACAACCTTAATCAAAATCGAAACCGATGCCACCTCCTTAGATCAGACGAAAACCCTGCAGGCTGTGAGCACAATCGCCAGTAATACCGCCACGGTATTTACAGATCAAAATGTTGCCCCATTAGTCACTACTCACGTCATCTACCAGCATCCTACTAACCTGATACTATCGCAAACGCCAGCACCCGAAACGGCATGTCGATCGCAGGCGACTTCTCCAGTCACCTGTTTAACTCCACCTCCAGAAAATATGCCGCAAAACGAAGAAGAAACTTTAGGAGTGCAAGACGCCAGCAATCAAACAGAATCCCCCATTTGTAGCGAAGATGATGTTACTGCTCATGCTATTGCCGACGAAATAAGGTCTAAGCCAGAAGAAGATCTTAAAGGAAATTTAGAAGAAGAGCTTCCAAACAAAGTACCTGAAATCGAAGAATCTGCAGAAGCAACCCCAAAAACTCTAGAACCACCTGAAATTACGCAAGAGGATCAAGAGAATGAAATTCCCGATGTCGCATTAACAAGCGAATCACCTCAAGAAGAGTGCAAAGAAACCGAAGAAGAACGGATAAAACCTGATAGTACCCAAGAAAAAATACCCGATGAGATAAATATGAAACCAGATTTAAGCGGTTTAGAGCTTCTATCGAGCATCGTAGAGTTTGAAAATCGCCGGGAAACCATTGAAAAGGTTAACATAAAGCAAGAAGCTCAAGAGGTAAAAGTAGAAACAGAACAGAACGAAGAAGTGCTTAAAGGCATTGCTCACATGACGTTAAAAGATCGCGACGTAGAACATTTACCAAAGAAAGTTGAAGATTCCTTTGGGGGTTTAGATTTGTTATGCGCGCTTGCGGAGCAGAGAATTCTTGAAGAAGTTACTGAAAAGCACAAACTTGAGATAGTGAGCGTTGACAAGAACGAGCGAAATAAACACGAAAGAAAAAAAGAAAAGCGAAAATCTAGAAAACATTCCGATGAACCTAAACATAAGAGAAGCAAGTATAATTTAGATGAAAAAAGCCATAAGCATTCCGACAGAAAGAACATATACGACAAATATGACGATTACGAATCGAACGAATTTACTAAAGAAGTTGACAATGCTGTACGTTATTCTAATGACATAAATAAGAATCAATGCTTTTGTCGTTCGGAAGAGAGTTATAGAACGTACAAAACGAGAGAGTCCGAGGAGGAAGTGAAAAAATTTATAGCTAGTAAATCGCAGCCTTTGTGCTGCAAGGGCGACTGGCCTTGTATGAATCCAAATGAATTGGATATGCGCAAGAAGTTGGCCGATTTACAAAGGAAGTACCGCGAAAAACAAAAAGAACTCAATAGACTAAAAGTCAAAAAACATGCGGATCACAAGGATTGTTCAAAAAAGAATAGATCGAGAAAGAAATCGACACATAGTGATAAAGATAGAGAAACCCCTCCACCGTTGCTAGATAAAATGGACGTACCCTTAAAACCTAATAAAAACAACCAAGAACTACTGAAACCTCCAACTTTATGCGCATATGGTAATGAAAATGTTAAATTAGCTTCATCGGTAATAAGCACAGAAGTAAACATAAATAATAAAGTGGAATATATTGAAAATTCCCCCATAAAACGCTGCTACACTCCCAGCATAGACTTAAGTGATAGTACTCCAGAAAAAATATCTTCCTCGAAGAAGAGAAAAGTTGGTAGGCCTAAGAAGCTTTTAACTTCATCAGGCTTACGCACAGGTACCGAAACAATCGTTGCCAAGAAACCCAAGAAAGGAAATATTGTGGGTTACCTACTTGCCGCGAAAGAAAAGTTAATGCAAAATAAAAACGGACAACTGTACTCCAACAGCCCTCCAAGATTCGTAGAAGACGTAAAAGAAGTCCCTAAACACAGGCAACATAAGAGCAAAAATGACGAAAATCGTAGTAAAAGGAAGCATGACAAAAAAGATGAGAAATCTAAAATTCGTCCAAAATTAAAAGCCGAGCCAATGGTGAAGAAATTCGCTGAAGAGGAAGAAATTCCACACGAGTGGTCTAAAGAAATTATTAATAAGGAAATTGAACCAACAGAGTCGGAAGAAGTGCAACACAATGAAGAAACTAACGAAAATAAAGAAAATATTGAAGACGAAGTTAACGCGAAAGATCAAAGATGTACGTTAACGTCAGATCATCTCGAAACAGATAAGCTGAGAGTACTAACTGCGATGGGAGGATTATTTTACGCCGGACATTTGAACGCGGTCCAACCTCCAGACGTTTATTCTATTACGTTAGACGGCGAAAGAGGCAACAAGCCCCATATCATGTCCAGGGAAGAAATATTAAGAGATGCGGTAAGTCTCCTTTTCGAATTCTTCATTAAGATAAACACTCGTATACTTTGATGGCCGATATAACTGGCTATTAGCTAACTGCTTTCGTGTTTCGTTGTGTGACGTTCGATTGAATCGATGTAGCTGTAGCGATGGAAAAACACGATAACTGTTACTAACATGCTAACGGGCAATTTAGTTTAATAACTGTTCCGTAATTGTCGATAGTTTAACAGTTTAAATGATTTACGGTATTTACACCATTGCCGAATCTATTGAAAAGTTCATTTAATGTAATATTGTTTGAATAAGATGCAAATTTATTATACAGACGAAATATACAATTATGCAAAATGTACAAAATATGTAAATAATTAATAAAATGCGCGTTGGCTTGAAACCAGCTACTTTGGAATCTTTTAAATAGTGGAATAGCGGCATCAAGAAATAATAATTTAAATTTTTCTTGCTCGACAAAGGTGTGTTTTTTTTAATTTTTCAAACCTTTGATCGAATTCGATTTATGTTGCTCGAGCCGTTTGAGCAAAGGTTCGGGCAATCAAAAAAGAACGCCCAAAATTTGTAAATAACGCAGAATTAAATTTCGAATGTTTAAAAAAATAATAACTAAGGTTTAATATGAGGAAAGGCAAGTCACTCCTTCTAAATGAAAAGAGCATACATGACATAAAGCATAATTAGAAAAATGATTTTAACAAGACGAAAGATTTACGTTTGTGATAAAGAACAGCTAAGACCGGTGTTCTGGCTTTTTAATGGGATCATGTTATAGAAGACGTTGTCAGTCTGTAGGCCGGTGGGAAACAAATTTAAATGCGGCCATGAAATTTACTTTATAAGAACATACAAACCGCATTAACTGATATAGAAATTAATTATTAATAATAACTGGTTTTGATTAATTTTAAATGTTTATTGATGTAACGTTTATATAGTTATCGCTAATATTTATAGCTACGGAGACTGCAGGATATAATGCAGGATGCTTTACAGGAGGAATGGTGAATATTTCAGGAGGGTGGTAGTATGGACTGTCTTTAATAAAAGAGTTCATATAAACGTGCGTTCAATTTTTTTTCTTTTTTTTCTCATAAAAAGACATCCGGAAGATGTTACGCATTTATTATTATACTTATTTTAAACTCTCTTCCGAGGTCGACTTGGCGTTCGCTTATGCGGGCAGCCTAGTCATAATGCTATCGCGCAATCCGCCTCGCGTGTTTGTAGATATTTAGATTTTCGGTGGTCAGTATCAATATACTGTCGTAAGTGAAAGTATCACCAATTAGGCACTAACAAAGTACTTATCGTCTATCTTCATTCTGCGTATGAAGGCGTTGAATTCGCTGTAAATGTTAAGAATAGAATCCGTGCATACAAGGATGGTATGAGAAGTACCCGCGTTTGGGGAGAGATGGCGCTTCGTGCCAAAATCTACATTACCGACTGTAAGTTGGTTAAAGAATAAGTCGACGTTTCTCAAAATTTCGGAAAGATCCATCGAATAGTATTTTAAGAGCTGTTGAAGGTGAGCCAGTCAGTAATTCGATTTTGTTTTTTGGATGGGAAAACGTGTGCAGAAATCTAAAGGAAGTTGATTGCAGTTTATAAGAAGCATGCGCATTCGATGGATTTAAGCAAGGCCAAGCCTTTGATGAGGAGCAACCAGGTTCCCACATTGAGGGTGACTACAGACGATGTTATCAATAAAGTTTTAGCAGACCGTCGGATGAAGATTAAAGAGATTATTAGTATGGTAAATAACTCAATTTGTACAAAGCGTGCTTCGTGAAAAATCGAGTATAAGAAAGCTATCGGCGAAACGGGATTGATCAAAAAATGAATCGCGTGATAACCAAGCAAGTTTGAACCAAAGAGAACGAAGATGATTCCATCAACTGGAAAAGTCATGGAGGCAATTTGCAAGGCATAATCTTAATCGATTATTGAAGGACAGTCCCGGGACAATACGATGCTGATTTATTGGATCGATTCGACACTAAACTAGAGAGAAAGAGGGCCGAGCTAGGGAAGAAAAAATTCCTCTCTCTCTGTCTCTGTAACTATTAAGAATTAGATACATGTTTATACAAACTTTTTTTTCCATAATCGTTCATGCTACCTACAATATTTACTATTTCTTCTGGAACACCCTGTATACCTAAGATATATTCTTTTTGATTGTGTTGAATTTATTCAAGCGTATAGTTTTTTTTTTATTCCATTCTATATAAACATTAGTTTTTTCTTTGTATTTTTTTTAACTACGATTTTTTGGAACATAACACTTCGTAGTGTTAATCTAATATTAATACTATTAATAATACACAATTTATTGTATGATAAAAGTACAAAATGTAAAATTACAAAGAACTAACAAAATCAACGAAAATATTATATTTTTAACAGATTGTGGAGGTTGCCCCGGCAAGTACTGAAGAGCTATTAGTTGGAACTAGAATTTGCGCGTATTGGAGTCAACAATACAGATGTCTTTACCCTGGAAGTGTCGCTGAACCTGGTACCCCCGATCCAATACTAGATTCAAAGTTTGTTTGCGTAGAATTTGATGATGGGGATAGTGGCAGAATAGCATTAGATGATATCAGACTACTCCCACCGGACTATCCTATAATTGGTAATTACCTCAGAATTTTGTAAATGTGCAAAAACTTTTATATTAACTTGCAACTTTTTCCCTAGAATATGACCCCAACCCGTTGCTTAGTTTAAGTAAGAGACGTAGAAGAACATCGACGGCCGAAGACAAACAACGAGCGAACCAAAGCGCTTCGAATAAAACAATGGAACCATCCCAGTCTACATCTTCCCAAGAAATAGTGAAGGACCAAGACGTTGAGAAAGAGAACAAAGACACGAATAAAGTCGATTCTGACTCGCACAGGGAAAGAAAACGTTTAAAGAAACGCAAGCGGGAAAAACTTAGGGAGAAACTTCAACGCGAAACTAAGAAGAAAAAAAGAAAACACAAGTGCAGCGACGAGAATTGCAAACATAAGAAACACCATAAAAAGCATCGGAAACACAGGAAGCATCATCACAAAGTGGAGGAAGAGACAAAGCTGGAGGCAACAGAAATACCCGATGGTGACGATAATGAAAATAGAGAAACCGAAGACGAACAACAGGATTCCTTCGAAGAAAATAGCGAAGAGCTTCCCGAATACGAGGTGGTAGGGAATCCGGAGGACGAGGTTACTATGGATGACATTCTGGAGGATAAAAAGAAGGTAAGAATTTTTTTACGGATATGGAAAAATTGCCATTTAAAAAATGCTTTGGAAACATAATTCAAAAGGAATTTTTTGGGGCTTGCAATATCATTTTTATAAAACTTGTAGCCTTATTTGTTTGAGAAAGTATGTTATTAATTTAAACTATACACCTTGCTGCATACTACATTTCTATATTTAGAAATCGAAAAAAATTCGAGATCGACAAGAATCTTGCGAAAGCAGAAGTAAGATGAGCGCTTTCCTACCTGCGCGACAACTATGGGGTTGGTCGGGTAAAGGGTACTGGAGGAGTAGATTCAAAGGACGTATTAAGAAGCAATTTTATAAAGCGATACAACGCGGAAAAGAAACCATACTTGTAAGTACATATTATTTATTAAAAGAATTGATGAGAGAATTGATTGTTTCGCAAACTAGGTGCTACAGACGCGATTGGAGTTTGAGGTTGGACAGAGAAGAAACTATTGGGATCTGAAATTATCAGTCTCAGACTCCAAATAATTAGCAGATAATTTAAATTATAAAATATGTTTGGATTAAATACTACATTCCGTCCAAATGATTTGAAAAATATATGAACATGTATTTGATTAAAAATACTCGACGTTTCGACAATAGAACAATTAAAATAAGACCATTTTGTGAAAAATTCTGCTTTTTCACCTTCAGTGTATTATTGAATGTAGAATCCCTCCATTTTTTCAACACCAAGCAAAACTTCTAACGCAGCTGACTTGAGTTTTAATGCAGTCTCCATTGCACTTCTGGCTTCGCCACCCTCATCATCGTTTTCTTCTGGTTCCATGGTTAATTGCAATTAATGTTTGAATAGTTTGCCCAGCAGCCTTGTTGTTTTTGTTTAAAGATTATATTCACACAAACGTAAAGGTGATCTAACATGGGATACTCAAAAAATTTACAGAAATATGCCCTAATAGTCAAAGAACGATAATTAACAACAATATCTGATTTTGAAGCCTTTTTGTGCTTGCTTTGATATTTTCAACTTCTTCGGGAATTCCCCCACCACAGGACCTTTTATGCCTAATCTAGGGACCAAACTTGATATCTGTCTAGCGCACACCTAATGAAATAATGATGTTTGTTAACGCCAACCTTTTAAAAAATATAAATAAAGGGTGTCAGAGTAGGCACCTTTTATTTGAAGACAATAATGCCGTACTACTCAGAATTAAACTACTAAAAAAAAAAAACACAACTTTGGCTAACTACGAACTTACGAGACATCCTATATATTTCAATATAATTTTAAACCGTGCATCCAGTCCATAACAAGAAAAAAAAACATTTTCAAAAAATATCCATTCACAAAGGCAGAATCTTCCCAGCACCTGGAGATGAATCAGCCTGTTCAGAAGAATTTTTTGAACGTTGGTCTTCTTATTAAATACATGTCTATTAATGATTATGGGGTAATATGGCATTCCCAATTTTAAGCATAGTTTAGTAGCTATAAAAAACGATTGAAAGGCGAATAAATTAGGTTGTAAATCAACTCTAAACTGCCGCCAATTTTATGAATAATAAATACCCTTCTCATGTTTTTTGGCAAACAGCAACTCTGGTTTAAGTATTTTTTTATGAATATCTGAAAAATTACAGTGCCACCCAATATCTATACCTAATAAATACAATGTTTTAGGTTGGTGATTCTGCAGTATTCTTATCGACTGGTAGGCCCGATCGTCCGTATATTGGTAAAATTGAAGCTATGTGGGAAGCGTGCGGCACAATGGTTGTAAAAGTGAAATGGTTTTATCACCCGGAGGAAACTATTGGCTGTCCTTTAAATCTTCAGTATCCCGTAAGTATAGAGCACTTAGCATGACCCGTAGATGATATACAAATTTATAGCGATTACCAACCCCTTGGCAATTTTTTTAATTTCGCGGTTGATTTAAGTTCTAGCCATAAAGGGCATATTCTCCAATTTCTTAACGTAATCGCAACTTAAATCATCTCCAAATTGTTAAAACTGCCAAGTGGGTAACCTTGTATGTCGACGTTGCCACTACCACCATCACCCGATTTTGCTATAAAATCCCGGAATATTCTAGCAGCATGTATTTTACATAGTTTATTTTATTTGCAGGGTGCTTTATTCGAATCTCCCCACGTAGACGAAAACGACGTTCAAACGATATCTCATAAGTGCGAGGTTCTGCCATTAGAAGAATACACTGAAAAATTAGGCGACGACCCGCAACGGTACGCCACTATATACGATAACAACGACATTTATTATCTTGCCGGTTATTATGACCCCACGACTACAACCCTGAAAATTCAGCCGAACATTCCTTTTTTGAATGCGGACTGATAGAAAGAAAAATAAACGTCTATTGTAGAGAGAGAGGCAGACTGTTTGAATTGAAAGCTAGACTTGATAATTGAACAAAGCAATAAATGTTTTATTTAAGCCAGAATGACAGAAAGTAAAAAGCTAAAATGTAGATCAAAAGATATTTCAAATGCGAAGATAACTCTTAGTGATTGATCGAAAGGTGCTACGTTAAGAATGTTTTATGTTTACTTTGTAAACCTTTTTATTGTATGAATCTACTTATAGATACTATTATCGAGGTATAACTGTAATTATACGGCATTTCACGTATACAGAATCTATGTTGTGATCATTTTTTTTTCTTTGTAAAAATTTTTTTATTATCTTTGGCAACATGTTCACCATAATATTGTTATTTTTATTTCGTGCCATTTTCATAAACCAGATTAAATTACGCAGTTAATTAATTATATTTATTAACCTGTTATTAAAACTTGAGGATTTTAAGATGCCAATCGCTACTACTGAATATTTTAAACTATTCGCAAAAATAAAAAGAAATTGAAGCTAATTAGCTAGATTATCTTGAGATATTGTATTATAATTAGCTTTATTCCGTTTTTCTATGTAAATATGTACAGTTATTATGTTTACAATTAGAATTAAGTTACAACTTATTTTCGCAATTTATTAAAATAATGCATACAGAACACGTGAAGAAACAATCTTGTATACAATAATTTCGCTTATATGTAAAGATACTTATGATTAGGACTTCATATCAGAAGGTGGAGGCACAAAAAGTGAGTATTTTGATAAAATTATTGGCTGAAATTCCTTTTTATATCCTATATATCTCTTGCAATACAAAGAAAATGTAAGGCTAAGTGCACAATATGCTGAAATGAATTCCTAATGCAAGTGCAAAATATTGTGTATTTTTAATTTTTTTTTTTTTACTATTGTTTTTTTTGTAAATAGACGGAAAATCGAAAAATGATTATACAATTGTAAAATATACATATTATCTACATAACAAATAAATATATATTTTGCTAGTTATATTTGTGACTGTATTAATAGTTGTGTCATTTTTTGGTCAAAAGATATTCATCATCTCTCGTTAGGGTATCCATTTTCATATAAACCGTTAAAGGAAATTATGAAAAAAACTATATGTAAGAAATTTATGTCAATCATAAGTATAAGACATTTTTGTAAACATTTGGACTGAAATGGGTGCCTAAAAAATATATTAATTCATAAGGATTTTTCGGACTAAAAATGACTATCTATTACATGCAGTAATATTCCCGATTTTAGTAAGTTTTAGTTTTGCATCGTGTTAATAAATGTAATGTAGGTATAGTTATCTATTAATAAGACCATAACAATACTTAAGAACTTAATTCAAAACAAAAGAAATGTGCAATTAGGATTGATCATACAAACACTAAACGGAGTGTGCTTATAATGTTATATGGAAATAATTACTTCGTTCTCAGAGAACATTTTTTGCCTACGTATGGATTGTTTAAAAATGCAAAAAAAAGCTGTTGATTAATCTCCACTGTACTTAGTTACACTATATCAAGCCTTAAATTCAATATTTGCGTATTGCCTTTAACTGAAAAATAGTGAAAACTTTTCTTCAGACAAGTTCAGCAAATCAAATTACACCAAAGAATTTTAATTCCATTTCATTTCATTTAACTACGCACAGTATGTGTTTTGAAATGCATTTTTCTTCTTCAGAATTTGCATTATTCAATGTCTCCAACTATTAATAATACTTTTATTTGTAATTTCTCTTAAACAAAGGACATTTTGCTCGTTCAAGAGAAATTAAATTAACTAAACTAAATAGTTTTGTTACTTAATGGCAAATATTACCGCACAAAGTCATCTGTGATGTTATCGCACTCAACTATTTAAAAGTTATAACTTGCGCTGGGTTTTCTGGATCCTTATCCTGCTTCCTCCAGTTCCATCGGGTTGATGATCTTCCTGGGGTCCTCGGTCCTCGTTGTTTGGTTCTCGGAGTCTTCTTCCTGGACTCCCTCCTCGGTTACTAAAACAGAAAAATATGAGTTAGTAAGGCATTAGTGGTGATACCTATGCCAGCCTACTCAGGTGATCGTAGGTGGCCTTGTGCCTCGATCCCGAAGCGGTTCTTCGGGTGGTGGCGTTCTTCATCGCGGGATTCTCGCTGGTTAGCGTCTTCCGAAAGAAGTTTTTGTTGAGCCGTGCCAGGAATTCCTGCAGCCGCTCAGGTGTGTCAGTGTAGCCAGCGAGGTGCGTTGGGGTCTGTGCAGTACTAATCACAAGCAGCGATTCTGTACGGTCGAGACGGAGGTAATGTGGGTGGGTGCCGACGGGACTGGCGTAGGTAAGGGTGGGGGGTATGTGTGTCTTGTACACCATGACGCCCGTTTTAGGGTTGAGGTGGGAATTTGTGAGGATGGGATACAACTGTCTGGCTGCACCTAGTGCCCTGTTTCGAGCTCTTCTGAGATGAAAGTTACACCCTTGAATGAAGGATATGTAAAAGGACGCAATTACTAGAAGAATTCGTAATATATGTAATGCAGCCCCCTAACGGAGCTATATTGTTACTTATGAAGCACGCAAACACTTTAATCTGTGTAGATATGAATGAACTGGATAAATATTTAGAATATTCTCAATGCAGAAATGAGTAAAAGTACCGAAGTCTCTACATTTACGAACGAAGAACGGTAGTATTCGGTACGGTTTGTTTTATTTTATCTTAAAGAAAAGATAAAACATAACCCACAAGCTCCCATAATACAGTCTCACTGCGCACGTCGGGTAGTTTCTCCAGTATTTAGAAATTAGGGTACCCAAACATATTTAACCCGCAATTTTCGGACGCTATTTTAATGCCCAAGTGCAACATTTTCTTTTGGGACGCATCCCAGATTCTCTGCGTTAAAAGATCAGCACCAACGTTAGCTTATAACGGGGCTGGAGACCTAACGCAGTATTCCTGAGTATTCAATAATCTAAGAATTGCAACAACATTCGGCGTACTTACAAGAATGTTAATCTCTGAGTTGTTTAGTGATTTCCATTCTTGGAAATTGCGTTGATTGAGTTCTGTACTTATGTTTTATAGCACAAAACAATCCATACTTGGCAAATAATCCCGTTTCCGAGTAAGTTGTTCATTCCATACTTCTACACGTTAGAGATGTTTTTATTTCTGAACATGTTAGTATTGTTAAGACATTTCTAATAAATGAGACTAACTTAGAAAATACATACTTTGATATTACACACTGTTGAAATGGACAATTTATTCGTTTAACGCTAATTAATAAATTAATTAAAAATTAATAAAGTTAATTTTGCTCTATTTAATTATACGTATACGTATTAGTAAATGTGTATTACCAATGAAATATAATCGGTCCAAATTCTTAATATTAAGTTCGGAATAAGTCACACCTCTTATTGGACCGGAACATATTGATACAGTATAGATTTCTTCGACGTATACTGATATTATAAATACGCTTATTACATTCTAGAAGTTAGGTGCTAGTATTTTTTTTTTTTTTTGTTTGTTTTTACAAAGAGAAAGTTGGGCTGTAGTACTTCTCAAATACGTAGATTCGCTTTAAAATAAACTATATTTTTACGTCTTCTCTTTCACAGCCTTCGGCAAAACAAAATAGGGTACCGTAGACCTAATCTGTTCGCAAGTACATTTTTAATAATTATAGGAGAAATAACAAAAAAAGAGGATATTGAAAGAAACCGTATAAATATAAACATATTACCTACGTATATTTGTTGTAATTTCATGTGTATTCTAAAACAAAAGACTTGTGTCTGGTAGATTTTATCTTTTTTAGGATACCTCAAAAAGTAATATTTTAATACTTTCTTGTACAAACTTAAATAATCGATCATAAGGAGATATAGAGATATATATATATATATATATAGATACATGGATACATATTTTTGCATATTATATCAATTGATTATTTTCGATTAAGACAATATGGTGCTAGTTATAAGGCAAAGTGAGAAGAACAAGTTTCATGTAAGAATAGCACATCTTGTTTCCTATAATGGAAGCGGGACTATTTGTTTCAAATTGATTATTTATATAATACTTGTATATAGTATATATTACATGCATATATGTATAAGCGCTTGTATATATTGCAATATCTCTCGTAAATATATATCATTGAAACATGAAATTGTGTTGTTGTATTTTTTGTATTTTGCGAGCTGGTACTTTGTATTATTATCAACGCAGACACCAAATAAATACAGTGTGAGTTGAAGTAAATGAAAGGTTGAAATGGAAAAAGGTCCAATCCTCCAGAAAATTCGGCATTTAAAATATCAGCCGACCGATTTCGTAATCCTCCGAAGATTACATAATGCAGATGCTTACAAAAAGAAAAAAGTCTATTTAATGAGATAAAAAAATTATGTTTTAATCTATTGAAATTTTTTTTACTAAAATAAGCAAATAAAAAGATTGTTATTCGGTTTAATTAAGGAATTATTTAAATTTATTTTCCTTTTTTACTATAGTTACAACTAAATATAAATGTAACAAAAAATATAATGCTAAGATAGCTTAGCTTCCTCATGGTATTAATGGAATAATTCACGGCAAACGCAACAAAAGGAGAGAAAAAAATTTCACTAACACACGGACATGTTTCTGCCTACCCGGCGTCATCAGCGTGGTTTCGAGAGTAATTTTTTATCTCCACCTATCGCTCTTGCCTCTCCTCTTGTTGCGTTTGCCGTGAATTATTCCATTAATACCACGAGGAAGCTAAGCTATCTTAGCATTATATTTTTTAGTTATTGTTAGGCATTTTCTGATTTGTTCTGTTTATAAATGTAACAATTGTAAAAATTATTACATAAGTTGCACATACTCCAACAAAATTGTATTTAAATAAGAATTCAAAAAAAAGAGGTATATGAGGCAAGACGAACAGGATCAAAAGTAATAAAAGGAGCAAGTAAATATGTCGTTCGCGAACTGCTGTCCTTTACTTTGAATTTAGGCAATAATCGACTACTTTAGAATATTCTTTGGCGATGATATAGTAAATACAGTTGTGATGACAAGACAAAAAATCGTTTCAATGTCAGTTGCAAAAAATATCAAAAAAGAATGTAAGAAATGGGAATCACCTGAAATTACTAAATTTAATTAATTAATTTTTTATAAATTAATCTTATCTGCAAGTGTATTTTCTCTTATTTTAACTACAGTATGTTACATGCAAGCGAACATGCATAATAAGTTGCCTACCGTATTGGTTGGGCAAGTTTACATGTAACTCCCTATACCACAATCTGGTAGAAAATGCCTTTAAAATTATATTTTTTAAAGTATCAAAATATCTCCCATGTTTACCAAATCTTTTGTAAATAATTTCATAGTTTTAGAAAAGAATTAAATGCGATATATTTGTTTTTGAGTTTTTCTGAACTTTCCTTACTCCATATTGTTTACCAAAGGGAGATTATGTGAGATTCAGTCACAAAATGAATAACATATCGTCCGTAATTCTCCTTAAAAAGGAAATAAAGTAAGTTGTTTGTTGCTTATAAGGCAAATAAATAAACTTCTCTTATGTAAAAAGGGATCGTTTATAATAACACATTTACGACTTTTCATATGAAATCTTATGCTTGAATACATGTTCGAAGCTGGTCTATACAGTGGCCGGTTTATGTTTTGTCTCCTCCTTACAACGACGAAATATCGATACTATCTTCCGCATGGCAAGGCTAAGTATTTAAGTTCAGGAAATAAAAGCAAAGAACCGCGTTTATTGGGAATAGACGTCATAATAAACTAAACAGACTTTTTAGCGCAATACAAAGGCTTTTAATTACATGTTTTTGAGTACAATCAGACTCGGGGAATCGATTCCCGCCGACCTCATTTACCTATCTCCGATTTATTTCCTATCTATTTCCCAACATTCTAAATCTTATAGATCGCTTACCGTAAGAGATAGAAAATTGGGATTCAGCGTATCGAAATCTATAAACAAAGTTGTTAGTTGAAAGAAAATTAAGAAAATGCTGAGAAAAATTCCTTTCGAAATTCGAACGATTTTACGATTTTAAAAATGTTTTATTAAGTATTTATTTTGATGATGGTTCCTTGCGTAGTTTGACCTATTGATTACAGGGATTTTTTGCAGTATCTTCGATGGTTTTTAAGAAATTTGAGTTTGAATGTTATTGTTTTGTAACAAATATATTTCGGTAAATTTGGTAGATATATTAATGTGGAATCCCTACTACATACATGCATAAGAAGGAAAGAGATACAACCAAAATCGATCTCTTGAGGTTTAGGGAAGTGATAGAGGATATGTTACAGGTCAATGGAAGATACTCTGGAAACTCCCCCATTCGGAACCAATTCCTGGTGGTGAGGTGTCGCCAGTGCAGCAAAGGTGGACTTATATATATATATCCGATATATCCGAAAAGCCTTGATTTATGCGTAGATCAATGCTTCAGAATGTGAAGAAAAAAGTAGGGAGAGAGAAAAATTCAGCTGTGTCCAACTGGCGGAGGGTGCCGATACTTACGTGTTGTTTACCATACTACGCCACAGTCCTTGCTATCATTATTGTGTCCAACTGTTACTAATACTGAATGTAGAAATATAAAGTCCAGTACTGACGTCCAGTAAACTAGACTAGATTTTTTTTTAATTCAACGGAAGACCCCATTCTTGAATCCAGAAATCCAGAAAACTATGAATAGTACACGGGGAGAAATGACTTCTCAAGGCGAACGTGTTAATAATTTAATTTAATTTTAATAATAACAATGCTAATTAATAATGAGTTAATTTAATAATTAACTTAATTAATTAATTAATAATTAACTTAATAATTCATTAATAATAATAATAAATAACCAACATAGTTTATTAATTTAAACGGCTTTCCAATAAGCATTTCTTTTTTACACAGATTTATAGCAATGAACTGGAACTAAATATAAACGTGTTTACATGTTCTTTAAATCTCCTCAACATGAATGGTTCCAAAATCTTCCAGCAAAAACATCTGTTTTACCTTTGAACTTTGCGATCGATACTAAGGTCTATGTGCCTTACTTACATATATACGTATAACATATAACTCGTACAAATCTACGGTTTTAGATGTTCGCAACCGAAATTGTATGAATTAAAAGTCTTTTGATGTCTAAAGTGCAGCTGCCTTTACTATGCAGCTGTTCTTGAAGACAATAAATCACTTCTCAGGTAGTTTCGGTATTCTTTAATTTTTTCTTGTCGCTGCTAAAGCCAACACACATTTATTATTGTTATTATTATTAGGCAAGATACTAACAGATTTTTTTACAATTAGATTTGCATATCAAATATTTATTATTATATTAAGGAATAAATGTGTGCTTGCACAAGAGAAAAGATAACATTACACATTAATTAAATGTTTATATTTAATTAATGTGTAGCGATCTAATCTTATACGTAACTTTATAATAAAATTATAAAAATAATAATAACTTGGTAATACCTAAGCAATCTCATTGATTTTCCCTTTAATTTCTTTGGAAATGCAAAATATCAAATATCTAGATTTAATTTCTAATATTTACATTTTTATAATTTATTTTATTAGAAAAAAATTCTTGTAAACAATAATCTCCTTGTAACAAACATCTCTAATAATAATAAATTAAAAACTGCAATATTTATTAATTGTCTAGGTTTTTCTAGAATTTTCGATATATTCCAGAATTCTAGTAAATGCATCTGCATTGATACGGAAAACTACGAGTTCGTGTGTTTTCGCGAATAATCGAGAAGAGGAAACAGTCCCGAAGTTCTCCAGTATATAAATACCGGAGCGAGAACGAGGGGAGGTTATTCCTGTTGTGTTCTTGCCAGAGCGTATCCGACCGTTGCAAGTCTCTAACATTCATTAAAGCAAGAATGTCGCTATTACCGTTATTCTTCGAAGAACTGCATCCTTTCCGGCCGTCACGTTTGTTGGATCAACATTTCGGGTTGGGATTGCATCCGGAAGATTTGACGGTGCCATTTGATATCCCGCAAACCGCAAGAGCTATGCTGCGGTGCCCACCCGGGTATTACAGACCATGGCGCAGCCAGGCCGGTGGAAAAGATACGGGATCGGTGGTTACTTTGGATAAAGATAAATTTCAAGTGAATTTGGACGTACAACATTTTTCGCCAAATGAGATTACTGTAAAAGTTACGGGAAAGGACACGATTACCGTTGAAGGCAAACACGAAGAGAAACAAGACGAGCATGGCTACATATCGAGACAATTCGTCAGGAAGTACGTGCTGCCAGAGAACCACGATATCGACAACATCCATTCGAAATTATCCTCGGACGGAGTTTTGACCATTACTGCTCCCAAGGTTTCCGATAGTGCGGCTATTGAACATCGCACCATTCCTATTCATCAAACTGGAGCTCCGTCAAAATCCGTTGAGCCGGCCAAGACTGAAGATAAACAAAATTAATATAAAAAAAATATGATAATCTTCATCATATCTCAATTGAATAATATGCATGCTTGTCGTTTTCATTGAAATATTCATGTTCTACTGATGTAATTTTTTGTTAGATTCGAATTTCATTGTATTCAATATATGTATGTATGTTTCTTATTTCAATAAATTTCTTTCACGGTGCCTATGTATATATTATTTACGTATAGTAAAAGCACAAAATAAAATTTGTAGATATTCTTATATATACTTTATATTTATATATATATAAAAAAGAATTTCTTTTGATTGTTTAACAAAAACTAAATATTTGGTACACGTATATAATATAGATCCATGAAGGTCGATGGTATGCAGTTGCCTACATTCAATATTTCATGGCGTTCGTCAAGATTGTACTGGTCCGCCGATATATCTCTTAAATTATTTAATTTTATCAAATATTTTCAATAAATAATGTAATAATACACTAATTTAACAAACACTAATAGATACGTTCTGGACAACACAAAATGACCGCGATTAATTTCTTAATTAATTAATTAATTAAATCCCCTTTAAGCATAAGTAGGTGCATGCATGACAACGACCCAAAACACACCACGTTAGTGTGGAAGAAGTATCTAAAGGAGCAAGAAGAACAGCACACCCTGAAAGTAATGACATGGCCCCCACAAAGCCCAGATTTGAACCCGATAGAGTTGTTGTGGGATGAACTGGACAGGAGGATCCGAAAAATATGCCCAACTTCACAAGAACATTTACGGAATATTCCGCAACATGAACGGATTAATATTCCACAATCCGTTTTAACAAAACTTATCGAAAGAATGCTTAGAATAGTTCGAGCGGTGATTAACAGCAAAGGAGGTTTTTTCGATGAAAAAAAAATGTTCAGTACGTCATATTAGGCCAGAATAACTTTTTATTTATTTATATTTGTCTTTTTTACCTGTACATGCAATAAAATTGCATTTTGTTTTTAGTTTAGTTTGTTTCTGTAACCTTTTCATGTTTTTTATTAACCGACCGAACTTCTCTGAACGGCAGTGTACCTTATTTAATTAATTATTTTTTTAAGAGGTGTATTTGTCATAATTCTAATTTCCCCAAATCTGTATAATATTATTTTCTTATATAAAGCCACCAATCGAACTTTATTCACTAAATGTTGTTCTTTTAGATACACCTGCTATGAAAATTATTCTAATGAAACTACTTTAATTTAGTTTTTATAAATAACCAATTAATGAGTTAAACTCAAAAATATAATTGCTCGTGTACATGTTATTCATATTATTTTTGAACAAAAGCAAATAGCAAAGCAAATATGTGCAAAATTCCTCTTATGAGGCGGACTAGATTTGTCTGACGCTATTTTTGAAAAAATCGATCATGCGAATTTATTTATGTATGTTTAGTTCTTCTTGGCAATTCGGAAGAACGTTGAGGGAAGGTCCGGAATTAATAAATTGCATGCCAAAACCTATTTAGGTCAAACGCATAGGGCGATATGCACCAGAATCAAGAAACACATCAGGTCTTATCGATTTGGTAGATTAGAATCGTCAAGTGTACCACAACACATAAATCAAACTGAGCATATTAAATTAGAAAACTTAAAATTGATTGATTTGCATAAAAAGCGGCACAAATTTGACGAATAGAGAGAAAACGGACCGTTGTTGTACTGATTTATTTGGGTAAGGTGGTACACGTTTTATGTTTTGTTCGATAAAATCAAATTATATTTTTTTATAAAAATATATTTAGCTAAGCGGGAAATGTAATAAAATTGAATTTACTTAATTTAATAGTTTTATTTTTTAACCTCTCGTGTAACTTACAGCGTACATTGACACTATACATAACACTAGAATCATATCAAATGCATATCATATGTAAACAGAATATAATGTATATGATCTATGATAAGATGATACATGTATTTGCCTACTCTTTTCACACCAAAAGTATCACATATATTCTGAGTTTGTAGGAAATACAATGTCCTTCTACTGTAGTAGCATGTTCTGTTAAGTTGTAGTTCTAGTATTGAATAAATAGCTTAATGAACAACCATAAACAACGATAAAACAATAACTATTGTCTAAAGTCTTCGCACAAAAAAAAATGTTTAAAATTGATAATGTTTATAATTGATTTATTGCTATTGTGTTTGGTTACTGCCATCTAACGCAATATAATTTCATTAGTCATAGTGCTAGAAAGTTCTAGAGTGCGCTGTATTAATAGAGATCTACGTAGAAAATGCAATTAAAACCAATTTTCCCTATCGTCCCTATCGAATAGGCAACACAACATGCCACTACACACACTCGCACATGTAAACGATAGACATGTGCAGACAATAATGATAGCAAGGACTGTGGCGTAGTATGGCAAACAACACATAAATATCGGCAACCTCCGCATCACACAAGTTCAATAAACTAATTAATTCGGTAGAGCCGTTTCGAGGATGCTCATTCTCAATCGATGACCGAATGATGTGAGAAATCTCCAAATCTTACGTCCCCATACTTTCGAGAAAAATATAACTTACAAATTGCATTTTCATAACGTATTTCACTTGTTTTTTTATCAATACATTTAATCAGTAGAAGCTCGATACCACAAAAATAATATAAAAAATAAGGAAAATTACTCTCATATTCATCTATAAAATACTAAAAAAAAAAACGGTTTATAATAAGTACATAAAGTTTAAAAAATCCCCGAAATTTTTTAGCTTTACCTCATAACTGCTGGAGGAGCTATGACTTTGTTTTACCCCCATTTCCAAGGTTTCCACCTATAACAGTTCTATGCTCTGTTATTAGGATGTTATTTTAGATTATCTAATAATGCTTGTAAAATAAAAAAAAGGTTATAAATAATATATGCAACCTAGATACAAATGAATAAACAATTATTACTTAAATCCAGATTTCTTTCACTTTATTAACAAAAAAAGGTGTATCACAACAAACCCTTAGGCGAACAAAGGTGCCAGTGCTGGAGTTATCTTATTTTTCTGGGGGCGTTTCTACGCTTTGCAATGTTCTGGTTGAACTTTGCACTTCAATATCAGTTTATACATTGTAATGATTTTTCCAAATTAAGAATAATAAAAACTTATTATATTAATACGTAATTTACTCATTTCTTAATACTATCTACACTACGATATATAAATCTAGGCTATAAAATACAATCCTTCGCAGCAATTTTACTAACTACAGAATCTAGCACTTCAACATTTGTCATTTCTGCATCGCTTATTTTATATGTTCGTTTAACATAATCTAATTTCACCACGTCCTTCAACATATCTAAGCCACACTCTTCACCTTGCACCTTTTCAAAAATACTTTCGTGGTTTTCATCATTTTTTTCAATAATTGCAACTAGTATGTCCGCATCTTTATCATTCGCTCCAAAAGTTTGTAAGCTATGCGTTATATTCTTGGATACCGATAAGTTAAATAGAATTTCCGTATATACCGTCCGTGTCTTCAATTTTTCCGAGGTACAAGCTTTATTAGCAGCAACAACTACCTGCAAAGGGTCAATAATTAAGCTGGCTTTAATAAGGCAGCACTGCAGCTTTCCAGCTATAAGTTGTTGCCTAAGTTCGGGAACATTTGTTACATTATGATACAATTTCATTTTTATTCGTGCCTGTGATACGGGATCTAATTCCAATGAGTACATGGTAGCTGAAATTAAACTTGTTAAATTCGTCTATATTTGGTAATTAATAACTTACGCACTTATTGGTTTGTTGTAGGTTATGTTAATGATTATAGGAGAGTCATAGATAAAGGAACTTTAGCGATCACACGGTATTATTTGTACACAATGTTTTAGTTTGGAAACAAGGCACCTGGCAAGTAGGGCGCCAGCGTAGTACTTCTACATTTATAGATCTCTGCATTATTGTGGGCGAATTAGGGAATACGATGGAAATAAGCGGGAACTGCACATAACATTAACTCCTTTGAAAAGATAAGTTATAATAATTAGAGACGACAAAAGCAGATGAAGTTATTCCTTTTTTTGCAGAGACTAGACAGACTCGTGTTTTGTCGACTTTCGGGGAAACCAGTAGGCAACACGAACCCATGAGACGAATAGACACGAGTCTGTCTAGTCGCTTCAAAAAAGTCTGTCTCGATCATCTCTAATAATACCACAGATTAGATCATAGATAAAGCCTAGAATCCACTCAAATCCACCCCTGAAGCGACCCCTATACGTGAAATATCATAATTATCACGGAAAGAAAAAATTATTGCCTTATATTTAAACTTTAATAAGTTACTATAATTACCTTTGCAATAATGGTATATTTTAACAATTGTTCAATCAGCAATCTAAGCAATTAAAAAAATACACCGCAAACATAGACACAGATTAGATAATACAGAGCTGCTAATCTTGATAGACGCACTCCATGAAATTGCCATTTTGTAAATGTGGTCCATCAAACCCCCTTTCGAATTATGTATTATTTAATTTCATTTTTTTAGATGTTTCGTAGGTGTAGGAATTAACTAATTGCTTGTATTTACATACATATTCCAACCAAATAGTATTTTCTTTGATTATTTTACATTCCATTATTTCTTCAAGGGCAAATATAATTTTGCGCACAGATAGGAGGAAATAATAGGGTGACCCATTCTACATCTATTCAATTCGAATTTAAATCGTTCCCTGTACTCCCGGAATAACTAAATAAAACAATACTTTGAAGCGCTCACCTCTATTTATTATTTTAAAAACCAGAATACATTGATATTGCTAACGTTACAATTTTTTTTTTTACAAGTTAGTGCCTGATATTTCCGAAACACATGTTGAGCAATTTCATCAATTAACAGTTCGTTACAGAAGAATATAATGTATTGCATATGACTAGAATTTTACAATATGTAAAGTAACATTATAGTTGAGTACAGTTATGATAGATAATTGCTGTTGGTACTCACATGAAATTAACTTAAAGTACATCCACTTCGATAAAGTTAGGCAATTATAACTTTTCAAGGTTCGTATATGTCTTTACTTAACAATTAAATAGGACAGCAGCATGCTGAGGTGCTTAACCTGCATTTCTTTAGGACGGAATAATTTCCAAATCTTACACACTAGACAATGTTTAAAAATACAATCAACTGTATAATATACACCAACAATTTAAAATACCGTTTTAAGTTTGTATTCACGTTATGACGCGTATCTCAGATTTTTGGACGGAAGAATTGCTTATACATACATATATCATTAGTAGTTTGAATTTGTATATCATTGAATACAGAAAACCTAATAAGATTGGTTCCTAAACGTAATTATTTCCACTTTCCCCAAATGTTACATCTATTTAAACTACCTTAGGGGCTGGGAAAATGCATCCGCATTCCATAATTTAGACAAGTATTAAAATGCACACAGTGTAACACACAAATGCACAAAATCGTGTTTTTTGTTCGTTTTTAAACAATAAACTCTCTTCGCATATATTTTTATCCTTTTTTAAAACGAAAGCAAAAGTTCCCTTAAAATCTTCAGTATTAACCCACATTTTTTGGGGCATTTTAGGATGCACAAGTAGGAAAGAAATTATTTGTCTTTCATTTAGAAAATAAGCCCAACTCATCTATAACCACTTTCAATATTATCGAATCCCAAGTATGGATTCAACAGTTATTTTTTTTTTTTCGATTACCTCAATAATCAGTAGCGGCGGGTCATGACGTAATCGGGAAATCCCGGGACAACGATTCAATTTCCTCAGGTATCTCCGTTGCCTAACAATATGCAAGGAAAATAACGAGGGAATCGAATTGCGGTCCGTGCCCTCCCGTTTACGTCACCTACCGCTGCTGCCAATAATTAAAGTATATGTAAACAGTATTTTATCACGGAAAAAAATCTAATTCAACGTCGAAGATTGATTTCATTATGATCTGGATCCTTGACACAATTAAAACTGACAAACACGTTTTTTTATGTTATTTTTTCCTTTTAAATTTAATAAATCTAATAAATTAACTCAGGTTATAAATATATATATCAAAAAATATGATATGTGAGTATAATTTTAATTTTTTTTGTGAAGAAAAAAATATTGCGAAGGATACGATAAGTCATGTTTGAAACATTCCATATCTGCATTAACCAGTCAAAAAATTATATTTTACTATACAATTACAATAGAATCTCCTCTCATCTAATCTATATTTGGCATACTGTTTATTTCCTTTTCACAAGGAATCCAATAGCGAGTCTAATAATTCCAATTGACATTCGTCCCAGCCATTGGATGCTAGCAAAAGACCCGTTAGTTCATCTTCAGGGATCATTTGATTTACTGGTTCAATTATTACGCTTTGGTTAGGCATGGACGC
>LR736871.1:8489669-8536155 GCA_902654985.2 Oryctes borbonicus
AATTATTGAGTTGCGTAAAGCATCTGTGGATAGTTATAATAAAGAACAAATTAGATGGGTACACAAGCGTTAACATGCTCATATGTTTATGCAAAGTTTACTAGAAAAGGAATAACTTTAAAGTGCGTTATTGTAATAAAAAAAAACATGCTATAGTTATAGGCAATCGTGAAACTTTGTGGGTGAATCAATTTTTTTATCAACTAAAAAAAAAATTTAAGAGGATGAAAAGAATCATGAAATATAAAACAATTAATTCGCTAGAAAATAGCGTTGCAATATGGGTTGTTAAATTATTAAAAATACCGGATATCACAGGATGAGCTTGCGTTAGCCGTAAGTGCACTCCCCGAGAAAAACTTAGACGCGGTAAGATGTTTTAAGGGTTTTAAGGGTTACAACATTTCTTTGCGAAACTAGCAAGATATCTAATTAAGTTTTTATTCGTAAAAGTAAAATAAACTTAAAAATATCTCCTCCAGTAATATATGAACTAAATAATAAATTATTACTCCAATGTTTAAACAATTTCTGCGACAAAAATTTAGACGCTCTGTTGCAAATGTGAAACAAAAATCAACAAATGAGCGATCAGTAATGCGTAGATCCTCCATTGTCCTTAATCACTTCCAATAGTCTGTGATTAATAGATTTATATAAATTTAAGGCATAATTTTGAGGGATATTCCGCCATTCAGTCGCTATTGAAGTTTTCAGTTCCTGTACCGTGAAATATTGACGGCCTCCGCCATAAACGCGACGTGCCAATTCACCCCACATGTTTTCAATAATGTTTAAGTCTGGTGACCGTGCCGGCCACTGTAAAGTTTTAATCTTTTTCTCTTTAAACCATTCAGTAATGGTTTTTGCTTTATGAATTGGCGCGTTATCTTGCTGAAAAGCAAAATTGCGCCCGGCCCATTGGTTTCCAAAACGTAGAAGATTGTCACGCAATAAGTCTTTATACGTCACAGATGTCATTTTGTTTGTGCAAAATATATCCCACTTTTATCGCGAAATCCTATCGCTGCCCACATCATCGCAGATCCACCCCCTAATTGTCTGGTCATTTTCACTTTTGGTTCCTTTCTCGGATCATGATAATAATGCGAGTACCCATCCGGTCCGTCCACATTAAAACGTTTCTCATCGGAAAATATAACTTTTTCCCATTGTTTCTTCCAGGATACGTGTTCTTCGGCAAATCTCAACCTCGCTTCTTTGTGTTTCGTCGAAAGCGGCGGTTTTTTCGACAGTTCCGTGATATTACCGGTGACGCCTTTAAAATCCTTTGAACATTACGCACGTGCGTTTGTACCCCCGCCTGTTCTGCAATAACTCTCGCCGACGCAGAAGAATTGGATGCACACCGGAATATCATGCGTTTATCCCGCTCACTTATATATGTATTCGTTCGGTTATTGGAGTTACCCAGACGCTTTTCCCTGTCCATTTATTAGAGAGTGGGTCTAACGTATGGCTTGGGCTCGGGCTCGGGCTAACATATTGGCATATGAAAACATAGGCTCCAATTTAGTTCTAAGAGCTTTATCAGGATAACAGAGATGTCGTTTGTTACAGCTATCCGTATGGAGAACCTTCAGTATGTTTGTAGAAAGAAGTTTCTTTGTTAAGGAAGAATAGCTCTTTCAACTCCTCTTAAAAAGATGGTGGTTGCGCCACAGTGTACAGTGATCGGTTTATATTTTGTCTTCCCCTTGCAATGACTAAATATCGCTATTATCTTCCGCGTGGCAAGGCCAAGTACTTAGGTTCAGAAAATAAAAGCACAGAACCACGATTATTGGGAATACCCATCATAAATTAAAATGGAACCAATAAAATCTACCTGCGAATGCAAGCGCACGGCTACGATTGGTGTAGAAATTATCTCAGGAGGAAACAAAGCATAAAAATCTCGTTGTACCTATGTGATGAAAAAACCTCTACATAGTAAAAAAACATTTTTCAACAAAAACATTAAATTTTGGACGTTTATGAAAATTAAAATAACGAGAATCAAACAGCTTAAATTAGCCAGAAAAATGAATGAACTAATAATGAATATCATTATTAATAGAGTTCGAAACCTCCAGAATTATCTTCCGCCCATGTTAACGCAGTGCCATAAACATTTAATGATATGGTGAGAAAATATAGATATAATTGGCATATCATTGGATGCAATTTTCCCCACTTTACATCAATCTGTGTCACTTTTGACATCTTAATTTTAACCATTATATTTTTTTAATGTACAGAAATTTAATTATTGCATTATTTTTATTTATTTTAATACAATTTTATTTGATATTGTTCGCGTGTGGAATTGTTAGGATATTAGATAGACAAAACCTAATCAAATATGACGGAGATTTATCAGAATAATGCGGGCAACCGATCGGATGATTATTTGGACATGGAATATTTGACTACTTTGCGTAATATAAAACCATACATCACATGCATCATGAACAATCACTACATCGAGTTAATAAGAGTCTGGTTGGAAAAGCTCAGTGATATTCACACCCAACATGATAAGAGCCTCAGAAATATGTACCTTGTGGAGCTTGGAAAGCAGATAGTTAGTGGGGTATTTGCTGAGCCATTCATTGATCCGCCAGGTGAAGGATCACTACCTCCATTTAAACATTCCTGGAAATTTACTAAAGATAAGGTAAAATTTCAATGTTTTAGAACTATTCATCTTAAGAAAAATTAATCAAATATTTAGATAGTTGTGCTGTTGGTATTCGATAAAATTGAGATCCTAAGATCCGGTTCTCCGGAGAGCCGTTGTTCGATCTGATCCAAATGCGTGGATCTATTCCTTTTATCAATTCTTTCCTATTACATGTGTACATCGAAATTTAAATCCTAAATCTCTTAAAATTCTTCGTAATGAGGTGCTCCATCCGTTCCATGCTAATTCGTCTTGGATCTTCCGGCATAGAGCGGCTATTGTAACACGTCGTTCGTTTGTTTTATGAAAATTATAAATCATGTCCCGTACCATCCTTGTTTGAGCTTCTGGTAAGCTTACCAGGACTTTTAAATATTTTTTCATCAAAATTTCTTGCTGCATTTTCGTCTTTAGCAACTTTTGACACGCCGGTTGCTTCACAAACTGATCAATATACGCAAGTTTTCCTTGAAAAAGTACATTTATTTGCATCTGACCGGCTTTACACTGCATATAACGTGTTTTAACCAGATCAAATCAGAGTTGTACGGTCGTGTACAGTGTCAGCAAGAAAATCATGTAACAATGACGATTAGTTGCAGAATATTTCGCCACAAGAAAATACCGATCGCTGGACTCAGTCGGACTCAAATAATGTCAGTACTCAAGTCATAATGGACTCAACAAAGTGTTCGTCTCAATCAATAAGCGAGGATACAATTAAAAATGGGAAAGCACAACAATCCTACGCTGTTAAACAAGAAAATGATTCTCCTTCGCCAAAAAGTCAATTACATGATGTCAAAGCAAAGCTAGCTCTTGTTCGAGAATATTCCAAGCAAATATGTAGGAAGAATGCCAAAAAGAAGAAGTCCAAGAGCAAAAAACAAATTAACATCCATACGGTGTCACAACGGAAAATGTCAGATGATACCGATGTTTACCCAGAGCGCTACAGCGGTGGTCGCGTTGAAGTGCCGTATAGGGAAGTTAGAGTTTATTCTCCCTTACGCAAGCTGAAACATTGCGATCGAAAATTCAATGAAACTGACGACAGCTCATGGTTCGATTTAACGGACTGCAGCACTACCGTAACGCCAGCTTTTTGTTCCGGGGATGGCGAAGCGAACGGAAGAATATATAATCAAGAGCACGTCGTTCAGATGCAAGATATATACGAGAAGAAAATCGCCGAATTGGTGACCATTATTAGCGACTTAAAAGAAGAGAATTGCAATTTGGCCAGTCACGTAGAAAAATGCGAAATTGAATTAAGTATATCAATTTGTGTACAATGAAAAACTGTTACGGTTAAAATAATTAAATTGAATTTTGTTAGAGGGAATTTGCTCGGGGTGATTATTTAGTTTCTTACTTTGTTTGAAACAATTTGTTTGCTCCTATTCATGCGAGAATTTTAGTTTAATTAACTATAACTTGTTTGGCTCAACTAAATTTTCAATGTTGATGACAAGCACGTACAAGGGATGTTCAAAATCAACAAACAACACTACACTTGAAATAAAAGCTAATAAAAAAAACTGTTAAACGTAGCAGAGAGTAGAAGCAGTCTGATAAAAAAGAGAAAAATAAAGAAAACTTTTCCCTTTGAAAGTTTAATCGCAATTGTTGCACATGCTGCACATTTCTTTATTTTTATCCCGTTTTTTTTTTTTGTTCATGTAATCTGCAACAAATTCTAAACTCTAAAGACACAACGTTTGCCAGTAGAACAATTTGTTAATGAATTATTCCGCTGCATATATGAAGCTTCTCAAGTAATGCAAATTTTAATTCTGTTAATTTTCTATTTTCACTAGGAAATGCAATGGCAAGCAATAGTCTTGGCAGTTTGACCCACGAAGTTGAAAGCTTAAAAAGTCAATTACAGGTATTTAAAACTGCGTTTATATAGCATAATGCGAAACTAATGTAGGAATTAAGTTGTGCTGCCAATTAATGCGACTGTCCAAATACTGATGTAGTGCATTAATGTAGCTGACCAATGCCAGTGCAAGTGATGGTAACACACAATTACTAGCTAAATTAATGCCAGTTTAACAATTCCCTTTCAATCTCTACGCATATATTTAACTTTTAACCGGATACGATAGATCTGCTAAATTTATTTTATTTTTTATTACGTCAAAATAGCCGAAGTTATTGTAGTATTTGCAATAATATCACACTAATTCTTACGTTAATTTCACACTAATTCTTGCGTTAATTTCGCGCTAATTCTTACGTTAATTTCGCACTACCCCATGTGAACGTTACCTTTTACGGTTTACTACAAGATAATGAATATTAATCAACGCCATTCGACGAATATACTAAATTTGGTAATGGGGTTAGAAAACTACGTACGAAGAAAAGCCATACACCAGTACATACAGACATGCGACCAGTTTCTCATCTTACACTGTTACTAATCTATCTCCTTTGTTCATAGGACTTAATAAATATAAAATTGAACTTGCAAAATAGTCATGTGGGCATTTCGTCAGAATGGCAAAGTACTGTTTCGACATTACACAAAAAGATGGCTGTACTGCAACGGAAAAGCAACGAATTAAAATTAGAAAATGGAGATTTGCTGAAGAAATTGGAAGAACAAGCGGCAGAAAGGCGGAAGGTATTCAAATGGAATATTTGTATATTTAGGAGGATATTGTATGTAGAGCAGGAGTTAAAAATACTTCATAATTATACAAACTATGGCTAAGAGCTAGTTTGTACAAAATTCCTAGCCTAACAGAAATTTTTGTAATATTTATCAAATTCAATTTTATATCCCAACAACATAAGTCTGTGCAGGTTTTCAGCTATGTGATTGTCTCATCATTTGATGAAAATAATTAATACTTTTTGGTCATGAAGTAATTAACTCTCAAATCGCAATAGACATTCCAATTGGTGTTGTAATTAGTCCCGGTTAGGAGTATCGTTTCGCATGTTTTCTTCACTTCATGGGCGAACAAAATTAACAGCATTCCTTTTAGGAATTGCTAGATTTAAAAGAATTCACAAACGCCAGTCTTACCAAAAATATATATCAGTAGTGCCTCAGTATGTTGGTTCATTAGATTTTTGATTGTACACTTAACAATGTATTGCAAGGATAAGCGTATTATTTGGCCAGTAAAACTTTCTAAGATCTGAAGTTAACAATCTCTCTAAGAAAATGTTTTATATAAATTTTACAGTAGCTATCCCAGATCTTCAAAATGGCAAGGTTTTAGATTTTTCTTTCGCTAAGAGAAAATTATCTTGTTCAAGACAATATCAGCAATAAATACTGAAACACTAAAACACTTCATTCAAACCTCTACTACAACACTTCTGCTATTGTATTCAATGTTAGTGTTTTATTGAATTATTCAGAATATCAGAAATAAACGCTAAATTTTGTTCAAGGAATTAAATGAACAGAAGAAAAAAATGTCAGAATTACATAATAGAGAAACCGATATGCTTAAGCAAATACACGCAAGATCTGTAACCGATATAGAAGCGAAATACACACAAAAGATGTTAGAGCAAGATGTCGAAAATCAAAAACGTTTAAGTGAAATTAAAAGCAACTACGAAAACAGATTCGATAACTTAAAAGAGGACTACGATTGCCGTATAAGAACAATTAAAGGAGACTACGATGCCAGGTTGAATAAAATAGGTCACGACTACGAAAAAGCCCTATCAAGTAAAGATTCCGAAGTTGCTAGACTCGAGCGTATGTTGCAAGAGCAATGCGTTAAGTATGTCCAGAATAAGCCTGCAGAAACGAAATTAGCAGCGACTAGACAGACTCGCGGGGAAACCAGTAGCCAACACGAACCCATTCTCATAAGACGAATAAACACGAGTCTGTCTAGTCTCTCCTAATTTCGTGAAACGCAACTCGTTAATCCCGGCTTAGTCCAGAAACGTTTCACGAATATCAACATTCCTGTGCACGTGTCTTTTTTACAGAATGCAAGAGGAAGTTCACTTAATTAGGGCACAAATTGAATCTAGCGCATTATCTAATAGTGAAACGTATATGGAGAAAATTGCTTTTCTTCAAAAATGCATTTTGAAGATGGAGAAGTTATATCAGAAGGCTGAAAAGGACAATTTAAAACAAATGACTAAGCTCAAACGAGAATTAGAATTTAGAGATAAGTCTAATCAGGTAAGATTCTTAATTGTCACAC
Organism: Oryctes borbonicus; assembly: GCA_902654985.2. Classification (NCBI taxonomy): domain Eukaryota; kingdom Metazoa; phylum Arthropoda; class Insecta; order Coleoptera; family Scarabaeidae; genus Oryctes; species Oryctes borbonicus. The sequence goes on from LR736871.1 coordinate 8,496,552, forward strand.
ACATCGACTGTTACCTTTAGCACATCCTACATTATCTGTTAGATGTCCTAACGAAGCTTTGGGATCATCTACTAAATTTAGTTCTCTAATTTGGAAATAGTATCTAAAAAAATTTAATAATTTTCGGAAGTTTGCTCTATTTAGGTATGGATTTCGGTATCTAAAACCAGCCGCTGGCTTACTGAAATTGCTCGGGCTTCTTGCAGATTTAAATTGAAGATTTAATAATGTGCAAAAATTTCTCATAATATAAAACAGCTTTAAACCCCATACTCCATCTCGTCAATACCGCCTGTGTTGGCTGGAAGAGCCCGTTTAAACTCACGAATGCGTTTTGGAGATTTAATAAAAATTTTGTTGGGGTATGTTCGACCCCTTTCGAAATATATCGTCGCCGCCAATGGGTGCGCACTTATTCCTGCAGGCCTAATGACTACGTATAAAATTTGAATGTTCCGACATTTTACAGGCGCGCAATTTAAAAAGATATGCAACACATTATGCATGCACAAATCGTGTAAAAAAATTCTACATTATTCTTATTTCTTATCTTTTTCAGGTTGCTTTAACCACACAGCGGGCTGACCTATTATCCATTACGGTGAATGGTAAACAAAATGAAATAGATTTAGCTGTATCGCAATTAGAGGAATATTATAGAAACAAATTGATAGAACATCAGCAGAAAGCTCTGGAAGAAAAACGGCAGGATAACAAGCGCATAGCAGAATTAAGAGACCAAGTTGCCAAGCTAAGTAGCGAATACTAACATGTATAGCAATAAATATTTACCCTACCTCTGCTTCTTTATTTTGTAATAATTAATTTGGTAATTATAGAATTTTCAAATCTAGAATATTCGTAACTAACCTAGTCGCCAATAGAGAGCTCTCACGAAAGTGAACCAAAAATGGCGTTGAATAAGTAAAGTGCAGTGATGTGTTGACAATATATTTGATGCTTTTAAGATGTCTAATTCATCTTCGAATCGTCGAAATGGAGCTCAGAAAATAAGGCTGACGAGTAAGCAATTGATCCAAGCGAAATTGTGTACATACGAAAATTAGTCACATGATTATTTAATATTGTTTGACCTGTTGTCATAACTAGGCAATATGGCCTCAGTAGGGAGACCTCCCAAGTTTTTTATATTAATTACATGATGTAATGAGCTAATTAGTAAAGTTGATCTCTTATTTATTGCAGTTTTGTGCGCGAAGAATTTGGTGCGAAAGGATTTGTTCCGTAAGTTTGTTTATTGCCGACATGATTAAAAGGACAATAATTGTTAGTGTTGTTTTCATTAATTGTGCAGGACTACCGGATCCTTTCGTAAAAATTTCGGTGGATGGCAGCGGACAGTGTCATTCTACAGAGGCTGTAAAGAACACGCTAGATCCTAAATGGAATTCCCACTACGATTTGTACATAGGGCAAAAAGACACTATTACAATATCCGTGTGGAATTATCGTAAAGTATTAAAGAAGCAGGGCAGTGGCTTTCTAGGATGCGTAAAGATACTAAATTCACAGATACAAAGATTGAAAGATACAGGATGTAAGTACTAAGTTTTAAGTAGTAATTTTATATAACGATGCTCTTATAGATTTTCCAAATTTGATTGCAGTTCCTATGTTGAACTGGTTATCTTTCGAGGTGTTTGTACAATTAGTAACAAAGATACCAAAGTATAATAGAGTTCTTGTTAGTCGTAGAGTTTTTGGCTTTCGTTATATGTAATCACTGTTCATACATGGAAAGATGAGTAATATTGCTAAATTTTTTATGTTTCACTGTTTATATTTATTAATCGTTTACTTTAACTTTCCATATTAAGAATTGCAGATGTTATTTAGTCTAACTAAATCTGGCAGCATTGCCTAATTATGCAATTAAACCGTACAATTACAATTTCTTTCGATAATATGAAAAAATGCAATCAAAATATTGTTTCAAATATTTGTACGGGATCTTCAATAATTACAGGAGAAACTGTATCAATCGATGTACGAAAGACTACCGGATGTACCGGAAGTAGCTGTCAGCTTATGTTATTTAAAATTAAACGCCTACACATTATTACACTTTCGAATTCCTCATTTAATTTTACGATTTATTTCATAAAGCAACTTGAAATATTTGCATTTTTTTAACATTTTTGCCAGATGGACGAGTGCATCTGAACTATTGCGAAGGGAATTAATTTTGCGAAAATAGTACACAGCGCGTCCAAAAATTTATGATTACACTATCAAATATAAAAAGTGACGGAACTTTTTTGATACTTTTTCCATTTGAAAATTTAATAGAAATTATCGGACACGCTGTATAATATTTTCGAAAAATTCATTAGATTTCTAGTCCTACCCCATTCGATTTTCTAAGTTAAACACATTCAAAGCAATATGTTTTATATTTTATGGAAAAAACTTCAACAATCACTTAACATATTTATATAACCATCAGGATATTATGCGAATTATTGCGCTCCTATTATTTTTAATCATCTCCCGCTAATTCCGTAATTTAGTAAAGAATGTCTTATCAGATCAACGCTTGAATTTGGGGAAGCTTCACCAAGATGACAGCGAACTCGTTAAGGGCCAGATTATCATATCGCTTATGTCGCGCGATGGACCTTCTGGAGGGATACCTTTAGCGGTTGTGGGTCCGCTTGGTGATTTGAAAGGTCCATCAGACCGCGAAAATTCACCGACTGACAATGACGAACTTCCTCATGGTTGGGAGGAAAGACGTACTGATAATGGACGCCCGTATTACGTGAATCATATCACTAAATCGACGCAGTGGATTAAACCGCAAGCTACAAATAAGACCCCGAGAAATCACGCAAATCGAAACGGTAGAAGTAATCCTAGTAACCAAGATACGAATCATAACAATGTCGTAGAAACCCCCCGATTACAAGAATCCGTCAATAATAATTCGGCTGACGAGATTACCCTTTTATCTCCGACTAGCCCTAGTTCTAGCAGCTCGCCTGTTTCTCCGGTAGTTAGTCCGCAAAAGGAACCCGTAATTCCCTTAAGACAACTAAATACAAGTACGTCATCGCAAGCCGAAGCATCTACCGCACAACAGCGGCAAAATTTCATATCGTCTCCTACATCGACCGCAGTAATACCTGCCCCCAACAATATTAGTTGTAACGCGTCGAGTAATAGTACTTCAAATGGGACATCACAAAACGGCAATGATGCGGCGTCAGTTCAACCACAAGTTGCAAATCCACAAAAGCAGCATAGAGAGAGAAGACAGAGAAGTGGCGAAGATAGGAGAGGGGAAGGAAGTGGCAGGAGAAGACCTAATAGAGCTAGAAATTCAATACAAGGTATTACACAAACGGCGGCACCAGTGCAATCTTCTACTAGTTCAAATAATTCTAGGCTTGATTTACCACCTGGATATGGTAAGTTGTTCCTTAAAAGGAAGTGTAATTCTTATAGAAACTCATATATGTTGTCATATATAAATCATCGCAGAAAATTATTCATGAAACAGTTGGTCGACTGCCACCAATCTCTTACTTGTACTGACTGCATTTTGTTTTATTAATGACAATATTTCTAACGGCTGTAAACTTCTTGTTTATGACTCGCTTATCTACAAAATGCAGTTCATCAGATCTGTTTAACATAATCCTTTGTATATGTGATATTTCAGAGTTGCGAACAACTCAACAAGGCCAGGTTTACTTTTATCATATTCCTACGGGTGTTTCGACATGGCATGATCCACGGATTCCCAAAGATTTGGCACCACTTGGTCTTTCGTTAGATCAATTAGGTCCTTTACCTCCTGGCTGGGAAATGAGACAGACTGCATCAGGCCGGGTAATTATATGCGAAGTTTTTAATTTAACTTTCTATGCTCGCAGTAGTACCTTCATTTTTGTTTTTTATATTGTCGAATGTTGAGCTTCCTTCACATTAAACAAGGTTTGGCATATTGCTGGTGGTACTTCCGTTCTTTAATCAATATCGATTTATTTTATCAAAGTTATAATAATGTTAAATTGCAGGTTTATTTTGTGGATCATAATAATAGAACGACACAATTTACTGATCCTAGACTGAACACGCAGATACTTTCTAACATATTAAAAAGCAAGAATCAAAATAGTGCAGGAGCTGCTACTTCCGCTACGACAACGCCGGTTGTTACCACAGTTACCACGTGTACTGCTACATCCACAGTATCCACCCCATCCTGTAGTGCAAACACATCCACTACTGCTATAACTTCAAATAGTGCATCTAACGTTTCGCCTTCAAACGCACCAATGTCGCCCCGGAGCAAGCCCCCCGAGAGTGACTTACCGCATGGTTTACTAAATGACAGTGAATTTCTGCCAAAATATAGACGAGACTTAGTTGGAAAACTGAAAGCTCTAAGAGCCGAATTAACCGCATTGCAACCACAGAGTGGTCATTGCAGGCTGGAGGTATCGAGGAATGAGATTTTCGAAGAAAGTTACAGGTAAAACGGGTTTAATTATGAATTAGGGACCATCTCTTTATAAGCACAAAATTTAAAATATATTGTTTCTGTAGTGCCTAGATAAAAGCTCATGGTCTTGATGGAATCACTATGAGCTATATTAGAAATTACTTTACAAATAAAAAAAATATTTCATTTATGACAAAAGAAGGTTAAAGTTAAACCATGTTTAAACAAACACGCACATTAAATGAATATTTAGTATTTATATAGGAACATTTTAGGTTAATAATGAGAATGAAGCCGAAAGACATGAGAAAAAGACTTATGGTAAAATTCCGCGGTGAAGAAGGTCTTGATTACGGCGGCGTCGCTCGTGAATGGTTACATCTTCTTTCGCGAGAAATGTTAAATCCTCAGTACGGCCTCTTCCAATATAGTAGAGATGACCATTATACATTGCAAATAAATCCGGACTCTGCTGTTAATCCGGAACATTTATCATACTTCCACTTTGTCGGTCGTGTTTTGGGAATAGCAGTATTTCATAATCATCAGCTAGAAGGAGGATTTACAACGCCATTCTACAAGCAATTATTAAACAAACCGATAACGTTACAAGACATAGAAGGTGTTGATCCTGAGTTACATAGAAGTTTAACATGGATGCTGTAAGTATTATCATCGTGCAACCAATCAAATTTACTAAAAAAATACATATATTTTAGTGAAAACAACATAGATGGTGTCTTAGACACTACGTTCTCCGTTGAAAATAATAGCTTTGGAGCTATTAAGGTGCATGAATTAAAACCAGGTGGCGCTGCATTTTCTGTAACCGAGGAAAATAAACGTGAATATGTTAAGCTTTACGTCAATTATCGATTTATGCGTGGTATCGAGCAACAATTTTTAGCATTGCAAAAAGGTTTTACCGAACTGATACCCCCCGCATTGTTGAGACCTTTCGATGAACGAGAGTTGGAACTAGTCATAAGCGGTATAGCAACGATAGATATTGCCGACTGGAAGGCAAATACGCGTTTAAAACACTGCACGCCTGAAACGCACGTAGTTCAATGGTTCTGGCAGGTCGTTGAGTCATACTCTGAGGAAATGAGAGCTCGACTATTACAATTCGTGACTGGTTCATCGCGAGTTCCATTGCAAGGTTTCAAAGCATTGCAGGGAAGCACGGGCGCTGCCGGTCCTCGACTCTTTACAATTCATTGTGTTGATGTTTCGCCGCAGAACTTGCCAAAAGCGCACACATGCTTCAATAGAATTGATATACCTCCTTATGACAGTTATCAAGCATTAACTGATAAATTAACGCAAGCGGTCGAGGAAACTTGTGGATTTGCTGTTGAATGATTCAAAAAAATACTACGTTTGTGTTACTTGATACGTCCAAAACTCTATTATGCATATTAATCTAGTATGAAAATTTATAGTAGTTGGTTACCATGATTCATACTTCAAAAAGACATAATTGTACTGTGATCACTAAACTCAAATACGTCTGTTTTGCTATAGGTAATATAAGTATGTGATAGATATTTCAAAAAAGTGCAAATGGTCCTTGCATTGGCAACTTGTAAGCCTATGTCAGGTAATATCCGTATCATTTATCTTTGTTCTACAGCATCTAATACAAAAATAAGGTTTTGGGGAATGTAGGGCTTATTTAAGTAAAAATAATGCTAAAATGTAAAGACTTGTATGTAAGACTCCTTCCTAAATCAAGTAACATTTACGTAGTGGAACAAGTCTACACCTTTGTTTCTTTAAGGCTTTAATATTCTATTTTTAACTTCATGTGATCACTTGGTATTTTAATAAGTCTCCATTATACATATATTTACACTTACTGGTTAATTAGAGGATAGTGTATCGAAGCACATATCTCATTTAATATTAGGTATTAAATATTTGTATATGTATATATGAGCTTTTATATATAATTATATATATTTATAGATAAGACTAAACCGCTTTTTGGAAAATTATTTTACAAAGCACAAATTTGTAACTATTCGTTTTTCTACTATATACATATTATATTGTTAGTTGTTTTTAATGTGTTTATAAAAAAAAACAATAAAATATTACGTAATTTTTACATCACGCAGGGTTAGTAAAATGACGAATTTTTGGAAATTGTTTACGTTTAAGTGTAGCGCAGGTTTCTCTAAAAAAAAAAAAAAAAATAGCACATATAAGAATACTTTCTCTGACAAAATTATTAAACACTCATAAGAAAGTAGCCAATTGTGATTAAAAACAACCGTTTACCATACACAAAATTACAATTTTATACGTTTGCCAGCCGTACCCTTACGATAAAAACAACGTATATTAAATTCTTAGATTAGATTCTTATCAAAGAACAATTTGAAGTACTGGGATATCAATCAAATGCACTCGGCAGGTACAGTACGTTTCCTATTTGATTCAAGTTATTATTGTTACTCGCGTCGCGTAGATCTCCGGAAATAGCAGCGTCCTCTGCATACACACTTGTATGTGACAGTTCCGTCCAAGTTTCCTCATTGGGTATTGTCCTCGATCTGGTTTCGGTACCATTTTAAGGTTCTAACATCCTTACAGTCTTCCTAAAAAGATCTTTGGCTAACATCGGCGTTCGTCATCCGAATTCGTCCTCCTAAAGCCAGGAATACTCATGACAAACGTTGCCATTTGTTCACGTTATCGACAAGCGCGGACAATCCTTTGCAACCGATTGTTGTTCGAATGGCTAGTAGCGTGAATGAACGAACGTCTTCCATCGGCTGTCGGTAAAAATATAAGGATCAACAGCAAATATGTGCCACGATAGGACATGTTGCAGTAGTTCGTTGCCATTTGTCGAGAAATATTGATTCTACTCTTTGTTTTGTTTAGGAAATTGAAGAAAGGATTAACGTGAATAAAAACAAAGAGCTGTTCGGGTGAATAATTTATACAGAAATAAAAATGAACTTAACCGACTTTAAACGTTTCCGAGCATGTCTGCACACGAACAGCAAAGATAGCAGACAAACGAATGGCAACATTGATCAGATGTATTCCCGACTAAACACAGAAGTGTACGATTTTTTCGCAGGCAACCCTGTTCACTAACATAATTTTACAGCAAAACCGATGCGCTGTCGAGTAATGGTGGCAGATTACATTTCTTTTCAAAATCAACGTTATGTTGGCTTCACCTCCAAATTTCGATTACTTCAAGTTCTTTGGTTTATTTGACAATCAATGTTAACCAAGTCGCAATATAATTAATCGAGAATTAATTATTATTCATACAAAGGGTTTGTTCCAACCACCATTTTTTTCGTATGATACACGTATCAGTTCACACATCGATTAGGGCGCGTGCTTCAGGTATAAATTAGTACAAGAAGTTGCAGATGTTGCTTTGTGGAATCTATTGTGTATCGATATTGAGAAAGAAAATTATAGACAAATATGTAACATGCAATATAAATATTTCCTGTCGGCACAGATAGATATTGCGCATGTCAATACAAATGGTTCTTGCTTGATACGATGTATCGATGCGACCTTGCAGTAACTGGTACTTCCAGGTACGGTAGTTGAGACACTTTCTTTGCATTGCGCAGATGTCGCATGGTTAGCGTGTTGGAACGAACCTTAAGTTTTCACTTTTAGTTCTGTGAATACCCAACGTTTACTCACATATAAAAACTGTAAATGCGATGCTAGGCTTATGAGTCAGTATTCACATAAGATTAATCCGATACCAACAACGGAAATTACATGATAAGCTGTGCATATTAAGTAAAGTTTAAATTACCGAATGGTGGCAAATTTTAAAGCGTTTCAAATTTGATATTCTCTCAGGTCGATTCACTTTAATAATTCTAATTTTCAATATTAACGATTAAAATATAGAGAAACAATATCTACATGCATTGTAATAAAGATGAAAATGAAAATAAAATCAGAGATTACTTAATAGTACTAATAGTCATGCTTGTTACATGATTACTTCTAGCATGTTGAAGTAAATAGGACTAGGAGAAGTGCCTTAAGACACATAGCTTTCACAAGTGCCTATCTGTAATGCTTTTCTTGTAGTTAGAATTGTATCTTTGACTGATTTGATAAATGATATTACAATTGGCAATATAATGTCATAAATTATAGACCATATATTCAATTTCCTTATCTGCATTTTACTTCCGACAACAAATACAGCAAAGTACTGTCAGATCGCAGTAGAGGGGTTTTAATACAAGCGAAATAATTCTTCTCTTAAATCCTGTTACTATACCAAAATTTCCCAGCATAATGTATAGGGTACCTCACCGGGAACTGCATCAATCAAATTTAAATTTTCCAAGTTGAACACTTTCACAATCAGATTATTATTATTATTATTAAGTACAATAGCACACGTGGGCTTTAGTGTACTGCCAAGTTTTCGGAATTTTGCAATGTATATTCTTATGGTGAGACACCCTGTATAGTTACTACTATGGTAACGGTATGCAAAGTTGGTAATTTTGGGATGGAAATAAAAATATCGCAATATGTACAATGCGGTCCTAACGTATTTCCATACTTTAGCAAAAGTTACTAATTGTTACAAAATTGTTTCATACCCTTTTTGATATTAATACCAGATAAATTAATTAAACATAATAAGGATTACAAACATTTTAGACTAATGAAGTTATTATGCAGCTAAATTAATAATACTCTTAAGTATCAGTGTTAGGATCATTTCACTGTAGTACCTACAGAATTTATGTAGCATGTTTCTTTTTTTTATTATTTAACCCTCCAGCATACGTAATGTATTTGGTAGACCTTGGCCGCTCAAAAACACAGAATAAACGAATTCAAACATGTAAATAATGAGCAAACTCGGCGTTTCATACACAAAGCCTACAAAGTAAACCAATAAGATGATAGCAACAAAATCAGACAGATCAGTTGCAGGTGCTACAGAGTTAAATAATATTTTACCTTAGATTAGATTCAGTTATGCGAAAATTAACCCATTAATGCCAGAATCATTTTTTTAATGCTTTTTCTTCAAGTTTTGGGGAAGGCTACTAGTAAAGGTATGTAAATGGAGAAAATGTAATAATAAAAGTAACATGATCCTCTGGGAAAATATGCATGAAAATACAAAAAATAAACGTTTATTACTAGAGAAATAAAATAATATGCGGGATAACATTATAAAATAGCAATCTAGATGAACCCAATGTTACACTTACCACTAGATACGAAAGTCAGTTAGGCTAATAGGGCGAAAAGATGATATTCTCGTTACCTAAGATAACGCCACCATCCTTCAAATGTCTTCTGCTCTTTGGCATTTCTATTTCTCCCCTGCAATTCTCTCCTTCCATACTCACTGCTTCACCATCGTCATTAAGTTCACTTTCTCCGATAGGTACCAATGTCTTATCGCAGTTTTCCAACTCGTAGCATATCTCATTATCACATATTTAGATTATATTAAATAAAATGCTGATATATCGTACCCTTGGAAAAAATTAAAAATTAGAAAAATTAATGTTAAATTTCATAGAATCACATAACTTACCTCAATTTCACACTGAAAACAGATGATTTACACTAATGTTAAAGCAAAGAAAAAATTATAACAAATTACTACGTACACGTTTATGTGTTGACAAAGTCAAAGACAAATAATTTCTTCCAGGGTACGATAAAATATTCCATGGACACTAATGGGTTAATAATTGAAATAGTCAACCCTATTAAAATTTTGTCAAGTCATATCACCATAACTGACTAGTCACATTGCTAGAACATTTTTCTTTCAACATATTTCTTTCAAAAATAACGTATATACATTAATTTATTTAACATTTATTTGCTATACAAACAACGCAAATATATTCACGTACTTCTGGAAGTCGTAAAAACGTTAATGAACTTCACGGACAATAACGTAGGCTTCCACGGCCAGTGTCATTCCGGGTTCGGACCGCGTCAGGATTAAACGAAAACTCGACGTTTCGCCCGCAATCAAATGGGGCTTCTTCAGGAGAGGGAAAGGAGGTTAGCACGATAACCCAACGTGTAAACCACGCCAGAGGCGAAACTAACTGAACGGGAAGCAGAGCTAACCGACCTAATTGTTGCCTTCTTCTGAAAAAGCCCGCTTAGCCCGCACAAACGTATGAATAATTTTTTTAATGTACGTCTAAAGTTCGTCAGGATAAAAACTAAACATTTTATTCCTACTTAGAAGTGCAAAGAAAAGGCGTTACAGCAAACGATGTGAACATTTTAAATATAAACTTAAGTATTTTATACTAAAAAAAAAAAATGTTAACGCTTGGTGGTTACCGTATTTTCAGGAATAGACTTCTCGTAGTAATTTAAATATTGTAGTTGAATTGGCCTTACTAGCGTTAGAAAACCACCAAATACAAACCCCGGCGATTGCATTCGTTTTATAGATGCTGTTTGATAGGATTAGTTGATTTACTGTCGATAGCTTACTTTAGCAGTTTTATCATTTTTTACGCGACCCCTCAATAAAATAACTCTTAAAAACGATTTCAATCTATACTGCACGAAATACTACTAGAGCACATCAGCTCTACAAATCCACGCTATTTAGCCTTTGGTCAATTTCGTAAATTATAAAATTAACAATCACGTTGAAAGTGATGGTAGAAGTACGAATAGAGGTGTCAGCTTCTTCAATATCTTGGTGGTTGATTCATACACTTTGATAACATATCTTCTTTAATAAAAATAAGCAACCGAGATATTTACAATATATAACTGAAAAAAAATATATATATATATTGATGTGTACATAGATGTTTTGGTTTATTTAATAATATCTACAGTTCTGAGATGCATAAATGTACTAGTGATATATAATTGTTTTAAGATTATTTTGTAAAAAAAAAAATGTATTTTCAAATAGGAAATTAAATATATATATTTAGAACTATTACGCATATTTATTTTTGGCCCTAAAAAATTGCTGTGACGGTTCTGGTATTAAATCGTTTTACTGATTTTATTCAATCCTGTAAGGCTGCTTTTATAATAAACGATAATAACAGGAAACTGGTGAAGTCGCCCAATCAATGTGAGTTGCACCTCTGTAAACGGAAAGATCCAACATGCTCCATTGTCTCATTTTGCTAATTAGTTGCTCTTGTTGTTATGCATAGAAGGCATATGAATTTATTTACACATACCACTGTCCGTAAATTTAATCACATCAAATGAAACAAAATTAATACTTTAGTATTACTAAAAAAATATTTATTTTGCTTTCATGAAAATAATTGCCTTTTGCGTTAATAAATGCGTGGTAGACGGTCTATTAATTTGCTGTATTATTCCAAGTATTTCTTAAGGCATTTCAAAGAGTCGCTGGTGTGGGTAAAGTTTTATGTATCTCACTGTACAAATATAATTAACCAATTGACTCTCAAAAAATGTTTTTTTTATTATTTTTACGGTTTCGATAAGCGAACTTCTTGCCGATTATGTAGGGTGAAAAGTGAAAATACGTGTTCTTACTGTACATCCAAATCCTTTGTCATTTAGACTAATTTTACGACGTGACCACACCTGGAACACCTTCAAACAGTAACGTGTTTTGACCGCACGTTGATCTGTTTTTCCCAAGCGACGGTAAAAAAATGTGCAATAAGTCTCAAATTTTAACTGGTGCGTCCATTGAACTTGTGTCCACCCAATTTTAGAAATATTTGTTCAAGAAAATCTTTCGATTATATGGAGCGGAAACATGTGCTTTTTCCTGCAGTTGTTATTCGAGCCCCTACAAAACAAAAATACAAAAACAAAAATAATTATAAAATATAATGCTATCTATTTCTTTTCATGGTAAATTCGCAGTTTTAGGCCACTGGTAATTTAGTTCACCAACGCATATATTTGATAGCACTGTTAAAAAAAAATATTATCACCAGCATATATTTTACGTTTTCTTTATTTGATTTGTTTTTAGGTACAAAGTTATCGTTAAAAATATCACATCCAAAAAGTCAAACTAATACTATAAAATATCTTAAGTATTATAAATTCAAACGTTTTTGTCCTCTTACTCGACATCCTGAAGCTAGTTGGGTCTCACATTCGCATTTAAGTTGTCTCAAATGTTGTTTAATAGGTATAATTAACGTTCCTATTAATTCCTCTACCGTGTGATTATAGAAATGATGTTCAAGATTGGTTTTTAGATAGTTTTCCAACGATAAAACTTCTAGGTGTATGCTACAAAGTAAATTGTTATTAAATTGCTAAATTGTGAACTACGAAGATACTTCGTCAAAACGGGTAATATGCTGTCTATTTGCATGGGATTCGTATAATTATTGTGCACTTGCCATTGGTTAAACCATGTGTTCATCCTAAAAGGAAAATAAGTGTAATGGCTCCAGGGCGAAGAAAGATAGAAGATGATACTTACTGATCACTATCTATGATACTTCGATATTTCGTTTTAATATTAACGAACCAATCAAATCCCACAAGAATTTGCCAACCAGGAAATGATAATTGAGGAGGTATTGGTGTCGGACGTACAGGAGCTTCCATATGAAGCACTGTTTCAGTATAACCTAACAATTTGCTAACCGAGCTTGAAAAATACTATATTAGTGTGAATGCAAAGGCCGTCATCACCGAAAAGTACCTGTGAATATTTTGGCTATAACCACCAGATATCCAAGTCTTTATGCATAAGCACAAGGAAGGAATAGAACACGGTAACAGTTCACATAAAGTTGCGTAGTGGTCGTATCTGAAAAGCAAACATATTTTATTGAGATGCTGTTATACAGGGTGAGGTAAAAGTGCAAGATTTGCCAGTATTATAACAAAACTATTGATATTCGTAAGTCTAAGAAGTCGTGTCCAACGGACAAGAGGGAGTGTTAGATGAAGAAGCAAATTGTGGACTTGGGAATTGGAAGGAAATTAAACTACGTTGTAAATAGCTCATTCCAATAAAGCATATTTTATGCATTTTATAGAGTTAATCCAATTCAACTAACGGAAAAAGATACGTTACATAGAATGCATAATGTTAAGGTGCGCTTTTTTTCCTTACTATATTATTACCAAATCAGATATGATATAATGGCATAGTTTATATCTAATTATAAAAGCTTGCAATATGAAAAAAAAGCCAAGTAAAAATATATTTACCTTGACCATCCAGTAAAAGTAATCCCTCTGAAATTTAAGATTTTACCTATGTGCATCCCAAGTTCCGATAACCAGGCTTCGTGATTGCTAACGTGATACTTATTTACAGGTAATATCTGACAACTACTAGTAGCCCCCTTAAACGCTGTAGCGCCCCATACATTTGTAAAAACGTTACTGTACTTTTCCCATACTGCTCCACCAAGCTGGAATGTTTCAGCGTTATTATAATGCCAGATCATGGGTTCAACCAAATTTCCAAGATAATATTCTATAAAAGAATGCAAAGTACGCAAATAATGTATTCTCCAGAAGTATAATTTTAATCAAATTAAAACGGTGCATATAAATCAATCGACAATAAGTTTTAAATCTTACCTTGCAGCACACTTTCGTCAATGTTTCTGAGCATGTCATCCCAAATAATAATTTTTAGATTAGGGTAATTTTCTTTGATGTATTGTGCAACCTCGGTAACATGTTCCAGATATAATGCCGCTTTCCCGTGTTTACTACTTTGAACCCGTTTTGTGCAGGTAGGGCAGGAACCCAGATGCCAAACCTGTAATTTTACATCGACGGTTTATGACATATAATTAGAAAAATATACAAACTGAAGTCACTTTATCCGCATTATTGGTTACTATTAAGCAGTAATTTCATGTTTTCAACAACATTATTTATAAAGATCGGCAACAATCCTTATTTTTAAATGTCTCGAAGATAAATCAGCACAAAACGATGGGCATCATTAAATTTTGAAAACCCGAAAAATTGGCGCTATTGCATAAGATAATTAATACTTTAAAGTACAGAACCCGATAAACTGAACTGTATTACCTCGTCAGCTCCAATATGCAAGTATTGTATGTCGGGATGAAAACCAAGAATTTGTTTCACAAGGTTCCTTATTAAAGGCATAGTACCGCTATTACTAGGGCACATTGAGCTTGGATATGCTTCTATTTCACGTAAGCTTCTCCATTGCTCATGTTTCAATACAAACTCCATATGACCAAATGTCTGCACGAGTGGTATTACCATAAGTCCACTGTCAGCGGCTAATTGAAGTAACAAAATTATTGAAAATATATTCAAACAAAACTAACCGTACCTAGCTCCAAAATTTGTCTTGCTTCTTCGATGGAATACGGTGCATTGCTTACTTGAGCACTGTGCGAAAGGCCACCGATTTGAATTAATTCCTTTGTGTACGGAAAAGTATCTTCCCATTCTATCAGCAATCCCGTCGCTCCAATATCTTTCACAAATGGAAAAAACTAAATCAAAGCAGACATGACCGTTACAATATGGATGTTTTATTCAATTTAATCTAATTTAACTCTGTTGTTATATTGCATTTGCTTAGTCAAAGGTAGGTTATCATGAACGATGAAACTTACTTTTTCCAAATATGAAAGCTTAGGAGGGGCCCCCTTCAAATCCAAATGGATTAATCTGTAATTACATAATGGGAGGTTAAGGTAATGTATTAATTACAAGGGAAAGTTACCTGTGAGACCCAAATGATAAACTATCCATTATTAAAATAACCTAACTTTTTTCTGTTTTTTTTTTTAACTATAACTTGTGATAACTACTGATTTGTTTGTAAACATTCCAATGTTTACATTATTATGGCTGCATAGTACAGCTAATTTACTCTAATTTAATAGAAATTGTTTAAGAAATGTTTGATAAAATAAAAGAGATACTAACATTCTTTGAATATAGCCAAAGTACCTATATGGGAGAAGGGAGAATATAATAACGGATGTTCAGCGGCCGTTTTCAGTTAGCCAATTTTTGAAACCGTAGCGCAGTGCGCACAGCAACCAGGAACGGTTTTCCATTGGTTTAAGATGAGCTTTGCGGCAGCAACAATATTTCATCATCAAAATTGGGTGATAGATTTCATAGGCCAAGCATCATCCTCTCCAATCCTTTTGCTTTTCAACATTTTACAAATTGGTTTAGATTGGATCTGTGACGTCAGCACGGGTGCTTGAAACTATGGGCGTAGCCAGAGGATGATAAGAAGGGGCCGTGCCATGTACTATAATTGGCAACGCTGTACCATATTTACTTCCCCCCACCATTTTTACATCCAAGTTATCCCCGATGCTTTGATGGTCAAACCATAGCATTAAAAAACGTTTCGTTGCTTTAAATAAACATTATTTAGTGAATGTTGTTGCCAACATTTACTGCATCATTTAATGCTGATTTGATGATTGTTCAACCGATAGCCTCGTAAGGCCCTGTCGGCCGAATTTAAAAATGCTATTATGAACGAAGATAATCCTGCTCTTTATGGCTCTCAAAAATAGCAGGAAAAGGTAATCTGATCACACTAAGTAAGAAAGGGCAATGGGTTGATCAATATTACATTGATGCCATAGATCACCTTGTCCCACATAGTAAATGGCAGGAAAGCTATGTTGCAGTCATTGGATACTTGATCAAATTTTAACAACTGTATCGGAATTTTGTGCCTTTAATAGAGAAATTAATAAATAAGCATGACTTAGAAATTTTCCTTTAATATTGATACTTTATCCACTCTAATCTGGTAATTTATGCGTATCCGCGGACGAACCACCGTGATGTGCGAGCCGTAAACTATAGGATTACTATGAAATTAAAACATGAATGAACAATTTACTAAAATTAAAATGGCTTTTCTGCTTTTTCTTTAATTTCAATATGCAATAACGCATTGACATAAATATAACTTTTTATCCCAAATATCAGTTTTAGCTGGTAGAATAAAAAGACGTGTACACTTGATTGATTATTATTAAATAAGAAAATATAGCATCACAAGACATAATTGTATAAAATAATATTTAATTAAGAACACATGTGACATTACAAGCGCTTCGTTTTATATTTAAATTATAAAAATAATACGATTCACCACAACGATATTCTAATCAGTATATATAAATAAACCTGATATCTTTATTTCCTGAAATAATATTCAGCACGTCAACGAAGATTGGAAAGAATTTATTCCCCTCGTTAGTAATCTCGTAAAAAAAAAAAAACTTGGATTTTTAAAAGGGAATGAGAACTATTAAGCAATAAACGCACATTCAAAATTATTAATTATAAATAGTAATTCATCTAGGAGAATTATACTTCCCCCGTAGTTATACGTATACACGATGCTTCGTTTTAACTACTCCAGCATTACTACACAATAAAATAATAAAAAAAAAACATCCTGCGAAATATAATTGGTAAAGTGGTTTGTTTCCAAACTTCGTCTGCCATGCCGTGTGTAAGTTGTTGAAGAATACATTAATACATTTATTGTTAAGTATACCGTTCTCAGAGCCCAAATTAGGTTTTGCGTTTGACAGGGTTCATTTCAATCATATCCCAGAATATGTTTATGGTAAAATAAGAGGTACCTGAAAAAATAAAATATGTTTTACATCACTTTTGGTTTTATGAACAGTGTAATAGTTTCCTTAAAATAAATCATTTTAAATAGAATGGAATAAAAATGATATAAAAAAAAATAAAAATCTTTCTTTGAATTTTATTATTCTCAGAACGAAAGGGTGCGTTAAAAATGAGGCAACATCTCTGTTACTTCGCCCAATAAATTGTCACAGTTTATTACTTTCTGATCATTTTTTGTTCTTTTGTGATTAAACCGTTGCGGAACATTTCTCCATTCCTGTGCTTGTACCTATCCTACTAATTTTAACTGCATTATAAATGAATATGAATATGGATATGAAGATCCAAAGTACCAAAAAGTAACAAAACATGACATATTTACTTCGTTGTTTCCGAATGTGATTTTTAGAGTTCTTTCGGCGGCGCTACAGGACCGGATCTATTGTTGTGCCTAGATATACAGGGTTTTCCACGTAACCCGTTCATTACAGGTCCTCACAGTTAGCATTGCAACCTAGTTCCTTGTAATTTATTAAAAATTTTTTGCAGTGTCTCGAACAAAATGAAGGACACTCGAAACATTTGTAACTTTTAATTTCAAGTCCTTCATTTTCATATCATATTATACACCTTTCATTTTGATTTCGGTTTTATGCAGTTTACATATGTACATCATATTTAAAATATCAGCTTAGCGAAAACTTTTAAGGGGTTGCCTGGAAAACCTTGTATATACGCGGTATGTATACGGTAGTGCTCAAGTGTCTACGTAAATATTGAAAAGGGGCGCGACGTCTGAAAGTTGCAACCTTAATGATCATTTAACAAAAGTATCTGATTTTTGCAATGGTTATAATTAGATATGAGTATAAATTACCCTTCCGAATCGAGCACTTCCTTTAAATTTGCTCTTGTAATTACATGGTCATCACACTTATACCAATAATCTCTTTGTTGTCTAACATATGCTGTGTAGTGGCCAGCGTTTATCGAATTTCCCAAGTGGTTTATAACGGCAAACAGAGAATAACGGTTATCTGATGGAATGGGATCCAATATTCTCGGTCTACTCATGAAGGGAGTCATATCTAGCATTTCCGGGAAGGATATTAACGTGGATATCTTTTTCTCTATCTGAAATAAGCATCAATGTTTAAATTTGATTATTAAAATTGAAAATTCATACACACCACATGCAAAACAGGACTAATGCAAGCCCAACATAACGCAAAATAAAATTAAAGAAAAATGATTATAAAATTGAAAATAACTACTCTTCAAAAATAGTTGAGCCCTGAAGTTAGTCATCCCAGTTGGTAACATTGGCAGTAGGATTTGAGCCACTTCCTCTTGAATCCGTTTCAGGTCTTCAATATTAAATGATATCATCCTCATTCAAGCACGTTATTTAGAAATAAACCATTAACAATATTCATGCTTACTCCCGCTATGTGGAAGGTTTTCTAATTGTTCTGTACATTTCTGCGAACGGCAAAATTATTCTCAAAAAAGTAGAATCCCCGACGAGGTCGTAGCGCATCACATAGCAATTTTCGGAGAGTGGGGAAATTGCTGAAGCAGTTCTCTAGGATTCACGTCACCTCAAAACCTACTGTTTGGCTTGTTGATATTGCCGGAAAAATAGAAATCGGCTTGGTGACTCATCCACATATTGTTTACACTGACTCATATGCTCGATCTCTTAAAGAGTCTGTACCGATTGTATTTTGAAGGGGTGAAGAAGCAGATCGTCGTGTAAATCCGTCTAGCCGCTCTGTTAGTTATCTAGAGATCACATGCTGGGTAGCTGACCAACCTCGTAGATCCACGATGTTTTTAGGTCTGCACTTCTTTCCTCTTAAATTCATAATGTTAAAATCGTTGCGGAAAGCGCCTGTTCGTAACACCCTGTGAAACATTTCTGCTATCTCCCAGCGATACAGCACAATTTTCGTGCTTTTCAAAATCGTATGTAGGAATGATCAGAAATATGAATCATTAAAAAACAGACTTCTTAGTCGAATATGTCCATGTTTGACGTGGATTTTTGGAATTGTATTTGTATGTAAGAGAGCTGCGCGAAAATTCCATAACATACAGGGTGTTACATTTGAAATCGAAAATATTAAAGAGAAATAGATTCTTATCGATCTATCGTTCTCCAACATTTTTAAGAGGTATTTCAATTATTGGCAGAAATGTAATTAATGGGCCCTCCTCGTAATCCTGTATATTGATTTACGTATTGTTTTGATCCACAAATTTAAACACATACTTATTTTTTTTTTAATAAATTCAAATTCATCACATTAAAATCTATTCATAAAACTTTCAACACATACAAAGTTACATATTTATTAATGCCCTCTTTAATCAAAAAAATGTTTCTATTACAAAATGAGAGGTCAAATTGTTAAATATTTTCAAAATACGTGTAGGTGTAGCGATGAATAGAATGTAACAAGACTTACCTCCTTGGAATGTTGAAAGCGTTTCAAATGAAAAGTAACGACAATCGGAAGAGTTTTCATCGTGAGCTGTTTCGTGGAAACTTGGTAAGACTTACAATTTGAGCACATAATTTTAGCGTCCAAACCCAGATCTTCGGCGCGCGTAAATCTTTCGAGGCAATCTATTAGCGAAGATGGCGGGCGGCCGCCGAAGGTCACGGGTCCTAAATCTAACGAAAAATCCCATATTGGATCAATTGTTGTTGAAACACCACTTGAAAACGATAATTCTCGTAAAACAAAGCGTCTCGTAAACCCCAGCCAGTATCACTTACTTGCAATTCTGACAGACCACGTCACTCTGGAGTCCTCCGGTAAAAATCTGGTCGATTATGCACGTGCATTTAACGTTCTCGTGGTTGTTATGCAGGACTTTATTCTCTACCGGATTCACTTCGTCTTTGCAATGATTGTGCAAAACGTTCAAGGTAGCCATAAAAAATTCGTGCGCGTCTTGCTGTTCGTAACCGGCCAAATATTTCGCGTGCGTCCAAATTAAATGTAACAGTTCGTGTAACGCTAAAGGAACTCTCGCACCTTTGTAAAATTCCTAAAAGAACTAGAATATTATAAAAATACTTTCGTATGCAGTGTATCATCCTATTGGTTTTGTTGTTACTCTGAAAATGTTGCAATGCATCGTAGTTTTCCCTGTACATATATTGTATGTAAACAATGCTGTGGTCTTAAAACGAAGTAAAGGGTTTTATGGAGAATTGGTCTCTTTTTCTATTTACAGAATATGTTAATTAATGCATCTTTATTACGGACAAAGATGCAAGCTTTTGACAATGTATTACATACACCAGCGGAGGTCCAAAATTTCACGGAATGGTAGGATTACAACTGTTTTTCATTTTTGATATATTCTCCATTAAGCTCTATGATATTTACAGAAAATTTTTTGCAACGTACCTTCAAATATACTAAACAAGATATGACAGTAATATAGGATACTATCTAATGCGCCTCATGTCCTCCTTCATTGTTGAAATTTAGAACGTTTTTACCGAATTCACAGATATGCCACTAGCTTATTTTTAATTCAGAGAAAATGAAAATTGTTGTGAGGAACAAAGTATCTATCGCAATGGGTGTCCTAACAGCTTACCACGTTATCGTGGAATATTCAGCAAAATTGCTAACATCACTGTCGTACTGAATCTTTTGTAAATATGTAAAAAAAAAAAAATCGTAATGTGTGAAATCAAGATTGGTTTGAGAATTTATAAATTTGTCTGTATAATTGAAAACACACTCCCACCTACAGAACTACCGAAAGGAAGAGTTTCCTTTTGAACAGCCAGTATTGTTTCTCCTTATTTTTTTGGGTCTCTTTTTTACACAAAAAAAAATTCACGGATGTCTATTATTGCAAACATTTTATAAGTGATTTGTACATTATAGAAACAACAGTTACCATATAATTACCTTCAAGAATTAAATTAATTACCTGAAATAATTTTGAAACCTCGCATACTAAGCAAGTTCCCGGATTGCCCTTACATTTATGTCTTTCGCTTAGAAAGTAATCTCTTAACAGCGGAGTATGCATTAAAGCTTGCACTATGCAATTCATGAAGCACGTTGAACCAAGATTTAAAAGACCTCTCAATCCAATCGTCGACTCTGGCATTATGCATATACGTTTAGGATTGTATTTTAGTATATCTTTATCTTCGCTTGTTACTTCCCAGGAGGTCCAATTAAATAATCTGCAAACGAAAGAATAAATATAAGTTTTAGGCAATCAGTACGTTTTTGTTACGGAAACCTTTTTCTACATCGCCCAGCACCTAATTTGTTATTCATCGCCACCCTGTCGATTTCCATATCGTATATATAGTCATCGCATGGTGTGCAATGTATCTGTCCATAGCCCAGGTCTATGGCAAAGTTATGTTTTAAGTTTCTTGTGTGCTCCCTAATATGTTTCTGGCAACCAAAGAAAACGCATTGCATACATGCATGGAGGAGAGGTCCAATTCTCTTGCATACATGGCAGTAATTGTTTTCAACCTGTAATTATCAGAAGGAGAATATCGGTGATAAATAATTAGAATAATTTGTAAAATCTTTAACTTAAACTTGAAAAGTTGCCTGTTGTAAATATGGGGTGATATTTTACAGTGGCGTCTCAATAACCGGCAGGTATTCCGTATACAATGTTTTAACGTTTAATTAAAATTGCTATTTTATGTTATTGCATGTACTTTGTTACTGCGCGAAAGTTAATAAAATATAATATGATATCCCGTATTTGTACATCATTTTTTTGTAAAACGGTACCCTTCGCCACGCGTACGGTACGTTACTGATTTAAGTTGCAAAATGGTGGTTTGAATAATAAAACCTCCGCCCTGCCTGCCTCTGCCCTGCCAAAACCCCAGCCATGTAACATTTCAAATCATAAATTTTACATACGGATCGTTCCAAATTTTACATTTTTAATATTTTTAAGGTCTTCAACTAACCGTAATTAAACATTTTTAGGAGAAATGCGTTGTTTATCAAACTACTGGCAAAAATTTTAACTTAACCTTTGTCTTTCTGGCTTCTGTCGTCGAACATACTACGAAAATCGCATGGATTATTCTGAATGTCTTCAGACCGTCGTTGGATTTGAAATGTTCTAAATGTGGGCAGCCATCAGTGTGCATTCCGCGGTACTTCGTGGCTCTAAAATTGTTATTTCTACAACCGTGGTTGCCTTTTAATAAGAAACGGGGTGCGGTCTTTTCCCACCGCATCCAGCAGATCCCGGCGTTTCCTTAAAACTGCCGTCATGTTTGACATACCGTTGTATGGCAACGTTTCGTCGAGCTTCGGATTGGTCAAAAAGGAACTTGAATGGATTAATGGTTCGGTTCTGTAGATAGCCCCTATCGATATTTGAGTTTATTTAAAGGGAAACAAATCAATTAATTCCAATACGCATAAAAATAAATTATAATCCTTTAATCTTTAATAAAAACAGCCAGTGCCTACAATTGAAAAATATTGATTTCAAGCAAAGTATATCTAAATCGAAAACAGATGTCGCATAATTTCTCATAGGCTTAAGTTTTTGAGCCGTTACAATTAAAATCCTTCTTCAAAGTTGCATCGATTCAAGGGAGCAATGTCACGTAACAGCAACTACAAAAAAGTAGGTTCTCTGTGTTTGTTACAAATATACCCACATGGAATTTTTTAAATTTCGCGGGTGTTAGTTCCGGACAAACGCGAAGTCGAACGAAACCGCATCGAATGCCTCGATTTAAGCGGGAAATCGATTTAATTTGAAATCAACTTGAAAAATAACGCCCAATAATACCCAACTTAAATTCATCCTTACAAGCGAAATTCTAGTCAAATTCCCGTCATGCACGAACACCGTACATTAGCTTAGCCTGTAATGCCACTATTTTACTCATAACTTTAAACAGGGGAGATTATTTATTTAATTAATCTGCCCACAAAGCAGGCCGAAAGCATTGTTACAAAGCAATGCAGAAAAAACTATCAGCAAATCACTCCAAAATCCAAAAAATAGTCGAAGGAACTCCCATCCTTAACGATATTATCGCCCGTGAGCCACAGGTAGAGTCTAACGCCCTAACGGCGAAACTAAATAATTTACAAAAAAAATTTTACAGGAAAAAGAATAGAACACTAGAAAATATTCTATCCACACCCTCAAGGGTATTATCGCCCGTGACTTAGACGAATGCCTGTAATCAGCAAGTCAAATTGGGGAACCATCATCAACATAAAAATTTTTCATTATTTTAAGAATTTTCCTTTATCTCTTCAACTAACAATTTTTATAGATTTCGATACGCTGGATCCACTAAAAGTTACCCCGATTTTCTATCTCTTACGGTGAGCGAGATATAAGTTTTAGAATGTTGGGAAACTTTGACCCCTATCTTTAACCTTTTTCGGGGTGTAATTTCACCATTGCAATCGGCGGAAAAAATGCTAATTTAACCGATGACGTAATAGAAGTTACCAACGGTGTCTGTTAATTTAGATCATCCTGTATATTCTGTGGAATAAGGAGAAACTTTTTCATAATTTTGCAATTTATTGCAAAGCAATAACCTAAACGGTTCACCATTTGGATGGATCTAAAATACCACCTTGTTTATAATAAAAATAACTTTATTTATATACTTTTCAATGAGACTATTTACAACTTAATATTATATATAATAAAAAAAAATCTTCATTCTAGTTTACTATTCGACTTCCATGGCTTCACCTCGAGGTGGCCTATCATTGTCGAGCTTAAGATTCGGATATAATTTGGCTATTTTACCATCGGTAGTTCTTCCAGCAAAATCAGGTCTTAATTTACTCTTATCTTGCGATTGGAAGACATCCAGTAGTGACCGTGGTGCTGAGTAGATACCACCACTACTTCTCGAAACTGCCTGTTTTGATAAAGGTAGTGAAATGCTGGCTAATGGTGGAGGTGACATTGGGGAATCTGTAGTTGCTCGAATTACTGAAGCTCGTTGGACATCTTGGTCTAAAATAGAATGTTAATGAAGAGTGATAAAACATGTATTATAAAGGCTGTGCCAGTTCTTAGAGCAAATTTTTATAACAGATAAACAATATGAGCTGATTTTCAAAATTTTTTTGTAAACGGACTCCAACTAGATATGTCATTACAGCAATATTCAAATACACTACGTCGAAGAAAGCAGTAATTTATGGCACTCACCCACGTGTTCCACATCCTTCACATTATGATGATCGGTGTCCATTTTCTCTTCGTCCAAATTAAATTTATGACACTCCAATAGTGCATTATATATCAATCTATGATTCTCAGAATGTAAATTATTTTTCAACAACGTTTCTAATTCATTCCACATCACTTTATACTGTTCTTCACGTTTCTGACCTTTCATTCTCTGCCCCAAATTAATCAAATTTAACGGCTCATGTTTGGTTTCCTGTGAGATCAAATTGTAAATGACTTGCTTGCATTGTAAAACCTCGTCTTCGGTTATCTTTTCTTTGGTAATTATTCGAGGTATGGGATCCACACTCTAGAAGGACATGAAATATGTTAGTACTAATATTATGTATTATTATTATATAATGTAATTTAAGGTGTAGCTTACTCCTTTTAAGTTAAAGATTAGAGTTGAACTAATAGTTAACGGCCAATATTTAGTTAGTCGATTTAATCTAGCTTTCATTTTCTGTATTGGGATATCGTTGGCATAAACTGTTTTAACAGGGAGTAATTTGTTTTGCTGTATTAATAGGCCAAAGTCTGGTATCCTGTAATCAGTAACTCTTCCACCACAACCCTCTGAAATCGATGGTGGATCTTCGAGAACTGATCTGTTAATACAAATTGAAGATTTAGAAGCTTGTTTTATAAAATTAACATAAGAAAATTTAAACATTTAAACATAAAATACAAACTGTGTAAACCAAAAACTACTTCTTACCTTGCCGTGCACAAAGTATGTATAAATATTTCACCTCCGTGAGATGCCAACAGATGACTTGTAATCTTTCCGCCGGCCTTCCTTGGCATCTCAAGCATAACTGATCTGCCATTCAATAAGAAATTAATCAAACATAATGATGGTCTGGAATTTACATCGACGGGAGTTATTCGATGCATGGCTGTGCAATTTTGAAGTTCCGAAGCGCTACAACCTCTTGGAGTGCACCATTTTAGGGTGACCGTCTCATACTCAAAGCCTTCCTTGACGGTTTTGATGGCTGCTGAGTCTGAGGCATTTCCTTTCAATATGGCAGTGTGGGCATCTCTAGCGTGGAATATTTCTACATCATAGTTGGCTGAGGAGCTGGCATTCTGCTCTTCTTTCATGGGAATGCCCGTTACTGTAGTACTTGCTAGGTCATAATGTTCAAGAATTAATGAGGAGAGTTTATTCGATATTAATGGTGATTTGATTGAGTGCACTTCCGTCATTAAGATCGGCGAATACTGAAAATGTGGACATTTATTAAAGGCAAAATAATGAAATTTAATAACAAGCTTACATTTTTCGGAGGGTGACTGCTAACAGGCGAATCTATATTAATTGGAAAAGTATTTATAATAACTAAATGACAATAATCAATTGTCAACAGCCTAAAATATTTCTGCAATGTTAAAAAGCTTAAAATGAATCCTTAAAATATACTACCGATCTGAATTTGTTGCTGTTTTATTCTGCTGTATCAAGTTATTATGGAATATCTCTTCGAGACGTTTCATACTATCATCGTCTCTTGCGGATGTTATACAGATAACTCTACACCTATTTTGCAATTTACTTTGATTCTCGTTAGAACTGCATTTTTCCACCTGTATATCCGTAGGTTTGCTAAGTTCTTCAATTGCGGATCGTATCCCATGCAGAACGCTATACTCCATGTTCGTTTGATTTGATCTCAATGATGGAGGAGTCCCGATCACAGCCATACCATTCATTATCTAAAGACATTTATTCTAAACAGAGAATTCAAGAAATAAAAAATACATACATAATTTAAATTTTGTTGAGTGGTCGTCCATAAATTTAATATATGAGCATGTGTATCACTCGCTATAAAAGTAATCTAAAACATTTATCAAAATTAAAACAAACTTAAGAATACCCAGAATATTACCCACCAACTTTCCAGAAGGAAATAGATCCCAAACTATACGACAATATTCGATAGAAGATTCGACACTACACGTCCAAAGTGATTTATGTATCGGGCTAATGGGAATGAAGCCCGGTCCGCGCGCCTTTAAGAAATCGAATTCTATGGAACTCTCGCAGGAAATTCCAAAATATGGAGTGTGATCCAATACGAAGATAGTTTTGTGGTTAGGCGGATGTAATTTATTACTGGCTGTGAAAGCCATTGCGACGTAATTAAAATAATTCTAATGTGGAAGGAGCATAAATGCAAATAATATTTATAACAATAGTCTCTTTTCTTGAAGCTTTTAAAATAACTCGTGTAGAGGTTATGTTTATTTATTTCAAACGTCAAAACGGGGAGGGGAGGGGGGAAGGTGGAGCGGTGTAGCCAGGTTCAAAAGATAAAAAACAAGGCAACATGTTTGTGCCAGCATCGATGTTGGCACAAAAATGTTGCCAGATTTTCACCGGTTCTTAAAGTTGTTTACACATACATATGTTCAGATAAACACGAAAGTTTATTCGAGATTGTAGCATCTGATCCGCGAACAATAGCGACATGCGATTTAAAAATGATAGAAATTTCCGTTAAATAATTAATCAATGAAAATATTCTAAAAGCATTTGGAAAAATCAGATTCCCACACACTATTATACGCATGTAAATGCCATCTTTAAAAATAAATCGAGTACAGTGACGTAAAACCTAGATATCATACTTGGGGAAAACCCGAACTTGGAATTATTATTGGTAACATTCAGCTAAGCGCTGCGCTGCAAAGTAAAATGTACACGCCAAAATCTATGTATACAACATTACACTTTGCAAGGCTTTCTTGAAGCGGTTGCTATTTTTTGCAGAGAAAAATTTATATGCTATATTGCAAACCGGTAACACTAATAGTTATTACATTTTGTCGACTAGCACCCTTAAAATGCTATTTCTCTCCTGATGGACAAAAATAAATCCTTAATGGCAGTGACTCTTACTTCTTTTTTCAACGATTAACCTACTATCGCTAATATAAACGCCAAAATTATGGTAAAATTGTTATTTTAATCTAACACAACACAAAAATACAATTATTAACCACTTATAGAGTGGTTATTAAATGCTGTGCTAAAATTGCGGAGAAACCGTTATACAATTAAGGAAATTCAAATTTGAATCTAAACGCGCTTTGTGTTAGTTAACGTACGGCTTTCTTGTACCACTGCATCGCAGCGCTTAGCTGAATGCGACCAATATGAAGCTCAAAGATCGTTGCCAAACTTCAACCTAATATTACAGCCACAGCTATTAATCACAAGATGGCAGTAGCTAAACTTTTGTGGTGCGGAGGGTGCCGATACTTATGTGTTGTTTACCATACTACGCCACAGTCCTTGCTATCATTATTGGCAGTAGCCATTTACTTGTTTTAATTAATGTTTACAATAAATATTTTTTACGAAAAAATAATACTATTGTATTTGAAAAATCACCAAATTTGTGGTATTTCGAAAGAGTTTACAGCAAACCACCAAATTGAACTTAGAATTACCGGAACTGGTGAAATTTCGCAATATCTGGCAATACCGGGACGAGAACAAGATCCTAGATTATAGACATACTGTAAAATATAGATAAAATAATGCTGCGAACTGACCTATGTCTCTGAACTAGAGTTTCGAAGTTTGTAATTAGGCGAATTCAGCAGAACCCCACAGTTCGCAACGCACCGCTACATCGAATAATACATAATATAGCAAGCGGCTACATTTTATAGTGAAATTTTGTTACACTGCTTCCGCTACATGTGTACACTATGTGACATGTATATACGTACTTGCTGGAATATTAACATAATTATTATTTTCTATTTGCAGCTAAAGGTAAGCGGTCTGTCAGCGACCGGCGTTGGTGCGTTAAATCACATGATTAAAATTTGAATTACAAGGATTTTCAAAAGTCTTTTTCTCTTAAAATTGCAAAATTTGATTGAAATCATCTATATTTGTTCCCAAATAGTTACTACAACTGAAGTAAATAAAATGTTAGGCAACTTCCCTATTTAGGTGCGACTTTTGGGATTCACTGTATGCAAAAATGTTCTATACTGTTCGATTTTAAAAAGTGTCATGGATTAGACAAAGTAATTTATGTAGGTCTCGCCGCATTCCCTTTTTTCTTTCTAAAATACATCTTATTGTTAAAGAAAATGACGTTCCAAGGATTTCCACTGAACACGTTGCAAATTTGACGGGCGGCTTAACGATACGCTACAATTCTAATCGGCGTATTGTGGCTGTTAACTTGTGGGTTGTCATTTTTGCCACGATGGCGACTACAGTGGATAAAAATGTTACAAAATACGATAAAAATACAACGTTAATGGATTTAACAAAAACTTCTCCTGCCGTTAACGCGCTAAAAACTGTAAGTAACATGTTGACATATTTGTTTTTAATGTAACTTGCAAATTTTTTTTTGTACAGCCCCAATTGGGAGAAATAGCCATCGAAGCATCTCAGATAGTTAGTAGACTAGAACAGGTTGCCGAAGGAGTGAATTTATCCGAATCAGCTTTTAATCAATCTACTGTATTTTTGGGGCTCGATCAGAAACATAGCGACGATATAATACAAATAATTCAAGGATTGATCGCCACAGATGAAGACGGTGAACCAACAGCTTTTCCACTAGTTGATGATGTCGGAAAGCTTGTCATTACTTCACACAGTCTCGCAGCTTACTGTAGCAATTTGGATAGGCATGTTTTACAAAAACTGAGTACGAGGTTTACAACAGATATAACTAGATGGATCAGCTCACTATTTGGGTAAGTTTATTACGATATTTTTATTAAAGCAGCCAGCAGAATTTGCATCACTTAATATGAGATTATATTTGTCTAATGGCAATCAATATAATACAATATTGATTGAAACACATTAGCTGCACAATTCTTATAATTAGGAATTTAATAATAATTGCAGCGGATACAATCTAGAATTTGAGACATATCCTTTTTATAATTTATATTTGCAAACTCAAGCAAAATATGTTTAAATTCATGTTGCTTTGTTTCTTTCAGACACTTTTATCGGTTGATATTGTATTTCCTTATCTTCCTCTGCACCCTCATCCTTGAGATATTCTTTCCATCTACCTCTTTTATTGAATTTCCTTCTTTTCATTGTAGTGTTGTTTTGGCTTGATTTTATTGAGGTCCTTATAGATGTTTCTAAGCGTCAGTCTCCTTCTGAATTTGTTTGTACTCTGGTTTCATTGTATTTTGGGAACCCTGAACTTTCTTTTGTCTTTATCTTTCATTCACTAGATTTTTTTTTTGTCTTTTCGATTCTTTGTACCGCCTTTAAAATTTTTATCCGTGCATTCTCCTTCAAGTTAATCTTTTTGTATTTAATTGACCAAATCCTCAATTACTTTTCTAATTAGCGAAAAAGAGAAAAATGTTGAGATTTTAATTCGGAAGTAATTAAAAATTTATTCGAATTAAAAAAGTTCGATTTAATTGAAGATAATAAACATATTGAATTTATTTGAAAAGTAAAACAATCACATAACTTATTACAAGAGGTTTTTTTATTTGAGATCGGTATAGATAATTACATATATTTAGTGCCTTAGTGTAGCTCTCTTAGGTTATCTTTAAAGACGAGAGTGTTTTTGTATGTGCCTATTTTTTTTTTAGTTTCATAGAAGCCGCTGCATTTTATCATGATGATCAATTAGAGGGTTTAGTTAGAGTAACACGAATGATGCTACATTATAAATTCCCAAGATTCCTAGAAGATGGGGCTTTGGCGTATACCTCGTCTTTACCTATGATATACAGTAGTGTCGCTAGTCCATTAGGAGTTGTGCAACATTTATGTCGCCAGTTAGGTTTACCGTTAGCTTGTGTGAGACCAGTTCCTGTTAATAGCCACTTCGGTAACATATTTATATAACTGTATTTACGTTACAATAAGTTTCGCAAAAAATCCCAGGTTCGCAATATATTATGGACGTGACGGCATTGCAAAGATTGATATCAGAAGATATTAGTTCGGGTAGGATGCCGCTAATAGTCGTAGCTGACGTCGGTACGCCGATAACAGGACATGTTGATAACATTCTTAGGATACAATCACTTTGCAAAACCCACGACATCTGGCTGCACTTACGCGGGCATAGCTTGGCGGCATTAGCTTTGCAAAGCCATCCAATAACCGGACACGTAAGTTCATTTTATTGTTTTTATTAATTTTCAATTATTGTAATGGTAACGTGTACACAGGATGCTCTCTAGGAACTGCAACTGTCGATATCTGAATAAGTATGAATTGAAGAAATCTGAGAATTTCGTGGATTATTAACATCAGTAAGGCTGTTTCGTATGAAATAAGCAAATTGGTATCAATTTCCGGTATAACCGGGTACGGCAGGCATTTTGGCGGAGTTTCCCCATTCTAATCCAATTCTCAGGATTCTGCAAGTCATGCGTTTGTAGATATCTGTGAAATATCACCTAATTTGGTGTTAATGAAAAATCATAACAAAATACAAAAATTTTACAAAAAATTATTATTTTATAGACTCCATCAATAGCCGATAGCTTTACGCTTTGCTTAGGAAATTGGTTGGGAATCCCAGGATTACCGATGATAGTATCCTTTTTATTTGATGTAAACATTTTATTAACGAAAATCAAATTAAAAGGGAATAATTGAGTTCTTGAGTATAGCTTCTGCATCAATTGTTGACACTTGGGTGGGAAAAGGAGTGTAAGTCAAAAAAAGCAAAACAGAATAAAATCTTCCACTTACATTTGCAGTCATCCGGTATTTTTTGGGAAAATGGGTATAAATAAAATAAAAACGCCTTGCAAATTCTATTATTTTCATATGTATATATATCTTAATTTGGTTAGACTTTATATAGGCAGTGGGACCCAGTTAGTCCCACACAATTAAAAAACAGACAAGTCGGTTCTAGGGAAAGCACTTTACCTTTGATAGCTGGCTTGAAAAATGATCATCAAGGTCGCAGACTAATTTCATTGCCACTTTGGACCGCTCTTCAAGCTTTGGGAAGAGACGGTCTGCACTCTAGGATTAGAGACAATTTTCTAGCCAGCGAAAGACTTTGGGCCGCTGTAGATGTTTACAGGCATGTTAGGGTTCTGGTAAGAAATTTAATCGCGATTGTTAGCGTTGCATATTCTATTTAAAATTGTCGCATTTTTATTTGTAGAGTCAAAAACCGGGCGGCGAATCTGGAACGTACACCGTTTCAGAGCTGATTTCTAAACCTGTTAATATTCCAGTAGGTTCTTGTTAATTACAATGTAACACTTCACTTACAACATGAATTTCTTTAGCTGCTGTTTGAAACAACCGCTTCTTGCGTAGTTTTCCAATTTACGCCGGACGTAAAAGAAGGGGAACAACTTGGTAGAGTTCCAGCGTACTACGACAAGCTGAACTCGTGGCTGGGACAAATTCTTCAATTAGATGCGCCACAGGTAGGTATTACGTTGCTGTTTATGTTTTCTGGCAATTAAATGTAATGAATTAACAACAGGTGCCGTTGGATATATGTGAACTTGAAAACATTGGCGTTGTTTTAAGATTTTGTCCATTTGAATTAAATACTGCGCAACAACCTAACGTGGAAGAAATTCAAAGCTTTGTGCAGTGTTTAGAGCAACAATTAATTATTCTGCGTGCAACTGTTCAACACAAGGAAACATTTGTGAAATTGGTTAACGCGTCACCTGTCTTAAAACTTGTGGAATTGCCAGAATGGGCAGGTAATTATGTAGATTTTTTTTCTAATCTAAAAATAAAGAATAATACTTAGTTTTATCGCTTTTATCAGTTGATTTTTATCTGTTTGAATGTGTATGTTCACATCAGCATTTTTTAAATATTTTACACTCTTTTAATATTTTCAGGTCTCGGTGGTGTTAGATATGCTCCGGAAGGCTGGGAACAGTTATTGACGGACCAAGCTAAAGAAGAATTAAATAATCTAAACATGGCTTTAGTAGATACGTTGAGATCGACGGATTCGGCTTTTTCATTAGGCGAAGGAGCGGATGGCTTGATGTGTGTTCGTTTCGGCATGTTAACCCCTCAATCCGACGTGGAAGAATTACTTAATTTAGTTGTAAGAGTTGGGCAGTCCGTGGAAGAAAATTCTAGGGTGTTAGATTCTATGGCTGAAATTGTAAGGAAAGGTAAATATTTTACAGTTAATGCTGTAATTTACAACATCGAAGGTAATCGTCTACGTATAATGTCGGTTAGCTGTCGGTCAGACAAGGTTTGTCACTTTGACCGCTTTCTCGGATTCCCTAGCTGCTTATGGTCTAGGCTAAGTAACTCTCCTCTCTCCATTTGTTGTTTTCAGTTGTGTACATTTTTGGTCACGTTAGCGTAATACAATTTCTCTCTCAATCTTCAATACACACAATACCGTTGAAGAAATTCTCATTTAGGGTGCGCTGATGGTTCTTTATTCCATCATCAATCAACTGCAATTTTTTCGGAGTTTCTTTTATTTTTTATTCTAAACATTGTATTCGAAACCTTAAAGAATTATGTGATACTTCTCACCCCCGCATAAGCATCTGCTGTATAATATTTAGCCCTGCAGCATTTAACATTAATATATATTTTTTATTGTTGATAGGTATTGAAACGGCCACGTTAGATTTACAGAAAGAAAACGAAGAAAGATTGTGGCAAGAGGGAATATTGCGACATGTTCCCGTCGTCGGAACGTTCGTGAATTGGTGGTCGCCGAAAACGAAGGAAAGCGGTGTAAGAGGAAGAAGTTTAAATCTAACGCAAGGCGTTGTAGAATCAACGGAAAATATTTACAAGTATCACATGCAATTGCAATCGGGATTGCCGGCAACAGGGGCGAAAGTACCTCCCACGCCGCAAATACAGAAGCCAGTCGGCGGCAATCATTCTAGATCCAGTAGTCATGCTTCAAGTCAAGGAACGCCTTCTTTGAACCCGTCATCCGCCGTTAAAACTGATAAGACAGAAAATGTTATTAATAATAACCAAGTTGTCACCGCAAAGCCCCAATCGCCGATCGTTGTAGAATTGCCAAATTCTCAACCAAGTATACAGAGACAATTAAGCAATCATGGAGTCACTACAAAATTACAAACGGACGGGTCTGTTTTAAGTCGATAAGTCTAAAACACAAGAACCAGAGGAACGGTAATATATGGGAAGGTATTACTATTTGATTCTAACGCAAGTTAAGAGTATTTACTTTTTATTTTGATAGAAATACTGATGACAGTTACGTTTTAAGATATTATTATTATTTATTTTAAGGAAAATGAAATATATGTATATATTTAATAAAATGTCTACTTCTATTTGTAGTTATATGTTATTGCAAAATTTTCCGAATGAAAATATTAGACATAATCGCTAAATATGCAAAAGCAATTCAAAGTTATTATAAGTTATAAGACAGCGTTGTGAGCAATTGCAGCAGTAAAGTATGGCAGATAGAAACTTCTTGGTATGTCTTCAAATACAATTTGACTGTATTCCTTTAGTATTACTGTTTTAAGTATATTTGTAATTATTTGTCATAAACTTCTACTTAATTTAATTTTTTTAATAAATATGTTATAATAAGATTACATTAGCTCAAATTTAATATTTAAAGGGCAATTATAGGGTATACTCTTTTATACCATTAAATCTTATTAGTACTTGTAAGAACGTTGCAATAACATGTACACCTTGCTTTTTAATATAAACAGAAAAAAAAACACCTATAAATCCTGTAAGGACATACATACTTTTTTTTGCATATATGTATAGAAACATATTTTTATATTTCTTAAGTATATTGTAGGTTTATTTATCAAATACTTATTTCGAGGTTATTTATTCGGATGTTAAATATCGATGAAAACTGTTTGCTATGTACTTTTTAAACCTACCTTGATGGTTTGTGATGAAATAAAAATAGCCATGAAATGTCTTCTCTTATCTTAGCCTAAGTATATATGTATAAAATACACGTTATATATGTTTATTGTTTTGTTGTACCAAAGACGCATAAATTGTCAGCATTTTCAATAAAATAAAATTTCACGATGAAGACTTGCTAACAACCTCTTGTTTGATATGTAAATAATTTTTAAGTGACGCCTTCATTTTGAAAATGTTTAATTTTAACGTGTTACGTCATACTTTTTATTTTAAACATAAAGACCTTGCAGGGATATCATAAATTTGTTATAAACCACGATGAAATAGTCCAATTTTTTCATCGTAAATTTGTTTAATATTATCATTGTTGATCTTACAATTTACAATGCGATGAGCGTTACTATCATGTTGTGTGTGTTTAAGCATTGGCCTAATTATCTTTATGCTATGATTTTCTTCAGTTCTTTTTTTTTCAATTCTTTTAACTAAGTGAAGCTTGGAGCTCAAGAGTGAAAGGTATCAGCTTATCAGTTCAAT
Organism: Oryctes borbonicus; assembly: GCA_902654985.2. Taxonomy (NCBI): domain Eukaryota; kingdom Metazoa; phylum Arthropoda; class Insecta; order Coleoptera; family Scarabaeidae; genus Oryctes; species Oryctes borbonicus. The sequence continues at coordinate 8,531,306 of LR736871.1, forward strand.
AAACGTAAAATACTTTGTCTTACGTATGCGCCTTTCCCGAATGCTTGTTGCAAAGGTGTTGTGTCACTTTTCACCGTAGTTATTGCAAAGAGGAGAAAGATCCTGCCTATTTCTGCTCGAAAACTAGCCGCGCCTATGCTTACGTCTCGATTCAAATCTTTCGAATATTTATGCTAACACCGCATTATCTTGCTCTTTTCTGGTTTTAATTGCAAAATTAAAAAGTGCTATGCATTGACAAATTCTAATGTATTTAGATAATTTCGTGTATTTTTTAAAAGCATACTACTCTTATCTACCTAACTTAACTCGATGGTGGCTGCCGCTGACGTAAATGGTGGGGGTCAATGACAACCGTTCGACTTTCTTATGTTTTTTGTCTAGTACAATGTACATGATGTGCAACGGAAATACACGAGGGAATCGACACGTTGTCCTCGACATTCCATTTATGTCACTGCTAGCCATCACCGTTTAACCTTATGTTAGGAATGCTCGTTTTGCTTCAAGGGATCTCGAGAAAACCTTATTTTTAGCGAGAACACTGAAAAACCTAAAACTTTAGGCATACCTTCGCAGATTACCATGAGACGACATAACACGAAGATAATATATGTATTTACAAAAAATCAATACCCAGAAAATAGAAAAAAACGATATTATTAAAGAGAACACATAGTACATATTAGAATCGTCTAACTGTGTGAAATTTATCAATAAATTGTAAAGCAATTGCATTAGTCCATGCTGATATTTTCTGCGCTTCATATTCACCCTTAGGACCTGGTTCACCCATATGCTCAGCGTGATATCGTTGATACATAGCCCCGCCATTACTAAAACTTTTTCTTGTAGCGTTCAGAAATTTCTGCGCTAACATCCTCGCTATGTACTTCCCGTTTGAAACGCCTGTATTATAAAATCCATTGGCAATTATTGATTGTAAAGGCGGCCAAACATTAGGCATGTCCCATTGTTTCCCGGTGTTTTGTAAAGATGACGGAATTCCCCCAGGAAAATCAAGCAGTCCTCTCGATTTAAGATAATAAATGATCTTATCTATTTGTCTTCGCTTTTTGCATTCAGTTTCATTGAATGCTTGAGTCCACAGAGGCGTTAAATTGCTTGCGTAGAAGTTTTTCCTTTGGCTTCCTGTTGTGATGTCAAAATCGTACCACATGCCGTCTTCTTCGTTCCAGAATAACTCCTGAATTACCACTTTCAAATCATTTGCTCTTTTATGCCAATAAATTTGTTTTGCATAGTCTTCGAGATCCAAGTAAAATTTGGACATTATATTGAAGGCGCCGTACAAAAAGGCATTGAGGTCGACTGGTATTACGTTGCTAGTTCGTGAAAACGTCAAATTGGCTTGGGTTCCTCCTTTGTTGTCAAATACCCATCTGCAATACGTATTTTTCTTAGTACGTGAGAATATTTATTAAAAAACTAAATTCCTAAATAATTACACCGCGTAGGCTTTGACACCCGGTATAATTGCTACTGCTATTAACTTCTTTCGGGTTTCGCCGTGGGTCAAAAACTTCCGCTCGACGTTTTGCCGTTCATGCTGGCGGCTTCTTCAGGATAACTGAACAGTTCAGTTATCCTGAAGAATAAGTAAAATAAATTAAAAATTATCTTACCGAGAACTTGAATCCCATCCACTCTCTGCACTGGCTTTAACATCACTGTAGTATCTTTGCTGCTCCTCCTTTGTTTTAAAATATTCGGCATTGGTAACATCTTCATAGTAAGCTTCTGGTCTCGGGCCTCTGTTTTCCGCATGATATATTGCAACATCCATGTCTTTGTCGCCGATAGTGACGGTTATCATTCTATTATTTACCCAAAATAGCATTTCTGTTTCGAAAAACGAAATAAAATACTCCAACCAGATTATATCGGTCGTTTCTTCGTAGTACCTCATTACCATGTATGGAAGTAAGGGAGGTTGCGACCTTCGCGAATAGTATATTCTGCCACCATTTGGCACGAAGCCAAATTGTAATATCAACGTGACGAAATTCTCGATCATTCCTCTAGCAGTGTCGAGCATCCCGCAAATAATCAACGAATCGATAATCCAATAGTTATCCCAATAATAATATTCTTTGTAGCGCCCTCCAGACGCAATGAAGCCGTTTGGTATTGGAATCAAAGAATATCTATCGGACTGATCCAATACTTTTTCTGAAATTTTTTTACCTAAGGTCTTCCATAACTTGATGATGGAGCTTGCAAAATTTCTAAGTTCATCAGATTTGATATCTGCAAGGAAACAAGGATCTTCCACGTAATCTTCCGGAACCCATGATATAAGCTCTTGTTCCGAAACGAAATTTTTCGAGATAAAATTTTGAAGGTCCTGTTTGGACGGCTCATTACCTAAGCAAATATTAATAATAATTAATAAAAGTTCCTCTTTTCATGTTTTTAAGCTTAATTAATTGATAAAACAAATCATATTCTTTTACCTGTTCGGTCCATCAATTCCTGGAATTTTTGTAACGTTGCTCCAGGATCGTGTATCATACTTAAATCGACAAATTCTTTAGAATCGTCGAATACTCGCTTCATTTGGATAGTATGTAATAAAATTCCGTAGCAGTATATGAAGCTATCACATGTTGGCGGTACGTTCTGTGGTAAACCCAGAGGATCTACTATTTCAGTAGAATTTAGGCCACCAGACTCGTCTACAATGTCAGTTTCGGGTTCAATAAAAGTAGACTCGTTCTCGTCAGTTGTGAACGATTCATCAGTACTGTTGTTTTCGGTATATTCTGTTTCTGCGTTTCCTGTCGTTTCTGTATTTTCGTTGCCGGTAATGTTTCCTGCATCTACGGAGCTTTCATCGACCAATGCAGTTGTGTACGTTACTTCTCCTGTTATAGCGGTCTCTTCTCCGTTAGAAGAGCTTGTGTTAGTATCATTATTTCCACCAATTCCTCCAATATCTGTGCCATTTTCATTTAGCGTATTTTCTGTAACAATCGCATCGGTCGAATTGGATGCTTCTGCTGTTTCGTTTGCAGATGTCGTATTGTTTGTTTCATCAACTATATTTCCTTCGCCAGCGTCAGGTTCTGTACTAGAGGTCGTATTTCCTTCGCCACTCTCATTTGCTTCAATAGTCACATTTTGCTCACTACCTTCAATTCCTTCACTACTCGCAATTGTTTCATTACCCCCATTTATTTCACTACTCGTAGTTTGGTTATCACCTTCACTACTCCCATTTGTTTCATTGCCCCCACTTCCCCCGGGTATTTCGGCAGCCGTATTGTTCCCATTAGCTTCATTCCCTTCATCGCTCCCACTTGTCTCAGAGGTTGCGCTTTCTCCGCCACTTTCACCTTCATCTGGATTACCATTTGTAGTTTCTTGATCTGCGGGGGGATCGGTGGTATCATCTGCGTTAGTTGCAATTGAAATCAGACATGTAACGAAAATTAACAATTTGCCAATCATGATGGTTCGAAACTGATGTTATAAACGTATGTTTAAGCCGCAAATTGTGGCATATATAATTATCCATTGTTATTTTATTACCAATTAATAAGTAATCTCATAATTTTGTATGATGAGATTCAATGGAAAATTGATCCGGCAGTACACTTTTGTATTTTGAAGTCACCACCGGCAACCTTTAACGGATAGCATATTGTCCTATAATAACAACAATTAATCCATCCAGGATGCAGGAATGCGTGGGATAAAAATAAACATTATACATAAATACAATAAATAATTTAAATAAATTTGTCATGTTTTTTGTTAAATCAAAACTCGACGTTTCGCCCACAATCATATGGGACTTCTTCAGGAGAGGGAAAGGTGATGAAAGTGGATTTTCACCTCTGGCATGGTTCATATGCTAAGTTACCGCAATCAACCGCTTCCCGCCCAATTAGTTTCGCCTCTGGCGCGGTTTACACGTTGAGTTAAGAATATTAATTACTTCCTCATGTACCTCGTATCGTCGAAATTTAGTCTAGCCAATTGAATAATAATAATTGATAACTTAGTGATAAAATGATACTGATAAACTTACTTTGGGAAAATTCCCCTTCTTTATGTAAGGCTTTCACATAATCGTTTCATAAGCTCCAGCTTTAATCTGAAGTGGAGACAAAACGGTTTTATCCCTGTCAAGCAAAGACTCGTTTATGACCTACAATTAATTCTTCTCTTGGCCGCGACAACTCACACCTACTCTCAGCCAATGAGAACGCACCTTAAGGTGCTATGCCATTTCAACGGTACCCGCGCGATACATACTGTTGATGTTATGACATGCCGGAAAAAGCCTGTAAACTTTCATTTATCGTACAATGATCATATTCATGTATCGTACATTATTTCAAAAATTAGAGCCTTGCCTTTGACCTCCCATTTACGTCACCGCCAGTCGCCACTGACATTAACATTACGCGGCTTGGTAAACGATCTATTCCCAACCAAGACAAATTGTACGATGTGGCTGTTGTCGTTCTTATTCTTCTTAGTCTTCTCACGGTTCTATGAATAAAAAAATACCATATCTCGTTTCTCTTCTTAAAGCATTATATTAGAAAGTTTTGCCAACATGTTATACATGGTTGAAATCAGACAAAAAAAAAACGCTTTTTGGTGGAGTTAAAATCCAATGGTGCCAATAAGCAATAACAAAGTTGATGATGCCCAGAAATAACCGAAATATCCTACAAGAATTTCGAGTATACCATTAGACAGCATTCCGAATCTGTTATTAGTTCTTCTCCGCAAGCCAACTAAAAAAGGTCCTACAGGTAAAAGAAGAAAATTGAACTGTTTTCCATTTTTTAATCGAATTTTACACATATTAT
>LR736871.1:8536165-8629465 GCA_902654985.2 Oryctes borbonicus
CCGTAATAGCCAGGTGTGTTGGCGTCGTATTTTTCATACATATTTTCATCTCGATTATACGCTATCATTGCAGATTGTACAAACTTCTTGGCGAACTCTTTTGCCCAGTATTTACCATTCTCTGTACCACTTGCTTCCAAACCCTCGACGATAATTGATTGAAGGCACGGCCAAACATTGGGGAAGTCCCATTGCTCCCCGGTTTCTTCAGTAGTAGCGGGTATTCCGCCCAAGTATTCCATTATGTTTTCTCGTTGCAGATACTCGATTACGGAATCTATTAAAGATTGCGTATTTTGCGCGCTAATATCGTATGCTCGAGTCCATAAAGGAGCCAAATTACTAGCGGCGAAAGATTTCCTTTGTTGGTTCGAGACGATGTCGTAGTCGTACCATATGCCATCGTCCTTATTCCATAGAACTTCATTGATGGTTTTATATATTTCTAATGCTTTGTCGGCCCAGTAGGTTCCTTTGCTTTCTTGATTTATAATAAAATAAAATTCAGCAATATTGTTGAATACTCCGAATAAAAATGCATTTAAATCCACCGGCAATATTCTTGTTATCTTCGTGTATTGCAACGCGTAATTGCCATTGTTGCTAACAATCCACCTATACCAAAGAAAAATATTTGTAAAGTGATGCAATAGAACTAATAAAATTGTTAACTAACAACTACAAACTCTATTTTTTAACTTTTGCCGATTTAAATAATTATCAGAGAATATAATATTAAACATAGTTGTTGCAAGTGACTTGAGATATTATTGGCACGTTGGGCCCTCTTGGTACCCAAGATGTTCTATAACAAATAGGTAAAGAGATTTTAGCAATTTTGCGTAATTACTAGAAATTAAGCAGAGGCTCTCGTATATTTCGTGAAGGTGAAGGTCAAGATGTTAGTTCAGAGCAAAAATTCAGGAATGATCCGAAAGACCTATCGTTGACCAAGAGGTCTTCCGTCAAAGAAATGAGGACACTCTTGCTTCTAGTACACGAACCTGGTCCTTCGCGACGAACAATAGGACGCGGTATTTACAAAGTACGGAAGGTAAACGGACGGTGCAGAAAAATGCCTCGTGAATTGATGTAAAACAGGCACGACGATGAGGAGCCAGGTTTAATCAACTTCTTGCCAATCTACAGGAGCTCCATTTCTATCGACGCTTTAAAGCAAAGGTGATGTTGTGTATTTGGTGGAATTGTTTGAGTTTTGAGAGATCTAGGTCCCATACTGCCTCTCCAGAAGAACTCTCCAGAAGTCGAAAGAATTTTATTGGGTGGTGTTGCTACCGCATTCGACTTACAGCTCGGCCAGCGCCATCCGCTTACCACCTTTTTAGGTCAATAGCGTAGATTCTCGTTGGACCCGTTTTCGCCATTGTGGTGTAGGTAGAATCGACAAAATGATGTCAGAAACGTAAAATTTACCACGAAGGAATTAATAATTACTGGAGATTAAAGTGAGAAATTTAGTGATAGTGGTAAATGAAACAAATTGCACACGAAAACAATCGAATGAGATCATTTGGGGACAAAGGTCATTCGTTGTAAACATTTCATATTTAATTGTAGCCATTATCTTCAATAATTTAAAGAAAATGTTTCTGTAAGTTTTGCTTTTTTTTTTGGAATTAAATATTGAATACTTTCCAGACCTATGTATAATTAAGACTTTTTACCTGTTTGAAAAATCCCATCCACTTTCCGCCGCGGATTTTAGCTGAAGGTACAGTTTATCGGGATCGTCTGAATATTCACTGGCCTGGGCCGTCATGTAATCTTCTCTGTATGATTCGGGCCGTGGTCCTGAGCTAGGAGCGTTATAAGTACCGGCATAATAAGTTTTACCATCAACTTTGATTTTCTCTAAACGGTCTACCCAAAATTCAGCTTCCGTCTCGAACGTGCTAACTCGGTCTTTCAGCCATTCGATATCTCTTGTTTGTTCGTAATATATTTTACCCATGAAGCTAAGTAGAGGCGGTTGCGATCGCCTTAGGTAATATACCCTGCCGCCATTAGGAACATGACCGAATCTCTCAACTATGTCTAAGAAATTATCTATCATTCCTGCGGCGGTATTTTTCATTTCGCTTACGAGTAACCCATCGATGATCCAATAGCTATCCCAGTAATAGTATTCACGGAATCTCCCACCTGGTATTATGAAACCGTTAGGCACGTGGATTAAAGAATATCGAGAACTATGATCCTTCACTGCCTGTTTTACTTTCTTGCCTAACATTTTCCATTTTTCATTAACTTCAGTTGCGAATTCTTTTACTTCATTGTCTTCAATATGAAGCAGTAAGCTTGGATTTGCTTGAAAATCGGGAGGATCCCAATCCTCCAGGCCTGTATCGTTAACAAAATTGGCATCTATAAACTCCAGCATATCGCTTAAAGTAATATTATCTGAAATAAAAGAAGAAAAAAACATGAGAGATTCTTTTCAGTTGAATCATTTTTCTTTTAATTCTGAATTACACGAAATAAAACGCGTTCAAATTTTAATTTTGCAGGAGCGCCTTTACCGTACGAATTTTTTACATTTTTGTAAATTTATTGTCCGCCACGTCGTTATTTTATTGCTTTATTAGTACCAAATTACCGTTGCACACATTTTCAGCCTTGCAGAAACACTTTATTCAAAATGATCGCTGGCTTTCCAAGTATGAGGTCAAGCAGTGGCAGCTTAGATAAAAAAAAAAACAAGTAATTAATTGAACACGTCTCATAAATGCGCTATTTTTATTCCTGCGAAACATTATGGCAGGAGTTATTTTTTAGAAAACATTACAGATAAATGTCAACCATTTTCTAATCATTCATCTTCTTTCTTTGGTGTACTTCTAGTTTGATAATCATCACATTTTCATGTTTATCTAACGCTTGGCATGAACAACAACATCAATGATATCAAATTTTCCAGTCATGTTTTAACACGTGTACTTAGATTAATATTTGTGACAACAAAGATATGTTCTTAGATATCTATCATAGGTATGATAGATAGTTATTGAAAGGTTTCAATAACATAATTGATGGTTTCGTAATGCCAATATATAAATGCCATCGGAAATACATGCTGTAATGTGCAAAAGTTAAGAACTCCAATTGTTGGATTAAAATTGAAATATCGCCATTTTAATCTAACTTTTGATTTAATCGGTTAGTTACCTTCAATAGATTTTTGCCCATCACTGTACAGCAATTCATAATAATTTCCTTCGGCTTTCGTAATTAATCATTCGGTATCATGGACGATATTGTTAGCGATTGTAGCTTGAAAAGTAGTAATAATGTAAGTAATCAATCATTTTTTTTAATAATGTAAAGATAGGTTCTTCGTTCCATTCAATGTTCCTTTATTCTTAAAGGTTGAAAATAATAAATGTTATTCTATATGAAAAATGTTGTAAGTGTAATGTAGGCAGCAGCACTTGACAACCAAGTTTAATCGTGCATGGTATGAGCACAAATTGTATAAATAAACAATATATCATCCAATGATGCAATACACCTCTGCTTGGTTTTGAGTACAGTTGCCGATACACCTTTAGCTATGAGTTTTCACTATATCGTCGAAATTGGTGCGACCTTGCGCACTAATTCTTAAGCTAATTTCGCACTAATTCTTAAGCTAATTTCGCACCATCCTGTTAGATATAAGAGCTATTTAAGAGAGCTTGTAAAACATAAATCTAAGAATGATGTAAATCACCGCGCTCCAAGGGATCGAAAAATAGCGATGAACAGATAGGCTTTGACAAAAGTAACACCATGAGCGCTAGTAAAGGATGTCTTCAATGGGGCATACACTAATAAATGTTTTTTGACGAAATTTAACTTTCAAACTACTTTCGCGTCGCAGATATATTCCGAGAAAATCAGAAAAATTAGGTAATATCAGGGGGAATTTTGACAAAATTATAGTTAAGCCATGTGTTAATTGCACCTGTCACCCGATTATTGTGAAAACCAATTTGGAGATAATTTCAAAAAAATTGTCCTTAGTTTATAAAAAATAAGCAAGAATAATCTGGATGAAAGTTCTTGAAACGAAATATACGCTGCCGTTCAGAGAGGTTCGGTCGGTTGGTAAAAAACATGAAAAGGTTACAGAAACAAACGAAACTAAAAATAAAATGCAATTTTATTGTATGTACAGGTAAAAAAGACAAAAATAAATAAATAAAAAGTTATTCTGGCCTAATATAACATACTGAACATTATATTTTTTTTTCATCGAAGAAACCTCCTTTGCTGTTAATCACCGCTCGAACTATTCTAGGCGTTCTTTCGATAAGTTTTGTTAAAACGGATTGTGGAATATTAATCCATTCATGTTGCGGAAAATTCCGTAAATGTTCTTGTGAAGTTGGGCATATTTTTCGGATCCCCCTGTCCAGTTCATCCCACAACAACTCTATAGGGTTCAAATCTGGGCTTTGTGGGGCCATGTCATTACTTTCAGGGTGTGCTGTTCTTCTTACTCCTTTAGGTAGTTCTTACACACTAACGCAGTGTGTTTCGGGTCATTGTCATGCATGAATGTAAAGTTACGGCCTATTATACGCAATCCTGATGGCACTGCATTATTCTGGAGTATTGCAAAATAATTTTCCTTCCTCATTACACTCTGCATAAATCTCCCGTCCCAGCAAATGAGAAACATCCCCACACTAACACAGAACTACGCCCTTGCTTCACTGTAGGCACAATGCAGTTCGGGATCACTTTTCGGTTTTAGATCTTCGGACATAAACTCGTCGATTTTGCCCAAAAACCTCAAACTTTAACTCGTCACTCCAAAGCACGTGTTTCCAATCATCTAACGATCAATCTAGATGAGAACGGGCCCACTGTAGCCGTTTTGCTCTGTTGCCCCGACGTAATAAGGGTTTTCGAATGGCAATGCGTCCATGAAGGTCCGCTCGTTGAAGTCGACGTTTTACCGGACTCGCCGAAACTTGTTCTTCACGGCCGCGATTGACTTCGGCTGCTATTTGTGGCGCTGTTAATTTTCTATTGCGTTTGCTTAATAATACAATTCTCAAATCTTCAGCTTTTGTTGTTTTCCTAGATGCTCCGGGACGAACACGATTTTGTATAGTTCCAGTTGTCCGATATCGCTTTATGATGTCATTTACTGTTGAACTTCTCATATTTATTTTTTCAGCAATTTGTCGCCCCGAATATCCTGCTTCAAACAGCGTAATAATGCATGAACGTTTTTCTACACTGGTAGGCTTGCCACGTGCCATTTTGAAGTAAATTTTCTTAAAACTTTCGCGCAAAAACGACAGATGCACACCAACACACGTTCAACAGTAAAACGAAGCAAATTTATATCTTTACGCCCGTGATAAATAAACAAGAGTGATACTGCGGTATATTTCCTAAATGTATTGTTCGTTAATAACCCCCGAACGGCCCGTTTCGAAAGATCGGCACTTCCGAGAAATTTTTGGAATGATAATAAAAGGGACTTTATTGTGGTCGTCGCAATATTTCTACTTTACATAATAATGGATGGCTTTAATCCCTTAGAAAAGAGCGTATGCTTAATATTTTTCTAATTTTATGTATTAATAATTGTATACAGTGTGATATAATAGATTTTTATTGTATGACCGAACTTCACTGAACGGCAGTGTACATCTATTTTACTAAAAGTAACGATACAAGAAGCGACATATTCATCCTTAAATATAATTCTTTTAGTACAAGCAGATACTACATTCTTAAGAAATTTATTCCTGATACAATATTTACATACATATAAGTATAAGAATCATAAGCTTGTTTACCTTTTGCTTCCAGTAAATCTTCGAATCGTTTCACGACAACATCTTCGTCAGCCACCATTGCCAAATCTACTAAGAATTTCGAATCTGTATCTACCGTCGCCATTTGCGCATGCAGTAAGAAATCGCCATAGCAGAATATTTTGCTGTCACATGGCGGTGGTAAGCTTTCGCGAGTAAGAAGAACGGCTAATACAACTACTACCGCGATAACAATAGCAGCACCTAAGACTCCTAACGCTATGTATATTGCTCTCCGCATAGTTTTTACAAGTACTGTTAAGTCTGAACAGATTCGGAAAAAAAATGTCTTACTAGGAAAATAAACGTTATCTACCTTAATGAGGTGTTTTGGTTACTTATCTACTTTACAAGCTATTATTAAAGTAAAATTGCGCGGTCAAAACATATACTTTAACGTGAGATTAGAAGCTTGCAAATGTCGTAACTATTTTCATATTGTTTTTTTTTAAGTATTACGCTTACAGTAAGATAAGTATAGATATCAAATATACATAGATTGAAATTTAATGTTATATTTAGGCACTACTACATGAAGGAGCAACCCATACATTTGATAAAAATACAATCTGGATAACTGATTGTGATGATTAATATGGAAATATCGGCAATTTAATCTGATTACCGATTTAACCGAAAGTCACCTTCAAATTTGAACTTCTGCTAGGGTACAACATTCCAATTTAAAAAAATGTCTACTCCTTACATGATTATCTACTAAGATAATTGAATTAAATTAAATTCAGGGTCATATATTAGCCGACAAACTAGCCAAGGACGGTTCTAGGAAACACCCCACAAGATCAGAGCCCGAAGTTAATTTAATATCTAGAAGACTAGCCCAATGCCCATATATATCTGTGGGACATCGTAGAGCTCGACTAGCTCTACATAAGATCACGAAAACTAGAATCGCGTCCAGATTTTGCCTAATCAGATGATCGGGAAAGAATTTGAAGAAGACAGGGAGAGCGATTTGCTCATTGCAATATCGTGGAAAGATTCAGCCGCCAGGGAAGCACCGCTAAAACCCAAGCGATGTCGATTTTCCGTCCGTTTTCGACCGTTTCCGGCGGAGTTTTCGAAAACTTTAGACGCTCATATCTCCTAAGCCGTTGGAGGTAGCGGGCTGAAATTTTATGGGGAACATGTACGGCCATATGGTCATCGATTAGCAACGTTAGATCGGCGGAATTCCGAACTTTGTGTTTTGGCCTCGAAAAAATTCCATCATTTTGGGTGCAAATTTTTACGGCCTGTCGAGATCTCGGCGGCCGGACGAGCTACGACGATAAGTTAGGGCTCGTTCGAAAGGTCTCGACGAGCGTTTTAAGTGCGCGAGATCTCAACTCCCTAGCTCCAACCGTTCGGACGCTACGGCGTCCCAAAGTTGAAAAATTAAAATTCCTTTTTTCAACTTTGAGGCCAAAGAAACCCGCCAAAACGCAGAGCCAGAGGCTTCCGCTTAGGCACAGTCGATCCGCCGTTCAATTCTCTATCGAACGCGTACCCACTTCGCGCACCGCGGACGAACAGCTAAGGAGATAATCGACGAAAACCGAAGCGATGTCGATTTTCTTTTTAAAGAATTATATTGGAAGATCTATTATTTTTAAAAACAGGTATATAGCGGCATCTAGTGAGCGCACGTAAGAAATGTTGACATTGTTAACAAGCTCAAATTGTAGATGGAGCATAGTACAATTTGTAACGTACACTGCTTTAAGTATACCAAATTATGAGGTATATTGAGGTGATTTGTAATCATGTAGCGCCTCTAAACGAATAGCTTTTATCTTCTCCATTTGAGGTTAGGTTTTAACTATTATTCATCACATCTCCCTCAACATATCGAAATTTTTATGCAAAAAAATGATAATTTTATTCTAATACATTTTTCATTAATGTTTTTTAGTAAAAAAAATAGCCTCTATGAAGAGACTACCGAAATGCCTTTTATTTGTTGCATTAAACATGGTGACTAATAACAAAACGTTAGATTTTCGCGTTTATTTTTAATAACATCTTTGATAAATGCAAGCAAGAAATATATGATTCTTAGCAATGCATTTTGTTAGGTATAGAGTACACGATATATGCTGTGTGGCTGCACTAAAACTATCATCTCTTACTTGAAAAAAATATTCAGTGACAGCCGTAGGGGCGGGCGGGCGGTCAGGACAACCGCTGCGGCCCCGTGCTAGCGTCATAGTATTACCGCACCTGATATGTAAATGTGCCATTCTATAAAATACAATTATCGAAGAACTCTACTATTATTAACAATGGCAAATGTATAACTAGAGTTTCCACGTGTTCAATTTTTAAGTATTTAAAATGCAAACCCCTATTTAAACAGTTTTTTTTAATTCCGCAGATACACAGATTTAGTGTAAAATAGTTAAGCTATGGATATTCAATGTCAGTGATTTGGGGTACTTACTGTATCCAAAAATTATGTTTGTGTCCCTCATGTATGAGGGAGATGTTCTAGAAAATGTTGGAAAATTCTAGAAATCTGTGAAAAATCATCGAACCTACCGAAGGCGTCAGTGTAGATCATCTTCTTTACTTTCATCAGCTCCAAATGAAGTTCCAGTTCGAAATACAGAACATGTGGGACACATCTGATGAGTGATATGGAACAAACGCGGAATGGAAGATTCTGAATATTGACTTAAAAAAAATACTACCAAATAACTGACTAAAGCAAAAGCTACGACATCGACGCGGTTTCAACCCGGAAACCAACTGTTTAGTACTGCAGTAGAAAGTTTAACCCAGGGAGCTAGTGGATGTATTATTAGAAAAGTGTACAGGTCAAGTAAATAGCCCATCTTCGACACCGTTTGATTGTTGACTTTTGGTTGATTTGGAAATCTTTTCTTAAAAACCTCAGTTATTTCATTTTTATTACAGCAGTTGCTTCCTTCTTCTGATGCTTTTGTTTTGGTTGCTAATTTGATAAGCTTTTTTTTGATTTCTTCATTTGCATTTCTAACGAATTTATAAATTTCTCGAAAACAACCTCATTAAGTGATCTTGCTCGCTTTTTCAATTCCACTAATTCCTCTTGTTTGTCGCTGCAGTCACTGATGTTAGAAGGTATACTTTTGTCCACTGTCGTAGAATGATAATTGTTTTTACAATTGGACCAATTTACATGGACTTTTATGTCTTTTGAACATCATTTACATACAACACTCGCTCAAAAATTAACTGCGGAGTTGATTTTCGCCTCTGGCATGGTTCACACGCCGATTTACTGTTATCAACTGCTTCCCGCTTAGTTGATTTTAGTTAACACGTTGAGTTACTGTGCTAACTGTGTTCTACCATCTTTTCCTCTCCTGAATAAACCCGGGCGAAACATCGTTTTCGGTTACTCCGAATCTGGAACACGTTTATTACTGTTTTGCAGCGCCGTATTTTGCTACTTGGACAGCTCGGAGCTGCTCCAACTATTGAATTGGAGAACAATATTAGGGTAAAGATAAGAGCATTAAATAAAAAGAAATAATAACAGACGGTATTGTACTAAAGTATTACATGCGGAATTCTTCATACTAAAAATTCGAAACCCAAGACGAGAGGATGGGTGAATATCAATCGAAGATCAAGCAAGATCAAAACAACACTTAGGCCTCCGTTCAAATGCAAGAATAGTAATCTGATGCATCTGCATAAACTGGAGCAGACAATGGGATTAAAATCAAGGAAAGTTGGCAGACAAATGTCGCTTTCCATTCAACATATGAAGCAACTACCCAAGGAACAGCTTAATCCAGCCAGTCTTTTTGTTATATTGATGTAGATTTTATTGCACTCTATGCGAGTGGCTTATAATTCACGAGCGATAGTGTATATTGCAAATAAAATTAATTTTTCACATATTTTCGGACTTGATTTTGAACTTTAGTAATACAGAAAACAACAGTTTGATGACTGCTGTCGACAGTTTATTTGTTCGCTCCGAGAGAGCAATGCACGTGCGACAGACGCCGACAGAGAAGCTACACATCCCCTTTTGTCTCCTCTCCACCCGCGCCAAAGCCACAATTCTCGCTACGCACACATGCGCGCGTACGCACACATGTAGTTGCCGCTGCGATGGCATGTCGGCTATTTTGACGGGAAGGTCGGTCACATGACCTCAGCGACTGTCGCGGGATCAGGGAGGTGCGGACGGTACAGGCTAGACTTTCAACAGCGCGATCGTCTGCGGCCATGACTGAACATTTGCCAACGGAGTAGTGCGAATTTCGACCGTGTTCGAGTAACCTGTACGTTGTATACTGCACGGAGTCCGTGAATGTAATATATGTAGAAAAGAAGCTAAAAACTGTATGACCATATAAGAAAAGTGCACGTCATTACGACTGTATTCCTCACCTGGTACCGCGGTTATTCGTGCCTTTTATTAGCGGGGAAAATCTACGTGAAAATCTTGTGAAAAGTGTCTGTATTTGTATTTTTATGTTCGTGTGTGTCTGGAATACGGTGCAATCGCTAACGGATGCGCATGCGCGGCATTCAGTCTGCGAAGGCATAGGCCAGACAATCGCCGGTCGCGGAGCAGACATGTTTAGGTAAACGTCTGGTTTGGTGGCGCTCAAGCTTCATGTGAGAGAGACAGAGGACGGTAGAGAGGAGAGAGAGTGAAACTGTTTTTTTAGTGGTATACGTTCGTGTGTGTGATGCTTCTTAATAAGCAGAAACAAACACGTCTGAATTCAGTAGCATACAAAGAATACAAAAAATGTACTGTTGCGTAATAATAGTAGAAACATTGTAACGCGGAAGTAGTGAGGAGGATGGAAGTCACTCCTCATCTAAAAACGGTGCTTAAAAACTATCAACATAGTGCTACGAAGAGCCTTCACGGACCGGGTCTGTCCTTGGTTAACAATGTTAAGTGCGAAGCATTGTCGCCCGATTCCAAAGAAGATGATTTCTTACAACATACTCCTTTACCAATACAACAGCTACCGCCTATCCTTACCATCGCGGATACGAGCTGCAGTGAAAGAACTGAAACGATTTTGGAGGGTGAAAATATCTCATGCTTCGTGGTAGGCGGCGAGAAACGTTTGTGTTTACCTCAAGTTTTAAATTCGGTGCTCAGAGACTTCCTTCTTAGTCAGATCCATCAGGAATGCGATCAACTGCAGATATATTGTTCGCAATGCACACCGGAGCAGTTGAACGTATTGAAAAGTCATGGAATTTTACCGAGCACCGCTCCTACGTGCGGGCTAATCACGAAGACGGACGCTGAACGCTTATGTAGTGCCCTCTTACACAATCAGGTGACCGTACCGATTCCGACCATTAAAGGTGCGCTTTCCTTCAGGATTTACCACGAATGTTTCGGTAAATGTATGGGTTTGTGTACCCCTGCGTTGTATACTAGCAAGGACGCAAGGTGCATCGAATGCTTAGAATGTCACGGCGCGTATACGCCGCAGCAGTTCGTCTGTCACGTTCACAGAAACCTGGAAAATAGAACGGTACATTGGGGGTTCGATTCGAGTTTGTGGCGGTCGTACATGTACATCTGCAAAGATCAAATCGATCACGAACAGTATACGAAATATTTGGACGAGATGAGAGACCAGTACGAAGGAAAGATTCCTTTTCCAACACCAGTGACTGATAACGGAGTGAATAACCTCAAAAGGAAACAGGTAAGTGTCAATAACATTGTTTGCGTCTGTACGTATGCATATGCGTGTTGTTTATTTATTTATTACGTTACTCAGATATGCATTAACGATGCATAGTGTAATGCTCGATTTTCTTCGTCTTAACTGTGAAGTATAATTGTATGTGTACCGTATATAGGCACTGCATTGAACAAGGAAAGTGATCGACATACCCATTAGGTGTTTCGTGATTATCCGCATGCATAATGAACCGTTTAAATTAGGGAAGCAACAGATTACGAATACTTACGTAAATATTATTGTTATAGTTAAGCAAGCAGAATCGGTTTTTAAGCCTCTTACATTTGATACTTAATATTTGGCCGTGAACTCTCGAATTTATCATTCAAAAACTATAAAACACACGAAACATGATTCTTAAAATATTTCAATTTCTTTGAAAAGTAAAAAGGCGTTTGACATCTTAATTTATTTTTCACCAAAAACTTGCAATTATGCTTTAAAAATGTTTATTACAACATTTCAAAAAGATCTACGTACACTGCCGTTCAGAAAAGTTCGGTCGGTTGGTAAAAAACATGAAAAGGTTACAAGGAAACAAACGAAACTAAAAACAAAATGCAATTTTATTGTACGTACAGGTAACAAAGACAAAAATAAATAAATAAAAAGTTATTCTGGCCTAATATAACATACTGAACGTTATATTTTTTTTTCATCGAAAAAACCTCCTTTGCTGTTAATCACCGCTCGAACTATTCTAGGCATTCTTTCGATAAGTTTTGTTAAAACGGATTGTGGAATATTAATCCATTCATGTTGCAGAATATTCCGTAAATGTTCTTGTGAGGTTGGGCATATTTTCCGGATCCTCCTGTCCAGTTCATCCCATAACAGCTCTATAGGGTTCAAATCTGGGCTTTGTGGGGGCAAATTTCAGGGTGTGCTGTTCTTCTTACTCCTTTAGATAGTTCTTACACACTAACGCAGCGTGTTTTGGGTAGTTGTCATGCATGAATCCTGATGGCACTGCATGATTCTGGAGTATTGCAAAATAATTTTCCTTCCTCATTACACCCTGCATTCTGCATAAATCTCCCGTCCCAGGAAAGGAGAAACATCCCCACACTAACACAGAACTACGCCCTTGCTTCACTGTTGGCACAATGCAGTTCGGGATCACTTTTCGGTTTTAGATCTTCGGACATAAACTCGTCGATTTTGCCCAAAAACCTCAAACTTTAACTCGTCACTCCAAAGCACGTGTTTCCAATCATCTAACGACCAATCTAGATGAGAACGGGCCCACTGTAGCAGTTTTGCTCTGTTGCCCCGACGCACTAAGGGTTTTCGAATGGCAATGCGCCCATGAAGGTCCGCTTGTTGAAGTCGACGTTTTACCGTACTCGCCGAAACTTGTTCTTCACGGCCGCGATTGACTTCGGCTGCTATTTGTGGCGCTGTTAATTTTCTATCGCGTTTGCTTAATAATACAATTCTCGAATCTTCAGCTTTTCTTGTTTTCCTAGATGCTCCGGGACGAACACGATTTTCTATAGTTCCAGTTGTCCGATATCGCTTTATGATGTCATTTACTGTCGAACTTCTCATATTTATTTTTTCAGCAATTTGTCGCCCCGAATATCCTTCTTCAAACAGTGTAATAATGCGTGAACGTTTTTCTACACTGGTAGGCTTGCCACGTGCCATTTTGAAGTAAATTTTCTTAAAACTTTCGCGCAAAAACGACAGATGCACACCAACACACGTTTAACAGTAAAATGAAGCAAATTTATATCTTTACGCCCGTGATAAATAAACAAGAGTGATACTCCGGTATATTTCCTAAATGTATTGTTCGTTAATAATCCCCAAACGACCCGTTTCAAAAGATCGGCACTTCCGAGAAATTCTTGGAATGATAATAAAAGGGACTTTATTGTGGTCGTCGCAATATTTCTACTTTACATAATAATTTATGGCTTTTATGCCTTAGAAATGAGTGTATGCTTAATATTTTTCTAATTTTATGTATTAATAATTGTATACAGTGTGATATAATAGATTTTTATTGTATGACCGAACTTCACTGAACGGCAGTGTATATATTATCGATCTTTAGGCATTACATGCGTACGTGTCGCATTTTGTTCATTATTTGCTACAAGATTTAGGGATGTTGCAAAATTGCTTACCCGCAGGTAGTAGGAGAAAGGGCCGGACTTAATTGGTCTAAACTGCCTCCCAAACCCTTGTAATACGATTACAAGGTTGGACTATTTATAATTTACTCAAAAATATTTTTGTTAATATCTTTTTCATAGAAATTATTCTTATTGATTGACGACCTCATATTGGTCTATTTACGTCTATAAGATAGCGTGTTTGTGAAGAATATTTATTAGTTAGATTTCAATTGGTTAAGACCTTTAACGTCTTCTCCACATGAAACCCATCATTTTTAGTGAAAGAGGAAAACATTTATTACTTTTAAACGAGTATAACAACATGGTTTCCAAAGGTGTTTAAAAGAAAACGTGCAAATCCTTCCTTCTTACCCTGGACAAAGTGGACAACAATATACTTGTTACAAAACATATTCGGAAACAGCCATGACGCTGAAATAGGAAAATTGTTAACGCGTCCTGTAAAAGGAAAGTTACCGAAAGTGCCCTGCGAAATTATACGGCGAGTACTACGAGAAAATCTACCGTCAACGGTTACTACGGCTGACGTTCCTTGTATTAGAAGAAATCTCTAAAATGCTCGCCGGAAATAACAGCCCGCATTGCGCAAGATACTTTTAAAATTCTGGAAGAGGCGAACCTCTTATGCTTATTAACAGTAAAGTTTACCAAATAGTTGTTTTTTGTTGTAAATCTAATGTCCAGTTTTTGTTATTAAAAATAAAAAAATTTAAGCAGATAAGTGTGTATGTGTGCCGCCTTAGATTATGTGATAACTTCGATGTAATCTAGATATCCTTGAGATTCTTATCCCTAACTCAGATGTAAACAAAACACGTTAAATATTTGCTAAATTGAAACTTCGTATTATCTTTAATATAATAATAAGTTTGGGTTTTATGAATTTTTATTCTTCAGGGCGTGCCTTTTTGAATGGCGATCTTTTAAAACGGGTTTTTATTGCTACGAGAGCCCTGGTTGTAGGTTTGGTTTAAAATTATATTGAAACCTACAGAATGTATCATAAGTTTGTAGCTACCCAAAGTTGTATTCTTCTAAATGAAACGTGCCATGTATTATCCCCGTCAAATTCTGAGGCGTTTCAATGTTATTACGGTGTGTCTTGTTCGACATTTACAGAAATCTTTATCTTGTCGGAAGTGCGAATTAGACAGATGTAATATTTGGTACCTAGATGGACATAAAAGGAGGAAAGTTTTGCGTTAAGTTGGTATGATATTTTTATATTAGAAACTTCACTGCATTTGATGCCTTGAAGTTAACATGAAAATTTTTATAATTTAGTTCAATGCGAATATTTCTCGCGGTTGCAAATTTTCCTATAGCTTTTTCACTGAAACGTACAGCCTGCGCAGTTTCGATAGCCAAAATTATGGAATTAAAGTTCGAGTTAGTACAACATCCACCGTATTGACCGGATTTGGCTCTCAGTGACTTCTTTTTATTTCCAAATTTGAAAAAATGGCTCGGCGGACAACGCTTCACGTCGAATGAGGAAGCCATCGCCAAAACAGATGCCTATTTCGAGGACCTTGCGAAATCCTACTTTTTGGAGGGCTTAAAAAAGCTGGAGAAGCGCTTGAAAAAGTGTATAGAATTAAATGAAGATGTTGAAAAATAAATAAAAATCTACAGTTTTTCTATCTCTTTCTAAGGACTCATTAACAACCCAACAGTTGAATATCGGCGAATTGGGAAGAAACGAAGGCTAGTATTAGAAAGTGTACAAAACCGCTTGAAAAAGATGAAATCTCAGCGAGAATTGTATAGATGGGAAGAATCAATACAAAAAAAAATGACGCAAGAGGAGAGCCGTAATCTTTCAAATGAGATTGTACCTAGCAACGTGAACGTACGTACACTAGCAATCCCTAGAAAGCAGCTTCAACTTCTGGATGCGCACGGGTGTCGCATGTGGAAGCCGTTTGTTAGAAAATTTTCCGACCTTGTAACGCTTAAAAATTATGGTGTCGATGAACTACATTATTAAACTGCAGTAATTAGTATTAATCAGTTATCTGCGTGTAGATATCGAAATCTACTTGTGCGTGCGTTATTTGGAAAATAAAACCGTTTCGACAATCCCGTTGAGATTGTCTTTGGTAAACATTGGCCGTTTTCCCCGTTGCTCTATTTGTGGTGGCCTGCTTTTATTAAATGTTTAAGATCCAATCAATTTTTATGTTTTTCAACACTTTTGTGTAAACTGTCATGACCACGATAAATGAATGCACGTGGATATGCACAACTTTGAATGTTGTGCGGTTTAAAAAATGTGAAATGCACATCAACATATTGTTTTACAAATTAACGTATAAATGTGTATGCGTAATAGTTAATGGATTTATGTACGCCAATGTCAAAATAATAAACATGGGCTCACATCTTAGTTCTCATACTTAGTGTTCTCATGTTTAAATAATATAGCCGGATCTAGTCAAAGGGGGTGCTAAAGCTTACCTTTGCTTTGAATGGCATGCCAACGTGTAGATAACCGACAAAACAGATACCCTGTTGCATATAAAGGTGCGGAGTGGAGGCGTTATATAATTGCAGATCAAACATGAATACATCACTACACTCCAGAAACCAAGGGCCGGGCGGCAAAATGGGTCTTTCCGGGCAAACGTGCATCAAAGAAGACGAAGACAATTGCTGTCTTCCTTAACATAAGTATTTATCATAGCTCATTCATCAAATAAAGAAACGTTGTTATCCAATTTTTAATAGTCAGCCACAATGTGTGGAAAATTTTACTATGCACAGTAATTGTTTGCCTTGTAACTATTTGGAAGCAATAAAGATGAAAACATTGGCCTAGGTGGACCAGCAATTATTATGATGTTAATTTATTCGTAAAACTTGGAAACCATGTAACCTAAGGTTCGTTCAAGAAGTATGAAACATAACTTTAGTATTATTAATAACTGAATAGGTACACAGAATATCAGTAATAAACATGTTTTTGCAATGTTGCAAAAAGCATCGATTACATTTGCCATCGAGTCACTTTTGATAATTTAATCCGAAGTGTAGCAAATAGAATCAAAGTATGTTAAGCGTTCGCTTATCCACGAGAATTATGTTTTTTGTATATAGTTAAACTTTGGAAATTTACGATTTACATCAGAATATTAAAACACTTTTATTTCGTTAAATGTTTTTATTTACTAAAGTGTAAGAAACACGCAGTTATGTTATTCAGTGTGCATGTGTCTTTCGTTTTAAATGAACAAAGTTCACTTTATGTTATTAGTTTTAAATGCACTTGACTTTTTGTTTAGACCCATGTTTATCTTAAATTGTGTAAAAAATTTAATACCACGTTTCCGTGTTTATCATTAATTATTTTTTTTAGAGAATTTTTGTCGCAAATTGGCCTCACAATCGTTGCATATTTTAGTGATGCGGGCTTGTAACGGAAACTGAACGGTTTCAGTTACATGTACGCTTTCCGTTGATGCTCTTTACATACTAATGTTAATAATCACTTTCTCATTTACCATTGCTAACAACTTGTTAATTATTCATGTTTACTTTACCACACATTCGATTTTTTTGCTTGGGTAAATTTGATTCTTTGCTTTTATACAGTACTGCGTATCTTACCTTTGTAAGCTGATCTTTTGGATAAATTTAAACAAAGGGAAGGGGGAGCGGAAGACGATCTATTAATCTCTAATCCACATTCTTGCTATTATGATAGGGTGGCGTTTTATATACAGACTTGAAATAATCTTTATGAACTTATCCCAGTAGTGAGTCAATACTTATTGTAATAACATTTAAATACGTAGTTAAGCTTATGTATCTTCCCAAACTATGAATATATTTGTTAAATTATTATTATATAGATCTATTAAATTTTTACAACAAACATTTTACATATATATTTTTTTACTCTTGGGAATACCTATTAAATATACCTACGCTTAACCCATTATTCGACACATTGCCTGCCACATATTCTAAGGCATATTCTACCTATTTCTAACTTTACTCTTTTGCAACTCTTCGCCTATTTTTAAAAACTCGAGCAGCCACCAGTACTGCAATAAAAGTGAAAAATTCTGCATTTCGAATAAATTTGCTTACCCTGAAAAAAGGCCAAAAAGACCAAAAAGATCATATATACAGGGTGTTGGTAAATTAAAAAAACGTAAAAGCACATGAAGAAAGAAGTGTTATTTTATACAAAATGCTTATAAAGTAAAATTGCGTGGAATCCAAAATTTAAAGTCGGAATTTTGATTTTTTATGTTTTCAAGTTGTATCTACAAAAAAATAACAATAAACGCTGCTAATATGGAAAGTGCACTATACGTTGTACTTTGGATAAACAAAAGAATCACGTTTCAGAAAATTATTGTTATATATAAGTTCCTCGAGCTTCCACACATTTCTCCATCCCATTACTAAATGCACCGTAAACCTTACTAACCGTTGCTTGCACACGGGGTAGGTCATCTCCAGAAACCTTTTGTTTTAAAACATCAACAAGAAAAAGTCCATCGGTGTAAGATCAAGGAGATACTGTACATAGACTTGTTAATTTGTAAAATTATTCAGGTGTTATAATCCTTTTTCTCTCTTTCTCGTATTAATTAGTGGCTACGAAACGTCTAGTAATACGTCCTGCTTACGAGGAACTGCATCGATTAATATATATGTACTATTGAATTAAAATATTTTCAATTATCTAAAACTTTCGTTCGGTCGTTCTATGTAAAATAAAGTTGACAGCTACTTCCGGTATAACCGGAAGTCTTAGATAATTGAAATTTTAATTCAATAGTACATATAGGTAGCGGAAATTAAGCAACCCCGTACATTTAAATATAATACTATACTATGCAGAGCTAGTCTCCGAAGAATTTTTATTTCAGATTTTTTATTCATAAATTACGTAAGGAATCGATTACCGGGTAAATACAGCAGTCTCGAAAAGTATGCGACCTTCTGGGCAATATGGACAAGGAACATTGCTTAGCTCGAATAATGTTAAAATTTCCACTCAAATATGATCATCTGAACTTCTTTAATGCCTTATTTTAATTTTAAAAGAGTTTAATTAATTAATTTTTGTGTTAATATTTTTTTACTTTTTACCACCTTTATTTAGGCTTTGGCTTTTTACGTTTGGTCCACAATCTAGATTCAGATAATTCCATGATAAGTCTCTGTTCTAGCGCTCTTTTCGTAAGCAACTTCCTGCAAAAGTGTTGCCTCTTTTGTGTTATTTTCGAAAATATAATTTTTTTTCTTTGTGTACTGCATATTCTTCTTAGCATTTACTACGTTTAGTCATGATTTTATGTCATTGTACTGATTTTTATCTACATCTATAACAGTATTTGTTTACTGGTGCAATTTATACGTGCTGTGCCACGACGATTGAACGAAACCCAACGTTCTGTTATTTTGGTTGTAAACATATCAGCGGATGTGTTAGATGGACGGTAAAAGAATATATTAGCGATTCTAAGAAGTAAAGATAATTTTAAATGTAAAAAATGTACCTTTTTACCGCGTCAGAATTATGAATGCGGTAAACATCATGTGTTATAAGCTTTTGTATGTATGTAATTAAACGTAACTGGTTTGATATAAAAAGGTAGCACAAATGTAGTAAATGGCATTGTTAAATACATTAATCTGTTGGCGTTTATTATCTGTTTCATCAAAAGTAACGTCAACACTTTTGCTGTTTCTTTATGCATCTGTTTACGAGTAATGCTGATATATATTTAGATGCATTAAACTGCAAAATACAACAATGGTTTAACTTGGGACTTTGTACGAAACTACCGGCAATCAATATTTATCAATGTAATTACAAACCTATGAGCGTGTGTTATGGCAAGATTGATTTAATTATACAGTTAAATACGTAACAAGAATGTTTACCATATCGATAATTATTGATTTAGTGCGTCGTTTGAAATGTATTTATTTATTTCCAGATAATTACAGTCTTCAACTCGATGGAATCATATAACCAAAAAATCATAAATTTTATATCATCATAATTATAAATTCTTGTATACAATGTTGTCTCAATTTTGCTGGATTTTACTCATTATCAGTTGCGCGGGGGAAATGCACGTCAAATACTCTCTGCACTTAAATAATAAGTAGATATTGCAAAAACCGTTAAGCCTTTGTTAGGGCGCCCTCAATCTGACGTGAGGTAATTTTGGCTTCCAGGTGTATTCCCTGGATTTTTTTTTCAATTTCCCACACTGCATGTTTTTGTATTGAAAAACAATTTTCTAATGGACAAAAAAGAATTCTAGGGTATATGAAAAAAATGATTATTAATCACAATCAATGCAATAATAACATCTCTTATTAGTTGCATTTGTTTTGCAAGGTATAGAATATGATACCTGTTGATAATAGATTCACTTAGTTTTTGTAGCTTTTGCCTGTATTAGGGAGATCGAGTATAATTGCCCTTTTTTCGATAAACAATATTTTGCTTAGCCCATATTACAATAGAAATGGATAACAAAAATTATTGCATTATTCCGCAGCAGTCAGAATTATACAAGACGTTTGCGTTTGGTGCTGGCAGCTATGGTACTTGGTTGTTATAATCCGTAGGCAAATAACAGCCATGACTACAAAACTAATTCCCCACTAAATTCGATACCGGAAACCGTATATATTTTTTTAAATAAGTAGTTATCCTAAACATTTTTCTTTTGGGCAGACTTCTGTGACCAATAGTGTACAGGTTGCCCACTTAAGCAACTGTACGTTTGATTGCACGCGCGTAGGCTCATATAAACATCAACAAGTGGGGAAAAATACATAAAATGTGCGATGATATCAAATGAGTGATAATATCAAAAATAATTATCGAAGTTTATAATGTTATTAATACTGATTTGTTATGTATTTTATGCAAATGCAAACATAATATAGCGATGAACATGATGTATTGCATTTTTTTGCAATTATGGAAACGATGAACGATCAAAAGACGTAATCACGTCCCTTTTTTACTAAACCAGTTCGATAATTATACATCAAATAAATATAAAAATCCAACATTACATAAACCACACGCAGTTGACACGTTTTCGATGAGATAGCCGCTTATCGTCGGATTTGATTTAGGCGTCTAGTCTTCAATCTCTGTTTTGTCATGGTCTCATTCTATTTCGAGTTATCTGCGTATGTAAACACAAAATATCCATATAGGTATTTCGGATTGAATAAAGATAACAATGGAATATTTGGGCTATATTTTTAAATATTATCAAGGAAACCTGTAATTTAGTACATATTTATTTCTTAAATATTTATTAATTCATTTAACATATGAATTGAATGGAAATAAAAAAAAAGCGTTTCATTATACATATTTAAATGTCGGTACTTCATAAATAAGGAATATATGAAGTTATCTCATTATTATTTAATTTATTCGTTGTTGTTGTAAGGATGGTAATTACTTTGCGTTTAGTAATTTTATTTTTCAGTTTTTTCAATCTTTTTGTAATCCAATATACTTAGTCCAACGACTTTTTTTAACACAACTCTGCAAAATAGGCCTCTGTTGAGGCATTTGACATGAACTGGTTTCCACTAAGCCAAGAAGTCGCAGGGGGTTAAATCTGGCGGATATGGTGAATTCGTAGCGTAACTGCTGCCACAATTACCGATTAGTGGGCTGGGCGGTTATCATAAAGAATTATTTTCTTCGTTAGACGGGCCCTTTTTCTCTTTAGTTCGGCGTCAAATTTATCCAATAAATTCAGATTTTTTTTTTTTTATTACTATTGGTGGCGTTGCGGTAAGTCCAATGGTAGGAAAAATGATTATTAGTTGTGCATGGTGATCTGAGAAACCAGGATCCAAAACCGGACACGAGTCATCATTCAGATTGACCGCTACTTTATCGATAGGTGAACTGGAATGGTTTTGTCTCCCTCGTAAAATCCTGAACCAACAACCTCATGTTATATTGTAAGCTAACGAACGCGATTCCTGAGAAGACGACGACATGTCTACATTAAAACCTCCGCATACGAAAACAACCTGTTTCATTGGCAAAAGTTCAGCAAGAATTGCTTTTCAAAAAAAAAATGTTCAACTCTCCAGCAGGAGGTCTATATAATGAGACAACAATTACATTTATAATAGAAAAAATTGTCACAACCACAACATAACAATATTCCATTAAATCAATTACAGTATTTATGGTGGTGATAAAACGCCGCCCCGAGCCAAAAGACAACTTCGAGGTAGACCTAGAATGCTGATCTAATTCTTAGAAGAACCATACAAAGGGCAGTTCAAAATGCTGGAAAGCGTGCGCAATTCTGCGTTAATGAAAATGGCCAGTCATTTGTCACAGGCTCATTTTTTCTTCGGGCTTTATAACAAAGACAAAATGTAGCAACTTTGCCAAATTTAAACCTGGACTCTTATCTGAAATAATAAACGAGATCCCCATGATGAGGGTCAAAAATGAATCAGCTTGTATATTGACACATATTGCTATATTAATATATTATCTCCTTATGTCCTTGGGGACGTAAAAGTTCATTACATCCCTTTCTTAAGGGCGACCACGGTTAATCGCACACACGTCCCTCCAATCAGGGTAGTAATGATTCACTTGCGCTCCCGGTAGTAGAAAAATACAATTACAATGGTCTATATGACAAACCTTCATTCAATGTCAATGTGACCAACCTTCACATCACACAAGGTATTTCCAATACTTGTTAAAAAATTCGTCGTGGAAACCCAAAATAGAGAAAAAGAAAAGTATAGAAAACTCGTTCCACAAGGCGTTTTGTTTGTCGAACTTGTCCGGTTATAAAACTGGCTTTCGGTTTTTGGACGCGTGCGACAAAATTCCATCATATCATTGTTTTTTAGGTAGTGCATCCGTATTTCAGAAAGTGTGTATTTGTGTATTTTATAAAAAATGTTTTTTAATATCTTCATATTGTGCCAATACCAATTAATTGACCTTACCCTATTTTAAACGTTATGAAATATGTGTTCGGTGTTTTTTATAGGTAACTGCTATCCTGCGTCTGATTTGTTTTTGTTCGTGGTAAGCCCAGTTGCACTTGAAATAAATGAATGCGATACGCATTTTAATGGTTTTTATGTAATAATTTATGATCGTACATAGAAAGAAATTACGGCTCTGTTAAGCTACAACAACGCAATATTTTCATCACTACCGATACGAGAAAATTATGTGAAATATTTTCTGCTGGTCTATAATTAAAGTGCTAAAGTCAGGAGCCGCTCGAGGTTGTCTTCTCATTAGTCGAATAAACATACGTGCAGTTCGAAGTAACTATTTATGTACACAAAATCCAGGGAGTTGTCTTAATGGTTAGAGATTTATGATGGCGCCAGAGATGTTCACTTTTCGTAGCACATTGCAAAGTTCTTCCTCTATTTGCCGATGGAAATATACGAAATAGTTTAAATATCACTGCAGAAGTATTTCTTAACATTTAAGCACCATCGCCATTTCTTTTCTCTTGGTGCTAGGTTGGTAACAATGTTCTTATGCTTTTGCTTTCAAATTCATGTTAATTTAAATTAACAGTAGAGGCCACTCTAGATAGTGTTGGGTTTTTAGCAGTAGCTTTGGTCACAGTAAAATGCATTGAGTAAACATTTTACTCAAAAGCTCCTCGAGCTAAAGTCGATCCAATTCGAATCTTATTACTTTGATATTTGCGTTCTAGGAAATTGTTAACTCTTCTTTGTGGCATTTGTCTATAAATTTTCTTTAATAAAAAATATCAATATTTACTAGATTACTACCCATGAATGAGAAAAAAGAAGCTCTACATAGAGTTACCCAATTCTACGAATATTTCGCTTACGCTATACGGAGCATTATAAACGTGTTTTTTTTTGCGAGTTTGAGTGTGCATATTAACACTCGAAAGTGGTAAATACTCCTACCATGTGTCCATCTATCTTAAGTGCAAGTTTACTCTACAAATTTTAGTGTTATTTTAGTGTTCTAGTGTAATTTAGTGTTTTCGTGTAAATTATTTTTAGTGTGAAATTCCATTTAGATTATACACTAAAAGATCAACTCGAAAATTTTATTTAACCGGAGCATTAAAATTTTAACTCAAGTGCCACGTTTTTCTGTAGCTAATTGTAATATGGAAGCTGGTCAAAGTGTTCGTTTCATTAAGTGTGCATCAAAGTTCAGTTCTTTTTTTCATAGGTTCTATTTTTTGTCTCATTAATAGAAAGGTAAAAAAGGGTATACGGCTAGTAATTGTATGGTTTTTAAGTACAGTTTTATTTAGTTGGCAATGTTACTATACAGTACACGATCACATACGATGACAAATGAGAGAAGTATAACGTGTAAAATAAAAAATAGACGCAAAGCAGGTCGCGTCGCGTGGGTTTTGAAACAATAGTTCTTATCAGCTGGAAACGTCATTACATTCACCATTGATTATTTTTATCAATACTTGTCTAGTGAAATAACTGATTTTTTTATTTTATTTTAAAATATGTAGGAAGAGTGCACGTATAGTAAACAAAGCCCCACAGAAATAAAATTCTTCGGTCTATCTATCGAATTTTTACCAAAAGCAAAATAAAAGGCAGTAAAACGGAATCTCGCCCACTTATACGCTGCATAAATTTTCATATTTGTGCGTTACTCGCCTACTTTAGATGCTTTTTAATACCCACATAGGAAGCCTTTGTCAATTGGAAATTTATGTATGTGTTTTTCTGCACTTTTACATGTAACATTAAGATTACGTGTTTATGTATATGTACGCCGATAACTATCTTTTGATATCTTTTATAAATCTTGCATACCTCTCACCCACCTCAAACGAGTTTAAAATAAGGACTGAGCGAGAGATCCGACTTCAGAGATGCACACTGTTATACGCATAGTTTAGAGGTTGATAATTGTGTGTTTCGTTTTTATCAATTGTAAAAGAAGTCGAATTATACCTACATACTTATTATAATGTTGCGGCTACAATGCACTTACAGAATTAGCACGTTAATCTCTGATTAACTTAATTTTGTCACGTCACTAATCATCTAAATATAATCAGTTACATGCTTTTGTGCTGCGGATCGACCCGAATGTCATTTCAATTCCGATTAGTTCACATATAAAAAATTTACCAAGAGCTATCTAAAGAAATAGCGTTTAAAATAAGAGAGTGACGTGATGGCTGTATTTTAAGGTACACTTGCAATAAAAAGTATCTGGACACCAAAGAAAGAGAACAATATAGTGCGCTCTCCTCAAACACTAAACGGCCCAGGGCTTTTTCTTCGGTGTCCGGATATATTTTATTCCAAGTGTACCTACAGCTGAGATAGACTAGAGGATACAAGTCATACTTGACAAGTATTTGTCGAAAATATGAGGCAGTATGAGAGTGTTCACTTTGAGGCATAGAATACTTGCTAAATCAATTTTACGTAATAAGAAATAAACTCCTAATATGAAATTCTTATGATAAAGAACGCGCATTCTTCCCAATAGTATTTACTGTACGTGCAAAAAACAAATTTTATCTCTAATTTTATGATAAAGTTTAGAGCTCTTAACTTGCACACGCGGTCAGTAAAGAAAGAATAACATTTCCCTAAATATATTGTTATCATGTTGATTTAGTTAAATGTTTAATTATTCAGGCATGCTTATTTAGATAAAAAATACTCCGCAATTGACTGGCGTCAGCGAGTAAATGCGGAATGAACGATGTCGTTTATCTCTCTTCATTTATATTTTTATAGCACGTACTCCTAATAAGAGTGTGGTCCAATTTCATGAAATGCATTGACGATAGGCCGCCGTAGTCAAAATATGTACGTATATTACAATGCAGATAACGATAATAATAAAAATTATCTATCAGCTTTGTAAACAAATGAGCTGCAGTTATATATAACCGCAATTCATTTGTTATCTCGGTATACTCAGTATACCGAGTAACTTAAGTTCTATTTCTTGAGCGAAAAAATAAAAAGCAAACTTGATTTGTTTGATTTCAATTTTTTGAAAAGTGTGAACTTTCTAATCTTTAAAACCTTTTATCGCAAAATCATCTATTATATTCTTAAGCCGTGATCACACTTCGCGAGGCTACCTCGCGAACAATTTGCCTCAACCTCGAATTAGCGGCGAGGCATATGCTCGAGGAAAAGTGGGCCAGTTTAGCACGAAGCGAGAAGACACCTCAAGGCGCCTTTAATGCGCGACCAAAAACCGACTGGCGTTGGCTCGCGCGAGGCAGCCTCCCTGGCAAGGCAGGAGCATTGCGAGGCACGCCTCATTAGGTTGATACTGTAGGGATGACGACCAAAGTTTCAAAACAGCGCAAATTTCACCAATATTTTGCTTTTATTTTAAAGCTTCATCATCTGTTCATCAAACAAAGCGCCTATTTATTTTAACTCATTTAGGACTCTATGAAGCTATAAAATAAAAACGAAATATTCGTGAAATTTTTTTTTTTAATTCTGTTTGTCGTTCCGACAGAGCTGGAATCAAACGTGCGGTTAGTCGTGTTTGAGTCGTCGCTGCTTTGTTTCTATCTTAAATCAAAGAAACTATTATATTATTATTATCGTAGAAGGATGTAATAGTCACACACGGGAAAGATTATAATTTCCTGCACCAGGTTTCTTTTCGACGTGTCGTAAAACATCTGTACTTGTTCTGCTCTATAAGAGATGATCCTATGAAATTGAATGAATAAGGTGGAAATTCTATGTCAAATCGCATATGACTTTTCACTAAATTCTTTAACATACCTCTTCGCAATCGAATCTTTTTATAGGGAGCACTCATTCAGCATTCAGCGACCAGCATCAATTAAAATTCCATGGCGTTAATTTCTCATCGGACCTAAAGTGGTAAACACGTATTCATAAACTAAATTCATGTATCTCAATATCAATTTACAACCTTTTAAAAGATATAGTTAGGGGAAAGCTGCTGAATATCGGAAAGTTTAACTGCTTAATTGTAGGTTTATTGAACATTACTTCGTTGAATGTATTTACCAAATCAAAATAACGTCAGAGATGGCAGGATAAAAAGGCCCATTGCGTGTATTTTTATACTTGTGATTCCTGATATGTGATAGTACTAGGCCCTAATATCAGATAGCGTTTTATGTGTGTAGGTGATAAAATTTTTATTGATGACAAAAATTAGGAAGAAGCATGGTAAAAACTTCATTTCGTGTTACCATTGGTTGCTTTCTTATTGGTTTCAAGTTTTTTATTTTCTGAGTATAGCCAATTTTTAACTAGACCTTTTTCTGTTGTATTATTGCTTTTGAAAGATTCTGTTTTTTTCTAAATCATCTGTGTCCGAGTATCGCAGCTTTGCCGCCAGATGTTTTTCAGGTTGGTTTTGGTTGGTATTAATGTATGTGGAAGCGTAATTTAGATAAAGGTGCCTTGCAGTGCTTCGGTTTCTTTTGTCTATAAGTTATCAATAAATTCATGGTCATCGAATATATAATTATCTTATCTTATTCACTCACTTGGTAGGCTGTAAAAATAAAAATTGCTGACCAACCATGTTTCAATTTCCTATGAATAGCAAGTTTGTGAAGAAAATTGAAATTTTGCGTGAAGGTTTACGATTTTAGTGAAGGCCTAACGCAACAAAAAACTTTTAACTTTTAGCGATAGAGCACCATCAGAAATAACCGTTTACAACTAGTTTGCAATTTTATTATGGCCTTGCTTTCTTCAGCGATTCTGAATTTCGTGTCGACGAAAATCAGTTATTATTCCAAGAAGAAGAAGAAGATCGGAATGTGACTTACTGCATGATACAAGCAATCTTAGGTATATCGAAGACTGCTGATTTTGCATTAACATTTAGACAGGAACAAGGAATCTACTCGCAATGGATTCCGCATAATTAGACCCAAGCACAAAAAAGGCTTGTGTCAATTGGTATAGAATTCGAGAGAGGAAGTACATGACATCGTAATAGGTGACGAAACTTGGGCATATTCATACGAGCCGGAAACTAAGTAACAAAATTGTCCGTTCACGAAGCACCTCCAAAAAAATAAATGCTTATTTCATTCGTTAATTTGCACATGTCGCAAGCATTGCTTTGGAGGATCGAAGTTGGTCGAGGTTTTGCTTTTCTTTCATTGTTTTTGTAACGTTATCCAGGTTGATATTTTTCAAAAATATAATTACGCAGGCGATTTTCACCATTGAATACTATTTTTGGTAAATAAACCACAACACATAAATGTATCCTTCCAATTAGCAAATATTCTGGTTTTTACACATGGGCAATTGAAACATTTCAAAGGAGGGATTAAAACTGGCTGTCGTTTTCCTCTGAATAAAAAACGTTGCATTATTATTATATGTAGCGGCAAGGAAGTAACAGAATGAGCTACAGCTTCGAAAGAACTCCCATCTTTCATTGTATTCTTTAGCATACCTTTACTAAATAGCTCGCGTTGAACGAAAAAAAAAGTATGAATGAAAATTCAGTAATCACTTCGTCGAAAAAAATTCTTGGCACAATAGTAGTACAACTACTTAAAATTATATCGCGCTTTCAACTTTAGATCTTCGTACGAAATACTTTTTACGATTCCATGTGTTAAATAAAATCTCTTCTCGAAAATAAACATAAAACATCGTAAAAGTAACATTCCTAGCGATGTAACAAGTTACCGGATGAATCAACACGAAATTATCTAAGCTAACAACATCGACGGTTTTCATGCGTATTTTTATAAAACGACCGGGACATTTTTGGCCGTTTTTATCCTTGTTGTCGATTCGAAAATGCGCTGATGCGTACTTCTGATGTAGAGGGTTCCCCTTGGATGTTTAGGAATGGACGGCGTCTTCTTAGAATGACTTGTCCTCAAACTGGCTAGTGTGGATGGTTGGAACTGTGCCATGGTAGATCTAAAACCGACACTGAATAATTTTTGCCATTAAATGTGAACCGAAGCCAAGAAGGCAATGATGTAAGTATAATAACCTGTAGTAATTGTCATATGGTTCTCTAAATTATTTGGGGGCCCAACAATATTTATATTATGATGAAAATATTCTATATATTGTCTAGTCTTACTCTCACTTATCCAAAAAGTATTGTTTGCTTTTTATACTAAAAGCATAAAACTAACAAGGATTGTTCCTGTACTTAGACTAGACTAGAAAACCTCTATTGATAACATTAGTAGAAACCTAATAAAAATATGAACGAAAATGTGTAGCACAGTATGGATTGAAGCGTTCAATCTTCAGCAATCTAAATGCCTAAAGATGGATATTCAGCCGCACTAAACTAATTCATTTTGAAAACAATAAAATTATTTTTTTCACCAATTATGTCGTTCAGCCTTTAAGCATAAGAGACTACTATACTACCTAATCTAAACTTCAAAATAATGTCCAGGGTGATCCATTTAAAGAAATCAAGCTTTTGATATTTGAAAATTGCGAAGTTTATGTACATACATGTAAGCGAATCTTCTACCTATCTAAGATACCCTTTTTCTTCGTATCTGCCAATATCTCGCTAATTCGCACTAATAAAGCTATTTTCATGGTACATTAATTGAACACCCAGTACAGTGCAAAAAACTTTTATTTGAAACATTTTTCCTTTCTTTCACCAATGTGCCACCCTGATACTAGGCGTAAATCATTGTCAATTGTTCACCAATGCGCTAATTTCTTTTATTTCTTTTGTATCAGGGCTTCTGCGGGTGTTATCCAACGTATATTGACTTTCGAGCTACACGTGTTGCTTGGAGAATTATTCATTCCCCATAACAAACACAAATCGCAAAAGATAACGTGACTTTACTGCCCAGTATTGCCTCTAACAGCAACTATTTTAGATTCATTTTTTTTATCTTCATTTAATGTGATAAATATTTTGATGAGATCACTTATCGTTGTCGCCATATTGCAGTCTTAGTTAATATTATCTTAAAGTATAAGCGGAACTAACTGTTAATAATTATCAATTGCTGACGACGGTTTCACGATGCATATAAAATTAGAATTTTCTTTCGCAACGCAATTACTAAAGCACATTGTAGTAGCCAACGTATAGGTTTGCGAAATTTATCTTTCCCCGTAGGTCTCGAATTATTTACGTCAATCTATGCAGCTTTTGTATGCAAATGACCTATCCGACAATTGCTGATTTATCAACGTGCTTTCCATATATCTGGAAAATACAAAAGGAAAATTCTGTCATCTTCCCTGTCGGAGTCTAACGAAGTCCATTGTTACGCGAGACAGGATGTAATCACTTAAATCTGTTTACTTACGTTGTGATGAAAGGTGCTTGCATTTCTTTCTTGTTTTTTCGTTCAAGGACGTAGATAAAACATTTTGCATTAACGAACAACAGTGACGTTCGCATTGGCAAATGTTTATTTGTGCTGTGCGAATATGACCAAAGTGTATTAGCATTAACGCGTTGACATAAGTACTTGGACATTAGACTTAGGCATTACTGATGGAATAATATGTTATTTTAAGTTGCCCGGTTTGTAAATAATTGCATTGCGTTGGAATCTTTTACAAGAAATTAATAATACTTTTAATTGTGAGTACTATAAACGGTTTACCACTAAAAAAATACTCTAATTAATTTGCGTAGTGGTAACTTCTGATTTGTTCGTGACAATTGCGTAATTTTATTTTAATTTTAAATGACTCAGTTTTAAAAGACTGCGCGCGCAAGTAGCAATAATAAAGGCGCTAGACTCCACATAGGCGAATTCGAAACTGGCGTGGGACTGCATGAATACAGTCAATAAGATGGGTACCAGGCCATCGATGGAATGTAAAGGCAGACGAATTAGCCCGAGCAGGCTCGTCAACTGCTGAAAATCGCCCAATACTCTCGGTGGGAAAAGCAACCACTAAACAATGGAAAGATAAGAAACCTCAAGACTGGTGGAAGATGATTTCAGATCAGAGACAGGCCAACCAATTTCTGATTGGACACAGGCCTACATTTACAGTGGACCTACTAAGCAGAGACAGGAAGTCTGTCAGAACAATAGTAGGCCTGCTAATAGGACAGTGCTCAAGAAGCACATGAGCAATCCGGGTCTGACGGAGGAAACAGCATGTAGATTCTGGGGTAGAAGGTGGAAGAAGAGACTGCCGTCCATGTGCTGTACGATTGTATAGCGCTGGCAGGAGTACGGCTCTGAGAAATGGGCTCGGAATATCCAAAAGTCGAAATCTATCTAAAGGGATTATTCACAAGACTGCTAAATCTAGCAAACAAAGCAAAAGCTAACGTAATTGATCTAATGGGAGAGGATCCACAATAGATCTGAAAGGTCGCAGTGGAATAGGTCAAGAACAATTTCGGGTAGTATGGGGCAGTTCAAGGAACGGCGAAGTGCTACAAAAAAATCGGCACAATGGCACCTAGAAAGCGTTCTGTGCGGGCAATAATAA
Source organism: Oryctes borbonicus (assembly GCA_902654985.2). NCBI lineage: Eukaryota > Metazoa > Arthropoda > Insecta > Coleoptera > Scarabaeidae > Oryctes > Oryctes borbonicus. Next base: position 8,567,360 of record LR736871.1, read on the forward strand.
TCACCACACAAGATGATTTGAGAATTTCTATTTGCTAAATTAGGAATATCGTACTACTATTGCGAACTGCGGTATAAGTGAGTGGTTTAAATTTATGCCGTTAGATATTCTCCAAGTAAGTTTTTACGTAAGGTGCTTGAACGAGATAAAATCTTATGGCTTTAGGCTGTCGCGTCAAAATTCTACAATTCATTCAAGAACCTACACTTAAATAATTGAAATGTTTTTTTCCTTGACATAAGTAAAATTTTAAGAATCCGCGCTTTTCTTTTGCCAAGAAAACGTTCTTGGTTCCACTTAGTGCTTTACGTTATTTTTAGGTAAATATTTACTTCGTTCACGTAAATATTCCAAATATATGTCGGTATATATGAGCGAAAAAAAAAGTTCTATGGAATAAATAAATGAATGCTATAATACTTGGGATCCTAAATATTTTTGCCTCATAATGTAATAGTACCGCACATACAACGTTTATTATTAAACTAATTAAGTATTATTGTTTATTATTATAAAAAATATGTGTTTATTCTGAAAAATATTACATTTTCACTTCAACCTTATATCAATAGAGACAAATGGTGGACAACATAAAAGTATAGAGCGCCATAGCCACAGCGCTCGATTTCCCCACGGTTTTAGATGCCATCCTTCAATTGATGTTAACTTTCAACAATAACTTGCCGTGAATTGAAGAAAAATATTTAAAATTGTAATAATATGTAGGGAGTTCTATTTAACCATGCTGCGTAGCATTTGCTTCCAAACAGTTTCTTATTTGAAAATTATTTTTCTGTAAATTGCGCTAGGAAAAGAACCTTGGAACTCAATATTACCGCACATTACAGCATATTCTTACTTATCGCTTTTCTTTTTGTGCTCTTCTTATTGATATACCGAACCGTCGCAGATGGTAGTTAAAGGCTTGAACGTGGTTGGTAAATTATTCTACGGCCAAACTGAGCTACGCCAAAGAATAAAAAAAAAGGACAGCAATCCGTTGGTTATTACGAAACATGTCTGCAGAACGATCTCGTAATAGTTAGCGCGGCGCCTGAACTAACCGTGGTTGCTAAGCCGGTTATTACGTCTGATCTAGCAAAGAAAAGGAATCAGTAATGGTCGCACTTGCGGTGGTGAAGGTAAGCGGAGAGCTTCTTCGCCGACCTTGAACCTCGCTAAACTAGTCCTGCAGCAGTGTCGAATTAACCGTGCCCACTTCTTGATTATCAGTACGTTGTGTGTTAGACGTATACGGTCGCCTTTATCAACTATGCAAAGGATAGATCCGGGCCTAGATATAGTCTTATACCTACGCTATTACGCAGAAGTAATAATAAATATTCATTTTGTTAAATCGTATTTGAATTAAGCTCGGTTTGTTTATAGTAAGCTCGACGGGACTTCGAAATAGTATTTGTTTGATGTACACACGTTACGCTGCATATTCAATAAACCGTGTTCGTTGATTTTGTTTTGTTAAAGCAACAAACAATTATATTAACTAATAAATTAAATACAACAATGAATTACTTTATCAAATTGAAACCGGTTTATCAAAATAATAAATACCCGTTTATTAAAATTTTAACATGACATTAATAAATGCATTCTTTATATCAATAAATTTGTTTATTATCTATAGTGTATATTCGAAAATATGATAAACCCGTTCGTTGAATTGTATATTAACGATCCTTTTTTGTTGTATTTATGAGCATTTATTTAAGAAAACGTAGATAACGCAACTTTTGTGACACCTAACACCTGACCTATCGTAAAGACGATAACATTAAAATGTGATATTACGTTGGCTGAAGTTATTAGTTTGTTTTAGCGTATTGTATGTATGCGTTCGCAAAATGTAATGCGTAGTTTATACATTTTCTGTATTTTTGTTGTATCTGTAGTGCCATGACACTAAGTATGTACAGTCTGAGTGCCATGCTGGCACAAAAATCGAAAATCAAACCATTCAAATGTGATGAAAGTTGATTTCGTTGGCATCGTCGGCACACCTTGGCAAAACTGACGGCTGACGGGTCAACTACGTAATGTGCAACACTAAGAGTCGGTCACGTATCCCAGTCACTTGCGTCAGATTTGCAACGCAACAGTTTGTTGAACGTGCCATCATCGATTTATAGGAAATTACAAAAAGATATTGGATTTTCCATCTTCGATTCCATCACGAGTGTTTCGGATGCACCTAATATGCACTTCTTCTTGCTCATTCCCGCTTACCTTTTTTTTTTGTATTGACAACTCCAAAGGAATTAATAAATTGCTCTAAAACATTTGCTATTACATGTGCAATATCGGCGGATGGCGGGGTTTTGCTGATGCATAACCTTCGAATTGGCAAAATGTTCGCATCGTAGTTTTTTAATTGCACTATTCAATTGTGAATTTGTTTTTGCCTAAAATTAAGTTAATTGGGAATAAAAATGAATTGATTATTATCTCGAATTGTGGACAATTTATCTAAGATCAAAGTTTAACATTTTTTCCCTTCATAAAACAAAAATTAAGTTGATTGATGTGGAAGAAGGGTGCTTGTTAAAAATTGTATCGCATTGATCTTGCATTACATTGGGATTTACAATTATTTTATTACTTCCAAACTCTTGATCTTCACGTAAACTTATGAATTCTTTTAAATTAAAGCAGTGCACGATAAAGTTTGATTTTTTTAATGGAACACTGTGTATATTACTACGTTCTTGTTTGTCTCTCTCGAATTCATGTCATCTTTCATCAATATTCTCTATACCTATCTATCTTTATATTTTAAGTAATATTTTAAGCAATGTCCACATTATTCATTATCTTAGCAAATACATTCAGAAAATTCGGTTATAAGCATCTCTATATATTTGGCCAAATTGCGAATACTTTTATTATATTTTTAGTGCAATGCTTTGAATAAATCTATTCGTTTTATGGTGAACTCTAATTTTCGCTATTTATTATTTATGTGCTTGTTAACTTCCCAGACAATGTATGTGGAAAAGAGTAACAGCGAACTACGATATAACCATAAAACCTAAAATAGTAAAACTTAAAACAAAACAATGTGGAATGTATGGAATTAATGTAGGTGAAACTACTGAGTGTTTAATTATTTCTGCAGTTCTTATAAAATGGGTTTTGCAAAATTGTATATTATAAAAGTAATGTATAAATAATATACATTAAAAATAAATAAAAATAGTATAATTGATTTTCTTTTGTACAGTTTATTATCTGGGTATTGAACTATGTTGCAGCTATTTACAGTAACGTGATATGTTCCTTTATGATGTTGCATTTTTAAGTCTTGTACAACCTTTGATAATAAAAAAGAAAGGAAAAGGTTAACGCTACGTTTACTAAAAGGCTACGTTTAATTTAAGAAACATTCCCCCCTTTGTTACAAGAACACCTACGACGAATCTTCTCTGAATATGTATGAGAGAACAGGACCTGTCGTAATTTGCATAATTTATTCACTTGAGTTAATTTTCAGGTTACTTTACCTGATGCGACAACCATGCGGCGTGCACAATAATCGGTTTGTCGGTTAGTAGCGACCCAATTTGAGAACTGAAATATTAAAGTTCAAAAAATGTCGGGTAGAGATTACAGATGTTTTGAAAACATTTTGAACTTTTTTTATATGTTTCCCAATCGCCCTACGTACTAACAAGCCTTAAGAAGCTGGTGTATGATATAAAATAATTTTTTTATATTCATGAACCTTCATAATTGCATCGAAAGTTCTAGAAGTTTAGTTTAACATATAAGTACCGGGTGTTCGTTGAAGAATGGACAGCGGCTTTCAAGAAAAAATTCAGTTGTAAAAGTAACGTAAAGTTACTTTTTAAGGTATGAAGTTATGTTATATCCGAAAGAATTCGCCATAACTTTGGTTTTGTCTTAATGGGTTAAGTTCTTGTTTCTTTAATCAAGCGCTAAGGGGCGCCGGGCGCTGGTTGAAGGTAATTCTTTTTTTTTTCTTTAATTATTAAATAGAAAGGTATATTCATGCTGAGTTGTTATTAATAAAGACCTAAAGAGAGAAGAGAATGGCGTAAACCGAATGTTGCTTGTCGCAATTCTACCTACCTGTCCTCCTTCATATGGAGACGGGGAGATTCGTAACAAAGACTATGTTCGAAACTAGATTCGTATGCGCCACTTACCATCCCATTAGGAAACCATATAGAGTTGTTCAAGGTATAGTGGAAGCAGTTGACAATAAAAACAAGAATTCTAAACAACATGGTGGTAACTCCAAACTCTTTTAATGTAGAAAGGAATAAATGAGTAAAGTGCTTTACGGGCGCCCGGAAAAAATATATAGAACGCCAAAATTAAGTAAGCTAAAGTCTCCTGGTTATTGACTAGTTACTGGATTACAAGTAGGTTGTCTTCTGGTAATTGGACAGTTATTAGATCAAAATTAGGTATGTTATAGTTAAATTACAAAGAATGAAAAATATTACAAATTAGGAATTAATTAGCTGTAGATTTTTTTATTTTTTTGGGCGCAATCTTATACTTTATGCTTCTTCAATTTACAATTTACAATATACTTCCACGATTTAGTTTTCATATGTTTCTTCCCAATCAATTGATCAATGAGATGAGCAACACTGTACCTGCTCGAATGAGGTGTGCTAAACGCAGAATATTTAGATTGAATAAGGATTTAGAAAAAAAAATATGGGAGTATAGGTTCAATTGTTACGTTTTGAATTAGTTAACGTGAATGAGTTTTTTTTTTTTTAATTTAAAACGTATATTTGTATATCCATTTATATAATTTTACCGTGCCATGACCTTTCACAACGCAATTCGGATATGTTCTCATTTATTATTCATGGGGCTTCGATTCTATACCAACATCGAAAACTACTTTAGAGTCATTACCTGCCTTCCATTGTTAATGTAGGCATTATTTTCTCGTTCATTGTTAGCGTATAAGGGTGTCCAGGTTTAATAGGTACTAAAATATTTGTAACTGTCCCGTTATTCAAATTCAAGTGTATGAATCTGTCAGTTGTTATGTTGAAAGTAGCGAAAGTACTGTTAGTGATGATGTACATACTTCCCGCGTAAATTTTGATTTCGTAGAGACAGCTGGGGATGAGAGAGGGTTGTAGCAACTAATAATACGTAACATTACATTGTTTTGTTGTTATCATTGTGAATTCTTTCCTATTTTCTATAGTAAATTATTGATTTAACTCATAATATAATGTAATGTTCAATGCCGATGGATCGCCGATGTACACTACCGTTCATATATTTGGGGACGATTACAAAATACAGTTTTTTTTTAATTCAAATAAAAACAAAAAGTCATTTGTAATTTAATTTACTTCTGTACATTGAGTATACTATAAAAACTAAAAATATTCCAAAAAGAAATGTTGTACTAATTATAATTAGGTCTATACGGATTTTTCGTCGATACGTCCACCCTTTGACTTAGTTACTGCGGTACATATTCGTGGCATTCTTAGAATTAAAGATTTCAAAAATGTTGCTGGGATCTCGGTCCATGCTTGCTGGAGCTTCTCCATAAATCTTGTGAACTAGTCACTCCTTTTTGGCGAATCCTTCTGTCCAGTTCATCCCATATTAATTCGATAGGCGACAGGTCAGGAGATTGAGGTGGTCAAATGATTCTTTTTAAACGATCTTCTTCTTCCAGAGATGCCAGATAATTTCTGCATGTACGAGAAGAATGCTTAGTGTAGTTATCCTCTTGAAACGTAAAGTTTCGACCTCGTAATCGTTCCCTACTTGGTACAGCATTCTCTTGTAATATTTTGAGATAGCCCTCTTTACGAAGTATTCCCTGTATTCTTACTAAATCACCTACAGCTGTTCCCACAAAACAGCCCCAAACCATTACGTTACCTCCACCGTGCTTCACTGTAGGTAAAATACACTGTTCACTAACTCTTTCACCAACCTGTCGCCTAGCAAACGTCCTCCGTTTGGAGCCAAATATTTCAAATTTGGACTCATCTGTCCACAGCACGTTGCACCACTGTTCGAATGTCCAGTGTCTGTGTTCTTGTGCCCACTGCAATCTTTTTCTTATATTTTGAACTTTCAAAAGCGGTTTTCTGGCAGCTACTCGTCCCTTTAAGCCTGCCGCAATTAATCTTCGTTTCACGGTCGAATGCGAAATAAGATTTCTTCGTGAAACATTGACTTGCTGGGTTATTTCCGGAGCCGTTAGGAATCTGTTTCTTTTTGAAACAAGAACCATGAACTGATCTTCAGTAGCTATTGTCTTCTTTTTGCGTCCAGAACGTTTCTTATCAGCAAAAGAACCCGTTTCCGCCACCCGTTTTAATGTTGTAAATACACCATTTTTCGATATTTTTAATTTTTTCGCAATAACTGCCATTGAGTATCCTTCATTACGTAAAGTAATAATAGCAGAACGCGTTTCGATGGAAATTTCTTTTCGTTTTGCCATTTCAGCACCACCCGTTTATTACGATGGTTAAATTTAAACTAAACTATTATCAAGATCGATTTTATTTTAAATACAAGACGATATCTGCTTTGTTTGTTGTACTAAGTGTTCTATGAATCTCACATTATTCCTTTGCGGAAATATTCGACAATATTTTCAAGTTTACGTTTATAACCCCATAAAATAGGGGATTAAGAGGAATTTTACCTGAGGCTGCGGTAGAATATAAACGCGTTATAAATTTGATGGGATAGAAGAGAATACTGTTGTAAATTATGTTCATACATATAGAAATGTATACTCCTTCATATAAAACACAATCAATTGTCAATATTTAAATTTTGCTTATTTTTCGGAGTTTTTCTTAGTCGTCCCCAAATATATGAACGGTAGTGTATAATAATTAAAGATAGTGTAAACACATTTTGTCCGGTGCATTTCCTGATTTGTTGACTAGAGCGGCACTGGGTTATACGTAGAGATGAGCAAGGTAAGGGAAATTATAACTTTTTTCCGGCGACTAGACAGATTCTTGTTTTGTCGACTCGGGGAAACCAGTAGGCAACACACATAGACGAATAAATACGAGTCTGTCTAGCCTCTGCTAATTTTCCTTACCTTCCTCATCTCTAGTTACACGATTAAGACGCGCAAAGAGCAGATATGCAAATGGTTAGGTCTACTGTGTACCCTTGTTTACATACAGCTGCTTCGCAGCAAAATACGATGTTCTAATGAAGACGTTATTTGGGGGGATAAAACGCAGTTTTTGGGTTGTATGTTTTTCTACAAATATCTTAGATTAACTGCACGTGTCCTACATAAAATACATTTTTGGAAATGTTACTATGTTAACCAAGAATGAAACTACATTAACCACACCATTGTACAAAAAAATAAACACCCGGTTTCGAATTATGTCTGCGTTACCGTAGCCACGATTGATTGCTGGACTAATGTAGTCTCTTCTAAGAGAAATTCTGCTGCCATTTTTCCTTCAATAGTCTACAAAATCAACCTAAAAATATTTTGAAAATGACCAAAGAGTGGTTTCACTTAAAAAAAAAAATATATATATATATAATCGACATTTCGAGCATTTAGGTCTGCTAGAATTTTGTCGAATCTATTGCCGGATATTATTTTCCCGTAATTGCAATTTTAATGCACCGTCGTTAATTGTATACACCGCAAGTGAAAACGTATGGCTTACGAAAGCGCTTGTAATTTTTCTCATTTGTAATTGTTGAATATTGTACGTCATCGATTCCTAGTTCGTTTTCACAGCACGGAGCAGCGCTTTCGATTTCAATTTATATTTTATAGCTAAGTATGGTTGCCCTTGGTCGATGTCTGCCGTAATGTAATCAAGGTATGTCAGTTTGACATTGAACTTGACCTAGGGAAATTCCTCGTTGAGTTATTTTTAAAACTAATTACGCTATTTACCAATAAAGAACCATGAATTGTTGAAATGCGAAGTAGGTGAGCGAATGATATGTACCTACATGTACTTGTGCAAATGCAGAATTGTAATTATAGTTAGAGAATACTTTTGCATTTGAATTGGGCTTTACGTGAGGTCAAATTTATGAATCAACCAAATTTTAAAGCGTTGACGGGAAGTCACGCTGCATATTGAGAGATGGACGTCGTATAAATGACGTCAAATATTTCGTCATTGACGTGAAAACATACCACAAACAAGAATAAATTTGTATTATATAAATAATTATCAGGAGGATTATTCTGCAATAATTGAGAGTGTCGTGTCGAAACAGCTGAAACGTTAAATTTTCAATGGTCTTTTTCTGATTCTGTAATTGTACGATAGTGCACATGTTAATGGTGTCGTACACTTAAAAAATATAAATTTACCAGTGTAAGTGGTGAATATTACCTTATTGCAAGGAGTATTATTAACTGAATTTTAAGCTAAAGCGACTGCTTCTCAAAAAAAAGTTACGTTAATAAACGTATTAAAAAAATATTAGGTACGTTCAGTCCTGGAAAAAAGGTGAACCAAAATTCTTCTAAAATTCGTGCAAAAATGTTATCTCGAGATATCAAAACGTTCCGAACATGTCGTCGCGTATTATTACAATAGCTCTCAATACGCGTCCATCCCATAAAAACTCATTACATATTTGATAACCTTACACAACCATTGTTCGCCATACTTTGAAATAAATTGTTCTATTTTAACGTTACTCCTTTTTTCCCCACTTTAGTAAATGTCAAAGCGCGTTGCTCAACATCCAACGCCGGACATACAAAGAGAATTATTTATATCTTTGACCCCGGTGGCAAGGCGTGTGTTCATACGTATCGCGAATGAGGAGATAGCGCGCAGAAAGAAATGTGTGCTCAAAACTGTCGTCCAGGCGATAAGGTAGAAACAAAATGAGAATAAAGGGATCCGAGCTTATTTTGGAGAAGCTGCAGCTATGATACATAATACTTGTTTTTATTATGTTTTACAGAATTCTATTTATTTATACATAGTTAACATTTATTTACTTTCGTATGAGTTACTGCTCTAAATTAACGGGGCCACTATTGTTATCTCTGCGTTGCTTAAATAATTCTGCTTTATAAAAGTATTTTGTTTAGAAGATAACTTGTTTTTATTTAAAATTGTAATTAATTTAATAATTTCTTTATTTGAATACAATACATGTAAACTATTAGTAAAACGAAACGAACATCACGTAACTTATCCAATTAGTAGCTTTTCTTAATCTAGTCAGCCGCCAGTGGATACCAACCTATGTGTTTGTGCGCGTTTATTTCAGAATTTCTTATTAGCCTTTGAGCACGGAGAAGAAGAATAACTACTGTTAATGTACCTTCTTCTGCTGTCTCCGCATCGTTTCTTCTACGAGCAGCAATCATAAATTACGTCCTCCTTATTACAAACAAACCGTTACAAAACAATGAATGTGATATTAAGGCTACGTTATTTCAGTTTTTCGGTCGCACTTGTGCGATGGAAAAAAGTGATTTACGACGGAGAAATAACAGTGTTGCTCTCCTCCATTTATATCATCCTGGTTACTATCGCGCATCGAAAACATATACGGGTTATTTCCGTCATAAGCCTATTAGAGTCTTAGTTGTTGGATCTACGATTTAATGTAATAGAAAGTTTTCAAAAAAAAACAAAAACAAATAAAGGCGTGACCAAGTACTATTAACAATTGAGGAAATTTGAATTGTTTTCTAATCGTAATATTTCAATAAAAAGCGATATGTATGTACATAGACTTAACAACTTTTAAATTAGTTAGGATGAAAGTGTGAGGAGGCAGAGAATCAAATAATTTTCCCTGCAACTCTAAGATATAACTAAACTACGTCAATTGAAGGAAAATCGAACGCAATGGTATAAAACAACTTATTAAGTGCTTAGATGTTCTTGGCAAACCAATTGGAAAGCTCAGATTATGAACACTTACTAGAACTGCACTGTTAAACTTATTGTTAATCAAGGTACAGCTGTATTCCAACGTTGGTGAGATCTAGAGTTCGAAACTTTTAATCAGACCATTAATTAGATTCAATATCGCAGTTTGTCAGTTAAAAATATATTATTACTGCAACTAATAAAACGAGTCCGCTTAAGATAATCGGCTTTTACGACTCTTTAGCCTGCAATAGAAAAATGTAAAATATCTTGCCACAATTTTTGAACATCAATCGCGTGATAGTTTAAATATTACAAAAAATGCAGGCGAATCTTCTCAAATTTGATTCGTTGGTTTATTCCTTTGTAATAAAATGACGTAAAATTTTGGCTTTTACGTAATTTGATCAATGTATAAAATAAAATTAGTTGTACTGTACTGAGTCTAATTTTAACACAGAAAGACCGTTGTTTTAACCAAAGATTAGTAGAAGCATCTGTGTGTATTCATATCAAGTAAAACCAATATATAACAAAGCAAACCTGATGAGTGTTTTTTAATTTACCGCTAAACATCTGCATTTGAACACATTAAACTAATAAATAAGTGAAATGTGCACAACAGGTACTGTAGCACGTGTAGTATTCATTTGTTTGTGTTTGTTTTCAGTAAATTATTGTTTGTCTATATCTTTGCTAATTATATAGAGCACGTTAAACTGTTGAAATTCTCGCGATCGCCCGAGTTTGGGATAAAGATCATATTTCACATTGTCGGGGCGCCATCATTAAATTTATTAAGATACTAGAACTTTTGTTTGTTGTCGCAAAGAAGACAACAAACAAAAGTTCTAGTATCTTAATAAATTTAATGATGGCGCCCTGGTGTGAAGCGCGTCTCATGTTAGCCCTAGTGTATATTCAGATTATTAGGTATTCTGTTTTTTTTTTATTGTATTTTTTATTTACATCTACAAATATTTATATATATGGCGAATGGCACAGCACCAAGGCCAATAACAATAATAATAAATATTCAAAGAAGTGAGCGGTGTTGTGAAGGGAATAAAGGTAATTCTAAAGTAACTCAATTTACCTAATACCTAAACAAATAAAAAAAAAATTAAATTCCCAACAAATAAAAACAACAGTCTAATAAATTGGGGGAGAAACATTTAGAGTGTACATTGTATATTGTCATTATTTTTGCATTTTCGTAAATGGATAAAAATTATATGCTGCCAATAGAAAAGTATTCACAGTCATCACCGTTTTTTTTTTTGTATTTACAGCAGGTAACGTTCAGAAAATTAATAAAATACTTTTGGTTACAGGTATGGATACAACTCAGTTTTCCTAATGCCACTTTGTTTTCAAATGCCATTGCCATCCAGAACATTAGCATCTATCGCTAATTTCCAGCAAGTAAGTACGTACAAATCACATGTGTAAATTAGGAAAAGAAAAGAACCACGTTGCGTGTGTCTCTCGACGTTGGTTCAGCATATTTATTTTACCTCAAAGTACATAAAACACATGCAAAGCACACATAGACTTAAGAATTCGCATAAATTCGCGTTTGGGCTTTTCACACCGTTAAATCATCGTCTTTGTTTCTTTTTTCCACCGGCAGCATTCTTTAGACAGTTAAGTGATGTTAGTGTTCACGGAGCCTACTGCGCAGAAATTCTTTCGCGTCGTCCTCGTTTGTCAAATGGTTTGCGCGTCGCGATAACGCAGGAACGAAACGACATTAAAATACGATAAAAGAATGCGAGGAGGGCCCAAGTTACGACCCTCGGCGCTCGCCTGTTTGTAATTATCCTCGCGTAATGTTCGTTTTTCGTCGCCAAAATAGATTCTCGGATTTTCAAATCGGACACTTCGGTTGTAAACAATAACCGTCGCTGTATCTTAATCCAAAGTAAATGGGTACGCGCCAAACATGCGGAATCCCTGCAATTAATGTTCGAGTTGTTATCCGTATTCGGATAGTAAATTATCGGATTTTTGTGTTATTATCCGGAACCTCCAGATCCGCTATCCGAAACTTCTGATCCGGATTCGCTATTCGAAATCGCGAATTTGAATCCATTGCCTGATAACGTAGATCCGAATCCATTAACTGATAACGCGGATACAGGCCCGTTCTCAGATAACTTTTTGAAACAAAGTAAGTACTGTGAAGTTCCATAGTAAATTGTATAAACCTGCAATCGGGTCTATCTAATACCACCTTACGATTTATGTGTCTGTCAATTCGAACCCCAATTCGTGAATTTTTCCAATGGCGACCACCGAAATGTGAGTTGCCTTAGTGGAACAAAACTTTTTTTCTTCGAATATACTCGTTTTTCTGTAATTTCTGCCCCCGTCATTTTTCTTTTTTCAAGATAGTCCATTCGAAAAAAGTAAGAAGTCTCTCAATTGGGATAAAATTATATCACTATTCTTATTTTACAGCCAAATTTATCGCTGATGATTGCAATAGGGATAGGTTGTAAAGGAGGTTCGCCCATCTAACGATTTTATTTCTATTCTTAAGCACGGTTGTTATTTTAGGCACAACTGTACGTGTAAATGCTGTTATAGCAGGATTTCCCATTTATGCGAGTAGTAACTGGCTGCAGTAAATAGGAAGTAATAATATAATAATGCACTGCATCAGAATTTTTTTAATCCTGACATAGAATAATGATGCAGTTTATTTAAAGTCACTTTGAACCAAACTATAAATACGAAGATTCATTAGTGTGTTGCTGTTTATTTTAAAAATCCTTTGCTTCGAAGGTAAGCTTTATGGTAGCACGTACACACATGATTTCCTGTTTATCCGGAAGCGGGTCGTAATGAAAACTTTAAACTCGCGCGTTACATTTTCTCCCGATTCCAATCTAGTAGTTAAAAGAAACGAATAATGAAAAAGGAAAACGTTGACATAGTTGAGCGTGCAAGCACATATAAATTTAAATCGGACGCGATACAAGAGTTTGTAATTTTATTATTCTTGATGAGTATTACCGACCGTGATTAGCCGACTCTTTATTTACATTGAAATTGAAATGATCAATAAACTAACTTTTGACGAATGTTTGTTTTGAATAACGAAGATAAGTTTTACTTTCTATTAATAACATTTAATGCAAGAGATCAGTAACGTGTTAGTAAACAACTCAACGTTGTCTTTTGCGATTACTTTCCGCCATACATAATATACAAAAGTAGAATATCTTTTATGTTGTATAATTATTTATATTTATTACTCCCAATTGTCAAGTTATCATCAAATATTACATTTTTTTGTCTTGGTCATCAGCGTATTTAGGAAATTCTTTCTTTAAAGTTTTTTAAATTATCGTATATGTATCGTAGTGTCCTATTTCAGGAATTGGATGTCCAATGTTCAATCGTTGCTGGTTTATTAAACTTTAAAAACTTTAAAAATGTCCAAAGGAAAAAGTAGATCGCATGATTTTCACGGCAAGCTTATGTCATCTAATCGAGGAATAACACGGCCAGGGAATTTCGTACTTTCTTTTCCATACTGTATATATTATGCCCTTTTGTTAAAACCACATCTCATTCATTTTCAAATAATCTATTTTAGTGAAAAAACGCTTCGACATTCCCAAATAGCGAGCACACTTTTGTCAATTCATAGGTCTTTCTGTAATAGTTCATGGATCTTGACTACCCAGATCTTAGCAATTTATCTATAAATTCAGCGTTTGCGTTAACCGAATTTTGTTTATGACATTAAATGAAGATGTTTTGGTAAAATTTGCAGGATGATAAATGCCCGTTCTAACATTCTTCATTTACACTTTCTTTCACTGCACCAATATTTTTAGCTAACGGACATTATTGGATATTGGATTATTGCTTTATCAGCAATGCAAAAAACTGGCCAATTTTTTTGAGTTGTCTTGAAGATCATTTATCTGCCTTCCTAAACAACCATTACATACAACTTCCAAAACAAGTAAAATTTTATGCATTTCGCCGATTCAAATGCCATCTTGGTATTGGGTCTAAGCCATTGCAATTGCATATAAAATAATACTACTTATCTCTTCCATCGTGAAATTATAGACGAATAATAACGAGATCTTCTCTAACCACTCAATACTGCTCAACCTTTATCCCTTCTTATATTAGGATAATAAATCAAGTTTTTTGAATTTATAAGTCGCTGCGTGTTATTATTGTACAAGGAAAACTGTTTACTTACGCTAAATTAATTCAACGAGCCTGCGAATAGCCCGTAGATACGAATCTGTTTATATATTCAAAAACTATTCATAAGTATAATAACTGCCATATCTTCTTTGCTTTTGTCCTCTTTTCATTGGGTTATGATTGACATTAATTCCCCTTGAAAATGGTTGGCACAATAAAGAACCTAGCCACCACTTCAGTTTTAAGAAGGAAAATAATATTCAAAAGTGTAATAGTAGTCCGATAACTTGCGTACTTATACGTTGAATGTACATATACACATACGACAATTGTTGTTTTTATCTTCTTGGGAAGAACACGACTTGCAGGGTATTGTTGAATATAGAATATCTACGCGTACACAAAGGATTAAGCTCCTGTATCAAAGTTGATGATAATGAACTGGCAAACGTATAAACTGCGATACGCCACATTGTTGTCTCCTATGCAAATAAGCTGATAAAAACTACTGCTTCGCCGGAAGTACATTTCCGATTTAGAAATTGGCCATTGTCAATGGAACCAACGCACGATTCGATTTTGTTGCATAATTTTGCCATAAATTTGAAATATTTTTGAATGTACAGTACAGAGTGATCGATTTTCGTAGAGTGAACTGAAGTTACTTTGTTTTCAATGGTACGCTTTGTATAATTTCGCATTTTTCCTAGATAATCGCAGATAAGAAATAATTATAAATTCCACTGTGAAGATAACCACCAGTTAATGTGTAATCAAAAGCGCACGGGTCAAGAATAGTTGAACTTATAACGCCGCATCAAACGTTAAATCTAGACTTTATTTTGAGTCTCCTCTGTTCAACATGCCGCGGTTTTTCCAGCAACCTTTCGTACAACTTTTCCGAATTTTATTCTCTTAATTTGTACTTATTGACTGCACTCAACACAAAGAAAAGAGATTGTTGTCGTGCATAAAGAAAGTTCCTTGGAAAAGGGATGTTGGATATGATACGTTCCAAGGCTCTAAGCTAGAGCCACTACTTTTTTTAATTTATATAATGATTTAGGTTGTAACGCTGAAACTTGTTAAACAGTTATGTACGCTGATGATACAACGTTGCTAATTTCTGGTGATATACTTGATGAAGGATGGGGCTAGCATGTATACGGCAGAACAGCAACAAATTTAACACTGATAAGATTCAAAAATTAAGATTTGAAACAAAACAGCTAAATGCAGCACATATTGAGTGAGTTGAATAAACAACATTTTGAGTAGTATAATTTTCAGAAGCCACTCGTGTATGTAGTATATAGGCAATGTTGCTCTAAGATTAAATAAAGGGGTAGACTAAACAAGCCACGAGTACATATCTAGACTACATAATAATAATTGGTATTTCTGTGAAGTACTTACACCACAGACTAAACACATGAATAAACAAAACAGAATGTGAATACAAAGTTAAAATGAAGATGATAAAGAATGTGCTACGTAAACAACAATTATTACAAAAAAAAACTTTTTTTGCAAAATATGCCCAAATACTTAATTAAATCGTTATTTGATTTAGTAATAAATTATTACGCGCTTTTTCGCACTACTTTGGTGTATGTAAATGTAATTGTTAAATATTTAAGAATAAATTATAGTCTTATGTGGCGTCTATTTTGACCTACATAGTTAGGTCTGTACTTTTCCTCTTGAATGTATTAAAAATCTCTAAAAATAATTTAATTAGCCATTAAAAAAAAACCTGTAAAGTTTTTGGACCATAACAATTTTTTATTTAATGTAACTTACAAGGGTGTCAAATTCAGATTTCCATGAAACTAGGTGAAAATATAGAACTGAAGTATACGCATAACCTGCTGAAATTCACTCTGAAAGAAGGAAGCACCGCTTTATACGAAGGAAAATAACGCAAATGCAAAAGTTGAACCATATTTAACGGCCTTTTAGTATCCAACGTAATTAACAATGCGTTACAGTTGATGCTAACAATACTTAAAGGTGTTTTAAATAAAAATTGTTTAAAGCAGTCAGACTAAGGAATGACAAACATAAAAAGGAAAATGCTAGAAAAAGCCCAATCTCATATTTAGGCGCCTTTGTCCAATGTACAATCTATCTAATGGTACGGGAGGGCTCCAAATGTTATCTTTATTTTTCAAATGGTATACTTAATACAATCAAACAGTGTCAAATAATGATAAGATATTCACGCCAAACATAAAATTAACCTCACTATATAGAAAACACGCTCAAAACCAACAGGACTGGAGGTGTGCTGATATTATCCCTAAGAGCACCCTGTAGATTAAAGAAATATTTTAAATAGAATTAAAAGGCAAACAGCTTTTACTTCAAGCCTGCTTTTTTGTATCGTTAAAAACAGATAGAGAACTCTTAAAAGTTGGGCACGTCTTAAATAAGGCTTTTATCCCATCCTTCTTCCTTCTTAAAAAGTTAAAAAATCTGCTAACTCTCCAAGAGATGTTTCCCGCTTCAAAGTAAGTTCCAGCAAATAAAAAAAATATTCCGACAATGAGTATGTGTTTTATACCCGGAAACCGTTCCTTTGTTTTGGATATCCTCATTTGCGATTTTAATTAATTTATTCTATTCATGAATTGCGAAGACTAGTTAAGTAACAACAACAATTTCAGACATGAATATTCGCTATTCAAGTACCTAAATGTCAAATCGTCGATAGTTATCTTTGTAATAATAATTACGTGCACAGACTGCACAAGCCAGGCAGTATATTTTTGATTTATATAAATGAATATAAAACATTTTGATGCTTGATATATTGCGGAACATGTCGTGTCCAGTTGTGGGAGGCAATTGCTAATTGGATAATTGCGATACGCCTACTAAACAGCATCGGTTGAGTCTTTGACAGACGGTTCTTACTGCAGGCTCTTTGATGTTGCTGTTTTGTATGCACAACCACGCAAATCCGGTATCCCTTCGGATTAAATTAATTTCCGCGAATTTCAGGTAAATGCTACCATACATAAGCCTTTTCCTACTTGTTCACGTACTTGAAATGAGTTTTACGTAGATATGCATTATAGGCAGCCTCATTTATGTATTTTAGTTTATTTTTTATTAATAGCCTTACCAACATATTTTTTTTTCTTGACTACGTTTTTATCTTGCGTAGTTTATAAAAGTAAGTAACCTAACGTACAGTGGCTGGTTTATGTTTTGTCTCCCCCTTGCGACGATACTATCTTCCGCGTGGCAAGGCCAAGTACTTAAGTTCAGTAAATAAAAGCACATTGGGAATACCCAACATAAAGTAAAATGGGAGTAATAAAATCTATCCAAGCGCACGGCTACGAGTGGTAGAAAGTATAGATACATCGTCTCAGGGAGAAACAAAATATTCGAATTTTACCGAATCCTTCGATAACGCAATGCACATTTTTGAAGAGCCGAATAATAAAATGAGTTCGTAGTTAACTTGCGTCGCGCCGGTAGATTATGTTAAACATTACGGCCAATTTGCTAAAATTACCGCTATGCACTGCGTGCATCGATTTGCAAGCCGATCTTACTTTAAAGCTCGCTTGTTGAGGAATTTTTACACGTATTCGCTGGCCAAGCATAATTTGTAACAGGATATGTGCACTTGTACGCATTAGTACGACTTTCGCAGGTTATTGTGTTGCAAATGCATACTGGATATTCGATATTGACATGCAAGGAATGAGAACTTTACACGCAGAAAGAACCCTTTCGTTGCTTTCTTAAGAAAACTGTGAATTTGAGCGATATAAAAGATTTACTTTCGTGCAGTGAAATAATAAAACTACCAATTTTTTAGTAGCTACGATCTAAATATTTATTTTGTACACATTCTGTACAACATGCGACGTTTCGACAATAACTTTCCCTTTTTTCATTTTGAAAATTGAGATTATTCCTTTATGACTTAAACATAGCAATTACACGCAGAAATCCTTAAAACCTGCAACGACAACAAAAACGCTTTGTTCACATTTCTACGTATTTAACTTTTGCATGTACATAAAAAGGGAGGGTTAAAATGAAAGAAGGAGCTTGGGGAAGAACTCATTAGGAGTGATCAATACGGAGCTCCGTTACAAAATAATACTCACACGTCAGCATGTATAAGAATGGAAAACATCGGATGAACGCACTTCCTCATTAAAGAATTGCGTCATTGTTAGTATCGCGTTCTAGAAAAACAGGTGATTTAATTCTCATGCTACTATATGAGGACAGCCCAAGCGGCGGCATCTCCATTGGGCTCGCAGAAATATTTCCAAACTACTGACAAAATTTTCTAAGGAGTAATGAGAATTTTGTCAGTTGTTTACAAAACAAATGACGGAATGGGGTTGGCGAGAATATCAATAATCCTGCGTTTTGCGCATGGGTCAAGAGATCAGTACGCAATACTTTTTTAGCTTTGTTCACGGTAAGGATTCAGAACTGATTCGGGACTGTTCACATACTCAGTTGAAATGTTGACGTTCGCGGATCAGTCACATCCAGACATTCGAGATCGGTTCAGAATTAATTCTATCAATTTTATGGCTTTAATAAGAACCGTAATTTCAAAAAACGCGCAGTTTTATGTTATTTCTTTTGCCATCTCTCAAATATTCTTTTTAGGATTTTTATTTTAAGTACCACACGTGTTCTCTGGAATATTTAAATATTTAACCAAAAAATATAATGCTAAGATAACTTAGCTTCCTCATGGTATTGATGGAATAATTCACGTCAAACGCAACAGAAGGAGAGAAAAAAATTACACTAACACACGGACATGTTTCTGCCTACCTGGCGTCATCAGCGTGGCTTCGAGAGTAATTTTTTATTTCTACCTTCTATCGCTGCCGTGAATTATTCCATTAATACCATGAGGAAGCTAAGCTATCTTAGCATTATATTTTTTGGTTATTGTTTGTAGGCATTTTCTGATGTGTTAAACTATTAAAATATTTATTCATCTCTAAGAGCAGCAGTGTATTCTAGTGTGGCAATTTGAGAACATCTTCAGGTTTTTGCCTGATGGTTTGTTTCTGGAAATGCCAGAAACGCGCTCAGGAAAAACGTTAAAGTATAAATAAAAAAGTATAAGGCACACCCTTCCAGCTACTATTTTTTTATTTTTCAATATAGTTGAACACAAAAGAAGATATTTCCCCACTACCGTCGTTGGCTGGATTTACTATTCAGCCCTTACCCCACTCCAAAGACAAAGCGTGGCGCTAGTTACAGCTAAACTAGAAAGTAGATGCTGGGAATAGTAACATTATAAGTACACATTGGTAAATATTACAGTATTAGATTGGTTGACAAGCGCAGCGCATAAGTTGTTTTTCGGCGTTTCTTTCGTAAGCGATCAGAGCTGCCCGTGTTGTAAGGCACTACGGCTTCATGCTTCTGAAAAGAAAGCAAGAATTGAGATAAAACGGATTCAATTTTATACACTACATTATAGGGTTTCCGTACTATTTTTCTGAATCATATTTCTTCAAGCTTGGACGGAGGAAGCTACCTGCTTCCTCCGTCTTGGATAGCGCTATCTGCAGTAACAATCGAATGCTTTCGTTTAAAAACAACCTGTATATTAAATCTCAGGGTTTTAAGAAATCGCTTAGGTAAAGGTAGATTTAATCGGAATATGCAATACAAACGCTTACGTTGTCTGTTGAGCCATAAACAAGCGAAGTAGCCTGCCTTATTTACTCATAATATTATCTATTATGTGAAGTACATAATCCACATAGTTGACTATATAGTAAAGTTCTGATTCTGAATGGAATGTGTTGTTGTATCACTTGTATAAATGACGTTTATGTGTGCGTGTCTATAAAAAAGTACGTGTGTGCTTGCCCTAAAGTTTCAACAATGTATACACTTTGCATACGTAGTAGTAGTGAAGTCGACGTGTGTATTTTTATACACAGTGCACAGTATTTATAATACACGTTCGCATACGCAATGTAGTACCCGCATTATATTAAGAGTACAGTGGAAGACAATATAAATAAGCACGGTACTAATATTGTATCTGTACCTCAGAGCCCCAGTCCAAAAACTTCACTTTTCAGTAGAGCAGTTTTATTCAATTAATATTAGATTTTCCAAAATTGCAAAGCGGCGGATGTTTTCTAGTTTTAATAATGCATTTGTGTTTTTTTTCTTGTATTGTGTTTTTTTGTATCAGTTGTTTTTTTTGCGAGTTATGTGTGGTGGACGGTCTCGAACAAACACCAAGTAACTTCTAGTTATTGTGTTTAGATCAGAAAAATTTTAAACTAGTGTACTTGCAAAGAATTCTTTAATAAAACAATGGCAAAACGACAGCTTAAAAGTTTTCCAAGTTTAACATTAACATTTCGGAAATGCACTGGGGGATCAGGGAAAAACAAATAAATTGGATTGTATTCAGTGTAAAGAAGGAAAATCGACAAATGCGTCAAGTAAAGCTTTCAGTGTCGCTAATGTTTCATCGCCCAACTGAAAAAGTTTCTAACGATCTCGCGTGAAAAATTTTTGTTTCAAAATTCTTTGTCGCCCTAGCCGTAATGGAAACAACCTCAGTAGGAATATTGAAAAGAGTACAAAGTGTAAAATCGAAGCCACCTACGATGAGAAAAATACATCAATTCTGTTTCTACTCCCACTCTCGCCGCCCCGTCTATAGGCCAAACAAGTGGAGTGTGAAGTGAATTGAAATACGCGCTACGTAGAGAATTTGAGCGCGCCGCAAGCTGAGCGGAAAGATATTGGGGGCGTCCTGGAGGCACGGAGGGCCTACCGAGGGAGGCGGTATGTGGTGGTGACGGCGGGTGACGCGTCTGCCGTCGCTACGCGCGGCGTCGTCTGCAACGAATCAATAATGGCGGCGGTCGCGTCGACCGGCATTTTCTCCACCGAGAAAAAGGGAAAAAATCGGGGAGTACGTTAGGGTGGGGGGATGATGGAGGGGAGGCGAGAACCGTACTGGTTAGGAAAATAACGGAGAAAGTGTTTGGAGGTCGGCGCGAAGTCGGCAAGGCCAAACAAAGGAAAACGTATAACAAAAATATCTATGTATTGGATATCACGTATCAAAAAAGAAGAGCTGGAGTATACGATATCGTGCAAAAAAAATCCATAAAATCATTTTTACATTTTAAAATATGGGTTGTTATGGCAGTTATTTAAATATCGCTGTTTTTCATCTTTTTTTTTGTTGTTGTGAAAGTTGAGGTCACAAAGATTTTGATTCGTTTTTTGTTCTTTACAGTAGCGGCTCTTCCATAATAAGTAAAAAAAAATGC
Source organism: Oryctes borbonicus (assembly GCA_902654985.2). Classification (NCBI taxonomy): domain Eukaryota; kingdom Metazoa; phylum Arthropoda; class Insecta; order Coleoptera; family Scarabaeidae; genus Oryctes; species Oryctes borbonicus. Next base: position 8,588,742 of record LR736871.1, read on the forward strand.
TCCTACCCTTTTAAGAATTTCAAAACGAATTTAAATTAATTTTCTTAAAAATTATATGCTGTATATTTAAGCATTAATCAAAGCAATCAAAAGCACAAATCGCTTATTCTGGTATCCTCCTAGAATGAAAAACTACGATTAATTTTCCACATAATCATCGTAAAAGCTGCTATGGAGTCGCCCAAATTACGATAAATGCATAATTCGTTTCGATGACTTGTTTAATCAAAAAGAAACTTGAAAGAAATAAGGATTTTGTAAAATACATTAAATCTGTAAAATGCAATTAAATTTCGAATTATCTCGCGTGGTTGGTAAAGTTTAAACTTTACAGTGTTTTATGATTATTTAATGAAATAAGCATTTAAATTCGTGCGTCAGTATATTTCTAACGGCTACTATCTGTTAGGTCAATTCACAACGCAAATAAATCAATTTCATTGCTTCTGTATAAACCAACGAATTGCTATTGGTAAGATTCTTTTTTAAACTTTGAAACTGAACGTATGCAGTTTTTACAGCTTATTTTTCCCTGACTGGTCTTATTAGCAAACTTATCTAATCAGTGTTAATGCATATGCATCTATTTTGCCATATACTTCAAAAGATAAAAGTGATGATGTTCAGAGCTATCCAATATACGGAGTGTCCCAATCTTGCGGAATTGTAATTTTGTGCGTATTATGTAAATAGCAGGAAGTTAACATTTTCTTAAGACATACTAGACCACCCAGACCCAAAGTAGCTTTGAGAAAAACGTGAAAAACTGTACTTTCTTAGCCAACTAAGTATTGCATTCCAGAATGCTGGCGTTGCACCAAATTCATATATATCAACTCTATTTTAATGTAATTCATTTCGTACATAGCTACTTATGCTTAATGCTTTGGATCAACAGTTAAAAGAAGCGGTGGTGGGGTGTCTATGTTTTGTTTACTGTTGTTGTAGTAACCAAACCATGCTAACGCCAGAAACCACTTGGATGCATTATAGAAATGTAAAACTCGCATTTATGCAGTGCTATTTAAAAAATTCACCTAAATTTGGTAAAAAGTTTGCTGCTCACTATAGTACAGTGTTTAGGTAGAGTCGATCACCCTGTGTACACAAAATTTGTTTAAAAAATATTTTTTGATCAACATTGTCTAAAAATTTTGATGTCCTACCACTTACGCCCGGCGTCGATTACACTTTAGAATAGGTCAATCATGTGGTTTATGTCATAGACAAAATAAATAAGGGGGTCGATGAAAAAAACCATTCTTTTGAAGAGTTTTTTTTGCATACAGTTAATTCAAGAGTAATGTACTGCATTTGATATTTACGAATGAGATTTGCTGTAATAACAGTAGTAACTAACCACGAAAAAATACTAAACATCATTTTGTTTGCTTAATTGCGCTATTAGCATTAGCACATTCTTCCAAATATTGAATACAGCCATGTCAAACAGAGCTTTCAGCGAATCTGTTCTTTGTCTGCACCAACTATCGTAATAATGTACGAAGGCAGGCAAGAACAAAGACTGAAGTGCAACCAAGAATGTTTGTTTACATAAATGTTCAAAGGAAAGTTTCCTCAATATGTTATTCTATATATACGCTATTAATTAATAGTAAAATAAATTAATTCATAAATTTGGGAAGCTAAAAGTAGCTACATACGCATGTGATAAATGTATTATTTCGGCTTTAAAATGATTGGTTTTGAATGCCTTCAAAAGGAAGCTTCTATGTAAGTTACAAAGGAAAATTCGTAGCGTTAATCGCTGATTTTAATGAGACGTTGTCCGTTTGTAGACCTCATCTAGTGTTGCTCAACGCTACCTTCTGTTATTGCAGAGCTGCATATTTAAGGAGTGAAATTTACATATTGAATTCGTCCCCGATTTCGTTTTTTCAAAATAAGATTTGAAGGGTTAAAGATAGAAAAAAAGAAGTATCAATGGAGGCATTATGCCTCTTTCGGCTGGTGCGGGTATACATATGTATACCTCCGAATTTCAGGAAACGGTTAAGAACAGCTACATATTGTACTTTTTATTTTTTATTTTTATTTAACGCAAAAGACAGTACGTAAAATATATAGGTACAAAGCCTTCAAAAAATTTTGGATTCATTATAATGTACAGATCTTATGAAAATGGGCTTCCCACATATGTTGAGGATGTGTGGGTAGAATCCTTTGAATCATTGAATGAAAGGAGATAAACAAATATCGGCCGAAGATTGTAATTTTGTTACCATATTTCGGTGATGCAAATTAATATCAATATTGCCTGGCAAAACTTGATCAGAAATGACACATGGAAGCCGTGCAGGTCGTTTTCTTCGGAATTGTAAGAAGAAATGTTGGTTTGTTGGATGATAAGAAGTTTGCAAAGTTGCAGGGTGGTGACTACCCAAAGAATCAAATAGTAAAATTGTTTGGGGTCCGCTCGGGACTGAAATAGTTCACTAGCCAGTTTGGCTAATGATAATGGTTCAGTTCTAATATTTGGCGGTTATTAGAACCTCAAATTCACCGGCTTTTCCTTGCCTTAACCAGATAGCGGCTTTCCTGCAGTCACATCTAGCTATTATTATTTTTTTTTTACTATTACTTTCAGTTCTTTAACTGCGATGTTTCCTCATATGTTCATAATGGAAAAAAGGACAAAATGTACGTCACAGTTGCATAAAAAGTTGCTATTAATTATTTTAATAACAAAATTATACAGTATGACCTATTTGAAAAGGAAGCACCTTTGCACAACCCAGATATGGATTACGTATTATTTTATTCACATTTTTATTTCTAGTTAAATTTTTTTAAATGGTTATTTGCAATTTTGTGGCATTTAATAGGTTAGTTTTTAGTTGTTTTTTTTTTTTATAAATTTTTATGTCTAGTGAGTGTGGGGAGAAGGATTGTAAGGTGATAAAAAACAAAAAAATTCAGCAGAAGTTGTTGGTACGGGCTGCAATTCCTTGCAAGGGTCACTCTCAATCCTATATTTGCCCGTTTTCTTCTTTTTTTTTAACATTTTTAGCTTTTATAATTTAAAAAATAGTACAAGGAATCGGATGGAGTAGGAGCTGCTCGCGACATCTAGAAACTTCTTCTAGCGTTTTTCGTGTTATCAAAACTGTACAAGAGCAGTAAATGTGAAACGATTAATTTGGATCAAAATTTCCTACTAGGGCAGAATCACTAATATTTCCTTGAATTTGTTGCCTTCGTGGCGATAGGAAACGTACACAATATTACTCGATTCCGGTCCTGCCAGGGTTGCTCCTATGAATGGATCAGCGACTACGTCTTTGTCATTGCCCGGGGGTTGTCTGCAAAACTGGCCGCGTCATCGCACTCCTACACATCCCCCTTTCGTTCCACGCACCACGAAATACGAGCTTCGATCCGCGTTTCGCCGGAAAGACGAGCAAAACGAGCGTGATCGATAACACCCGGCCGTGGCTTCGAGTATTTGTGTAAGAGTGCGTGTACGTGTGTGTGTGAGTGACTGCGGAGTAGATGTCTTCGGCAGGTCTGGCGGTCTGGGTTGTCGTCTCGGCTGCTATCCTTGTCTGCGCCTGCTTCCCTCTCTATCTTTGACCGATTTTTGTGACACATTCTACTAGCTACAGATCCGTTCTCCTTGTGTACATATCTGGACAAACAGTTGCTTGTTGTTTACGTGCGGTATGTCGCAAGCTAAATGTACATTTACATTAAAATTTTTATGCAGAATTTGAAATCTACGTTAGCAAAAGAGGAACTGCAGCGAGCTTTTTTAGATGAAGATCCATTTCGAACTGGAAACAGTTTAGAATGAATTGTACCGCCATGCAGTAGGGTATTGAGGCAAATTAAACAGCCAAAATTAACCGATATTTGTTTATTATTTAAATACACCAATAGGTTGGATATTTACGAAAATAGATCATTTTTCTCGAGACCCTGATGGCCTAAATGTGTCGCCAGTTAACAACAATACAAAGTTGCAACTATAAATCTACCTCTGTTAATATATCCTTGATGTAAACTTATCTTAAAAAGCTAACGGAGTGGTGTATACATCGATACTTTCCTCCATAATGCTCGAGATTATTGGAACGTAAATTCACCTACCCGGTAAAACAGGGTTGAAGCGATGACGCAAATTCGGCGTTGATAACGCTACGAAATGGGGGTAGGAGAGGGCGAGTTAGACGGGGCATTTACCCGTCTAGGACCTGACTAGCCAGGCACCCGCATTCGTCGATAAAAGCGACAAAACAGGGATACAAGAGGAAGATAATAAGAAAGACGGAGAAGGATAGTCCAAAATTTTAGGAATAAAATTGAAAATGGACCTAGTCTTTTTCTCTGCTGCGAAGGTACCGGATTACGTAACTAGGATTATTGTCGTAAGGCGATAAGGTTCGCTGTCATTCGCGAAGTTCTTACACTAATTCGTATAGGTGATTTCTCCATTAGTTTATGTGGCAATTAAAAAAGCAATTAAAAAAAAAAAATTGGTTGAAAAATTATTTTACTAATAGTATAAAATATAGATTAATAAAAATAGGTGAAGGATAGTCGAGGGAAATGAAGATAAGTTAATTTTTGAAATAATGTGATGCACAAAGATTTTTAAAAATTATGCATCTAGGAATCACATCAAGGAATACTTTATAAAATAAAATGAATACATTTTGTCATCGTCGAAAACCTATGCTGCTAAGACCATAGACAATTATTGCGTAAGAAAAATTTTGCAAAAAAGCAATGATGAGGGTATTCACTGCCTAATATAAAAACGTTTTAGAATATTCATTTAAAATAAATAAAAGTAAAAAAAAAGATATGCTGGAATGCTGGAATGCAAGAATCGGGTAAAAACATACGAGCTTCTTTACATTATTTTCACCTATGCTACATTCCTGGAATTTGGTTTGTTCCTCCCTTTGTATATACGGTGAATATTTTTCTATCAAAAATTATATTTATGTAAAATATAATAATTCTTATATATTTTGATGCTTAAAAATTTTTTAATAATATAATTACCATTTACACACAGAACGCTATTTTGTATTGGTTGCGCCAAACGAGAGCGTACAGACTGGATTGGGGCATTTTTATTGCATCAATAGATGTCGTATAGCAGCGTTGTATGTATAAACAAAATCGATAATGTATGAAATCAGATTTTATTACCCTCCCATACCAACGCCTGTGAAGCGCACGCAAAGTGGCGAACACTACTCGTGAGAGCTAAAGAAGCTGGAAACGCCGGTTATTTAATATAAAAACATTATTTTAAATACAAAATAATATTCTTGGTTCTAAAATATTTATAATACATCGTATTGTTAGTTTTAATTGGAAAGAATGCTTTTTAAACTTAAAATTATTTATTACTATTTTGCGAAAATTCTTTTCAAAAATTTAATAAACCATATATGGTTGTTAGAAGTAAAATTTATAAGTATTTGTTGATATGTTTAAAATATCACATTCTATTTTGATAAAAAAAATGAATTAAACTGCGATATATTTATTAATATATTTGTCTCCATTGTGTATTAATAAATATATTTTAATTTTAATATTTTACAAAAATGCGTTATTCAATTGTTTTTCTATTAAACGACGGACAGTTATGATTAATGTTTCTACGTCAGTTAAAATTCATAAGTGTACAATCATTTTTTAATATAATTACTAGATTGTCAGATAAGCTTAAAATAATAATAAAATTCAAGTTATTAAACTAGGTAGATTGTGTGGGCCATTTTTGGTAGTGACGTCGTATAACATCGGGCAAATTTACGATACTCTACAAAAACATAAAATAAAATATCATTATTCTGCTGTCCAAACAATAACAAAACAAAGCCCATTTACATGTTACACACTATCTGCAAAGGAAAATGCACCAGCAAAATTGTTACAAAAACTTTAAACTTGAATGGACCCACTCATCGCATCCAAAACTTCGTGTAACTTAAAATCCCTATTAAAGCCACATTCTTCATTTAAAATATTGGATTTCTTTTTTAAACGAATTGAACTACGTCGGTAAGCGACTATTTCCGAGGTACCTATTTTCAACCTTACGCTACAAACCCCCATACTTTATTTTATTTTAATTTAATATTTTCGTAAACTCGATGAAGGCACGAACAGGGTAGCAACGCGCGAAGAACCGAGAAAATAGGTCACAGACCAAATAAAAACGATATCACATCATTCAGGTCAGAAAGCATCTCTTTCCTCTCTTCTCTTGCCTGAGCCGTCGGGAGAACGGCGAGGGTCGATTTCCCTCTTTGCACAAAAGCAAGGCGCGTCGCAACATGACGCCCGTATATAGGGGCGCGTCACACCCTTCCAATTCATCAAGCTGTCAACTTTGAAACCGAAGTACACTAGTTGGACCATTGTGGTAGTCCTCGTAAATTAAGATGGAACAATGGGCTGGGGTGAATTTATTAAAAGCGCACGATTGTTGTCGACCTGCGAATTAAAAAGGAAATAGTCATATTGCTGGAGTCTTATAAGAAAGATTTTTTAACAATCACTAAATCGGGTTTCCTTGTTTGATTAAGGGCTTTGTGCCTGTCGTAATGCGAGAAAATGTCTTTTCCTGCAAAAAATCCTTGCTTCAAAACGCTCCCTACTTCACGGTAAGTCTTATGCTGATCCTCTTGAATCATGTTGTACACAGCACCGATGCTTTTTGAATCGATTTTGGTCGAAAATCGCAAAAAATCATCCAACGAAAACCTGAAATTTCCATTTTTTAACAAAATTACTTTCTTCAACGCTCCCTATAGTACTCGGCTGATTTTTTTTGTTGTCACTCCTTCAACAATAACAAATGTCAAATTTTGCAAAAATGATCGTATCTTTTACTTTATTTTTATTTCCACTTATGTATCAAACGGATACTTCCTACCATCTACTTTTCTTACTTCGGCAATAGCATTTTTCTAAGATCTCTCCTTTCGTAAGCTTTCAGGCGCAATGTGGAGCTTACCGCATAGGTATTAAACGGCGACGAGAGAAGTTCCTCATAAATAAAACTAAATACAAGTCTTCACAAAAAGACTTGATAGCGGCGATGGTATGGCTTGCCTGAATAGCGCTCCCTTATTCTCATTCACCAGCTCATTGAGTTATTCTCAAGACGGCGGATTCGTCGACGACCTCATTTTATATCTTGAAGCTAAAGAAGCTAGAGCGGGGGTTCTTTTACGAGGACCCCTAGCGCTGATGAAATGTCACGCGATTCATTATACTCGAGCATTCACGTGCTACACCCTACTGCGTACCCGGAGTTCTCATTTTATACCATTCTTATCACCCTTCTGCGCTTCAATTCTTTCGAGATCTAAAAGCGGATCGAATTGAACGCACATACATGTGGACATTCCGGAGGCACAGATGATCCTTCCCTTTTGTGATATACATACGAGTGTACTTCCTTTGCGGCGTAATTGTTTTGGTATTCGGTATTTCTTCTTCTCTGTTGTTTTGTGTGAGAAGAATACTTAAATTGCGCCTTCAAATTATCTCCGTTAACGTTGTATACGATTGGTTACAACCTCTTAAAGTTTAAAGTAATACGAGTAATAGCGTGGTCTTGAAATTAATTAAGTTTCATATATTTCACTCCACCAAAGTTAGTGCGCACAGATTTTGGGATCCCCCCCTATCACAAGAAGCGTTCCAAGTTACCATTTTCTTCCTAAATGCACACAAATCAAAGTCGGTGTTGTTAATAAGCGCAGAAGAGTAACGCATGTACACTGCCGTTCAGAGAAATTCGGTTGGTTGGTAAAAAACATGAAAAGGTTACAGAAACAAACGAAACTAAAAACAAAATGCAATTTTATTGTATGTACAAGTGAAAAAAGACAAAAATAAATAAATAAAAAGTTATTCTGGCCTAATGTAACATACTGAACAATATATTTCTTTTTCATCGAAAAAACCTCCTTTGCTGTTAATCACCGCTCGAACTATTCTAGGCATTCTTTCGATAAGTTTTGTTAAAACGGATTGTGGAATATTATTCCATTCATGTTGCAGAATATTCCGTAAATGTTTTTGTGAAGTTGGGCATATTTTTCAGATCCTCCTGTCCGGTTCATCCCACAACAACTCTGTAGGGTTCAAATCTGGGCTTTGTGCGGGCCATGTCATTACTTTCGGGGTGTGCTGTTCTTCTTGCTCCTTTAGATAGTTCTTACACACTAACGCAGTGTGTTTTGGGTCGTTGTCGTGCATGAATGTAAAGTTACGGTCTATTACACGCACTCCTGATGGCACTGCATGATTCTGGAGTATTGCAAAATAATTTTCCTTCCTCATTACACCCCGCACTCTGCATAAATCTCCCGTCCCGGCAAAGGAGAAACATCCCCACACTAACACAGAACTACGCCCTTGCTTCACTGTTGGCACAATGCAGTTCGGGATCACTTTTCGGTTTTAGATCTTCGGACATAAACTCGTCGATTTTGCCCAAAAACCTCAAACTTTGACTCGTCACTCCAAAGCACGTGTTTCCAATCATCTAACGACCAATCTAGATGAGAACAGGACCACTGTAGCCGTTTTGCTCTGTTGCTCCGGCGTAATAAGGGTTTCCGAATGGCAATGCGTCCATGAAGATCCGCTTGTTGAAGTCGACGTTTTACCGTACTCGCCGAAACTTGTTCTTCACGGCCGCGATTGACTTCGGCTGCTATTTGTGGCGCTGTTAATTTTCTATTGCGTTTGCTTAATAATACAATTCTCAAATCTTCAGCTTTTGTTGTTTTCCTAGATGCTCCGGGACGAACACGATTTTCTACAGTTCCAGTTGTCCGATATCGCTTTATGATGTCATTCACTGTTGAACTTCTCATATTTATTTTTTCAACAATTTGTCGCTCCGAATATCCTTCTTCAAACAGCGTAATAATGCGTGAACGTTTTTCTACACTGGTGGGCTTGCCACGTGCCATTTTGAAGTAAATTTTCTTAAAACTTTCGCGCAAAAACGACAGATGCACACTAACACACGTTTAACAGTAAAATGAAGCAAATTTGTATCTTTACGCCGGTGATAAATAAACAAGAATGATGCTGCGGTATATTTCGTAAATGTATTGTTCGTTAATAATCCCCAAACGACCCGTTTCGAAAGATCGGTACTTCCGAGAAATTCTTGGAATGATAATAAAAGGGACTTTATTGTGGTTGTCGCAATATTTCTACTTTACATAAAAATTTATGGCTTTAATCCCTTAGAAAAGAGTGTATGCTTAATATTTTTCTAATTTTATGTATTAATAATTGTATATAGTGTGATATAATAGATTTTTATTGTATGACCGAACTTCACTGAATGGCGGTGGACTTGTTCATAAGCTATGCAATATAAAAAGCTCAGGAAAAGGTTGCGACTAATTCCTATATCTTTCTTCGCACAAAGATTTTTATAATGTTCACAAATCGAAACTTGAATTTTCATATTCGGAATCTTCACGGCAGAAGAAGCTTGCGCAATTCTATTTTTATCTAATAATAAATTATTTAGTTATCGTATACAAGCTGTTTCTGAAGTAAAGGGATGTACGTCGAGAACATGTTTGAAAAGTCCAAATAAAAAAGGTAAACCATTTCAGAAATATTTATGATCTTTGCGAAGGGATATGATTCATACGACAATATAGCAAAAACGACGTAAGCACCACTGGATCGGCCCAGCTACCACAAAAGATAATCACTAATCAATATAACGTGCTAAGATGAACTCAAAATAAGAATTTACTGTATAACGTTTAAACTTAAGAAGTAACAAGCTGAGATTGAATGGCTAACAGCAGTATTATCATCCAATCAATAGGAGTAAAATGCAAAAGACCGCTGCTTGCAAGATTGGTGTAAGAGTACGCATGCATAAACCATAACATTGAAATAGGTGTTCATGAAACAGCTAATTCGAGTTTTGTACAGCAAAGTGGTGTAGCAATGACAATGGAATAATTGATGCTGACATTTAATTTGTAACCTCAATATCTACTTGCTGTAATCTCTGCTAATTTCCAGTATAATCGGCGTATAAAACAGGATTTCGCTCGACGACACAGTGCATGAAAATTATTATTCGTTCTTTGTCGCTTTAGAAATCATGCTGTGAATCGCAATCTTAGTTCAATGTACTACAAATGCAAAATGATACTAAATGAGACTGCATATGCTCATATACGTACGTATTATTTAGCTCAACATTCTCGATGATAATAATATTTATCCATAAACTTATTGTGCAATGCAATAGATTGCATTGTAAGTATTAGATAAGTTGCAATTTATTTAATAATTTTTGCATACGTTATTAGATTTGCTGCAGTGTCTCTTAGCCTCTTAGACTTCTAATTCGTAGGATCTGCCTCCATTCAGCTCTATAGCTTGCCTTCTCCCAGTTACATATATCCGCAACCATTACGACTCCAAGTCTGTAGTTATACACGATTTGGAGGATTTTTTTTTTTCGAAAAATTATTTAGACTAATGAGGCATTTATGTCCATTCCAGTTGGCTGGAATCAATAGATTTTTGGTTGACTCAACCGATTTTTTTTTCTCAGTGCACGTTAAACCAAGCAATAGTTTGCGCAACGTATGGCTAGGCCCTTAAATAGCCCGGACTTAAATGTCATCAATACTCGAAGAATAATCCTCAACGAATTGGCCGATCCAAGAGCCAAATTAAGATAAATCTGGAATACATTAATTCCCGGATTTTGCAACAAGATAGTAAAAAGTATGCCAACGTGCATTTTAAATGATTATCAAATTAAAAGAAGACCTTATTGGTAATATTAATTTAGTTTTACGTGCCAACCTTTTATTGTCTTTTTTTATTAAATTTAATTATTTACTGAAGTATAAAATATTTTGTTGATCTGTACGACATCTTTATCTTTCAAATAAACATACTATTAAACTATGTATAATTATTACGCTGCCTCCCAACAGCTCGTATAGCAATATTTTACATTATCGATTTATTTTTATTAATTATTTTTAAATCTGCCTTTTGCTTCACTAGGCTATATTTTGATATTTACGCCTCTATTAATCTTGTCTAGGCATTCACCTTCGTCCAGTTTTCTAACTGTCATTTACACGTGATGTAAACGTATCCGAACAAAGGACCCTTTCTCATGCCGAAAACACACATGTACACAGGTACTTAAGGTGTTTACAAAAGTCACATTAATAACGGTCAAACACACTAGAAGAAAGGACAATGAAAGGGAGCGCGGGGGAAAGCTATTAAGAGAATACTTTCTACGCCCTGATATAAATAATTCAGTTCTCGCAGATCTTTTGATGAACGTCTTATATGTTAATACGGGGATTAGTTTTATCACTACTGGTTTGCTTTTTTCTCCGTTAAACAAAGGAGAATCTTCGTTTTGAGTTTTGAGTGAATTTTAGAAGGGAAGCTGCAGCGTCCGCTGTTTAACGAGCACGTTTTCTTCTTGGGCTTTTAGTATCAATTTTTATGCTTATTGATATCATTGCTAATTTTTGATAAATTCTACGCAAGTTTTTTGAGAGTTTTCAGTTCTATAGTTTTCCCGTATATTGGACGCAATGTCTTCTAACTCTTCTCTACGATAAGTAAGTCAATTAAATTAATCTCCGGCAACTATTGATACCATAAGACTGCTTTTCCTCGTTGCTTTAAATAATTTTTGTATAGCTTGCCGTAATTGTTTTATTGTAAGCGCAAATTGAACTACACTACCGTTCATATATTTGGGGACGATTAAAAAATACGGTTTTTTTTTTAATTCGAATAAAAACAACAAGTTATTTGTAATTTAATTTACTTCTGTACGTTGAGTATACTATACAGAACTAAAAATATTCCAAAAAGAAATGTTGTATTAATTATAATTAGGTCTATACGGATTTTTCGTCTATATGTCCACCCTTTGACTTAATTACTCCGGTACATATTCGTGGCATTCTTAGAATTGAAGATTTCAAAAATGTTGCTGGGATCTCGGTCCATGCTTGCTGGAGCTCTCTCCATAAATCTTGTGAACTAGTCACTCCTTTTTGGCGAATCCTTCTGTCCAGTTCATCCCATATTCATTCGATAGGCGACAGGTCAGGAGACTGAGGTGGCCAAATCATTCTTTTTACACGATCTTCTTCTTCCAGAGATGCTAGATAGTTTCTGCATATACGAGAAGAATACTTAGGGTCGTTATCCTCTTGAAACGTAAAGTTTCGACCTCGTAATCGTTCCCCACTTGGTACAGCATTCTCTTGTAATATTTTGAGATAGCCCTCTTTACGAAGTATTCCCTGTATTCTTACTAAATCACCTACAGCTGTTCCCGCAAAACAGCCCCAAACCATTACGTTACCTCCACCGTGCTTCACTGTAGGTAAAATACACTGTTCACTAACTCTTTCACCAACCTGTCGCCTAACAAACGTCCTCCGTTTGGAGCCAAATGTTTCAAATTTGGACTCATCTGTCCACAGCACGTTGCACCACTATTCGAATGTCCAGTGTCTATGTTCTTGTGCCCACTGCAATCTTTTTCTTTTATTTTGAACTTTCAAATGCGGTTTTCTGGCAGCTACACGTCCCTTTAAGCCTGCCGCAATTAATCTTCGTTTCACGGTCGAATGCGAAATAGGATTTCTTCGTGAAACATTGACTTGCTGCATTATTTTCGGAGCCGTTAGAAATCTGTTTCTTTTTGAAATAAGAACCATGAACTGATCTTCAGCAGCTGTTGTCTTCTTTCTGCGTCCAGAACGTTTCTTATCAGCCAAAGAACCCGTTTCCGCCACCCGTTTTAATGTTGTAAATACACAATTTTTCGATATTTTTAATTTTTTCGCAATAACTGCCATTGAGTATCCTTCATTACGTAAAGTAATAATAGCAGAACGCGTTTCGATGGAAATTTCTTTTCGTTCTGCCATTTCAGCAGCACCCGTTTATTACGATAGTTAAATTGAAACTAAACTACTATCAAGATCGATTTTATTTTAAATACAAGACGACATCTGCTTTGTTTGTTGTACTAAGTGTTCTATGAATCTCACATTATTCCTTTGTGGAAATATTCGACAATATTTTCAAGTTTTACGTTTATAACCCCGTAAAAGGGATTAAGAGGAATTTTGCCTGAGGCTGCGGTAGAATATAAATGCGTTATAAATTTGACGGGATAGAAAAAAATACTGTTGTAAATTACGTTTATGCATATAGAAATGTTTAACTCTTTCATATAAAACACAATCAATTGTCAATATTTCAATTTTGCTTATTTTTCGGAGTTTTTCTTAGTCGCCCCCAAATATATAAACGGTAGTGTACGTGTTTTCAGTATATATGAAATCCCAATATTCCATAATTTTCTCGTTTAGTTGAGTTTTGAAAGCGTTCGCAGCATCAGATATGTTTCCAAGTTTCCTCGCCGTATAAAATATAAATGAGAAATCTGAAATTTTGTTTTCAGAAATTTAACTTTTGTTTTTTTGAAATTGAAGTAGAAAAGGTATATCTATAATCTCATACAATTAGAGATCCAAGAGAACATTCTTTCGTTTTGGATGCGATTTTGGAGTAACTATAGAATATCTCCCTTAATTTAAAGATATTTAACTCCTTTTCTCTTCTCGCTTCTTTATTTATATCATTGCTCCGGACTGTCAATATTACAGTCGTTCAGACCCTTTGCGATCTAACACATAATGCGGGGATTACTTTATATCCTCGCTGTACGAGTCTTTGCCCTCGTTGAGCTTCTGGAAACTTAATTTAGCATTCACCCCATGATATTCTATATCCTATCCAAGTGTTCCATCCACTACCGCACAACATACACACGGCTTATTCTTCTTAAACAAAGGCGCCGGTTTTTTTTTCTATTTGAATATTTTTCGCGTCTTATCCTTTTCTTCTTTTGCTTTTCACGTGCAATGTAAATCACGAATCGTCGTGGACGCGTCGTAAAAAAAAAAATGCAGCGAAGAAGGGGCGAGCATCAGAGCAAACGCGGGAAGCATGCTTATACGACCGAGGAATCCGAATTGAATATTAAATGAGCTCTTTGTTTAGCCGGAGCCGTCGTAATAGGAACGAATTAAATGCTCAAGTGAAACGTCACAATACTTACGTTATGTGTATGTGTGCCCGTGTGTTTATTCGTTGGTCTAAGTTAACTTTGTATGGATTCATTATTGAGATATTGCGGCAATAAATCCAACTTCGTACTAAATTAATAAATTTCCAAACAATCTTCGGATCATCACAGCTTGTTGGATTCAGTTTACCCAACTTTTATTAACTCTAAATTAGCTTTTATTTAAAACATGCCATTAATCTGTCGTACAACAAATCTCTATTTAATAGAGTGGGCAAATTCGGGTGCGCACCATCGGCGTAGCTAATCCATGCGAAAGGAGTCAGCATGTAGAGATATATGGTATTATCGCGAATGGTGCCGTTCCGGTGCTAGATACAAAAGAGTTTTTAAGATAGTTTTTGTAGATTGTGAACCGATCTCGATAAATTATCTCTATGTTACTGGATGAACACGGGAAATTGCCATCCCCAGTCATGTGTATAAAAAATAAAATGAAGAGTGTATTTATGAAAATTTGTACCCAGCACACTAAAAGAAATCATAAATACTAAATTCAGGATTTATTTCCCTAAAATGACGCTTAATTTTTATTTACAGATACTCCACCATGGCTCGGATATAATAAAACTTGAGGATACGCCGCCCAAGAAACATAAAATGGACGACTATCCCCAACTGCCCTATGGTCTACAAATGTCTCACATCCTCGAACCACTGTACATCCAATACTTCCAGGATCAATACTTGACCAACAGCAGGCACATTTCAGCATTCAAACCGCTAAGTGGTCACTCGGCGAAAGACATTAGCAAAATACGTCATACGATGCGTTACGCGGAACCGCCAATGCTTCAACATCCCGAACGTGTAGTTCCGCATTCGAAATCGGAATCTTTTGAGGGGAACTACCAGCCGAACGTAGCTCTGGTACCATCTACGAAAAAACATCGTTATTTAAAACAAGAGAACAACCATCTCGACGAGAAAGAGATAGTTCCGAGCAATGAAGTCAGCTCGAGTAAGGAAAGTTTAATCCTGAAAGGAACCTCGGTGATAAGGCACGAGAAGTACATAGACCATTCGCCGAAGAAATCGCCCGATTCGCAGAATTTAATCGATTCAACGGTGTCAGTAGTACAAAGTACAGGTAATTTAGGCAGGTATAATTCCGAAATCGAGCTTTCAACGGATACTGATGACAGCGGATCTGAAACGTCGGAGAAACCGGATATCTGCAAAATGGAAGAAATAATGAAAGGTGTCGATCATGTTATCAAAGAGAAAGTGGTAGGAATGTTCAAGAACATATACAAGGAACATCAGCAGTTGCAACAAGAAAACAGGAGTAAAGATAACGAAATTACTGAACTCGCAAGTGTGGTAGCCAGTTTAAAGCAGCAATTAATGGATTTACGGGCGAGCCAGAACAATCTGAATGCGCTGAATAACGGTTTCGTCGAAAACTCCGTAAACGTCATAGAAAAAACTAAGGATCGAACCCCGACACCTACCAATGATAACGTTAACATAGTTACGACATCCAGCGACAATCAGCCGTCGATAATCGAAAATAATCAACCACAGGTGAATAGTTGTGTTGAAGATAATACTAGTTCTTCCAATGATATTTCCGCGAAAGAGAGCGAAGATATCGAATTGGTCCAGAGCACTTCAGTTATAGCTAGTACGGATGATCAGGAGAAAACAATAAATAAGACAGCTCCGGAATGAGAAGAGATTAGATTGGATACCTATGCGTTAAGGGGAGGTGCCGCGATTGTATTGAAGCTCTCTTTCTGATGCGAACAACATTTTAAACACCACTGACGCAGGACACTGCAACGAGCCACTTATTTTTATGATACGAGATTTTACAAACGTTCATTTTTATTTTGTATGAATTAGACCTTCTAAGGAATTTTCCCTACTTTTCCCTAAAGTAATATAAGTATTAAGTTTTCATTCGTTTCTCATTTTATTATGCGGAATCGTTTAGAATTGGAAAGTATAGGTCTGTATGGGAGAAAAAAAAAATGTTTGTAGCATATAAAATTGGGTTTTGTACAACTACGTTCTTTTGTAATTTTAGCAACATTCCCAATTCGTTTAGTTTGTGGTTTTAAGAAAGCCAATATTAGAAATATTCTGAAATTCACTTGCCGTTCAATAGTTGAGTGTAGGCTTTCACGACCGTAATCCATAGTAGAAATGTCTTTCGGGTGATGTCGTGTACTTGCCGTTCTCGTTTGTCCAATTCTCAAAACAAAACGGACTGATCTAGGTGTAGATATATACGACCTATACTTTTTATTTGATCGGTACATTAAGCAGGCTAAAATAGATTCTCCTCCTATATTTCTTATTTGCGATCTTTTCCTTTCTGTAAATTTCGACCGTAACAAATGGTCACTTGTTAGATTGTATTCGAAATTGTTCTTGTTATAATATTGTTTTTAATTTATATTTTGAAAAAATTGTTAAGAGATGATATTTTTATTGATAAAGTACAAAGAACCAGTTATAAACTGGTATAACGCTAAATATATATATATAGAAATAAATATATATAATATATATAATTATGTAACCATATATAAAGATTTTTAAGAAAAGAATGTATGAGTACTTTTCGGACGTATTGTATACTTTTTTATATACAGATTTTTAAAAATAAAAAATTCATAATTGCATCAATAATAAGAGCACTCACACGCGCATTAATGCAAACAAAAATGAAGCGGTTTAATCAATAATATTTTTGTTATGTGCACGTCTACATCGCAAAAGGAATGCTATACGCTTACGTGCCAAATTTGATTATAGCTTCATTATTATTTATTCAGCGTATTTTATACCATTTTGGTTAAATTTATGGAAATATTCATTTTTTTATGGTTACTACACTACGAAATTTGTTGCATATTTTTATTTCCGGTCAATACGGTAAATAACAATGTAAAAGTTCATTAACGACACGTGCCCCATTTGACGTTGAGTATTAAGTTTATGTACAATATCGTTGTATCCCGGGATTATCAAATTTATTTCACAATGAAATCGAACTTAAATGTAAAAAATAAAGGCTTTATATTACTTAAAAAAGATCGACAGGTTATAAACAATAGCGGAATAAAACCAATAAAACAATATCTCGGTTATATGGTTTCTTTAATGTCTCGATTGTACATTGGAAATTTCTCGCGATAGTCTGTAAAATAAATTGTTTTTTGGGATTCATCTTTGGTAAACTTAGAGTTAAATTGTTCAATTAACAGCTTTTATTGATTTTACAATTTCGCTCTTTTTTAAATGGCTTTACCCATTTTGCTCGCTATTTTTTGTGCTATTAAAAATCAATCCAAATCATGTTTCTGTATAGGCGCTGATAAGTTTTGAGCTAGTTTCTTTACATCTTTCGCGGAATATTGCTAAAGCCACACATTCACCATAAATGAGGCATGACACCGGGTGGCGGTTTCGCAAAGCGAAAAAAATATTGAAAAAAAGCCGGAGTGTAGGTACTCTGTGTACGCAAAGCAATTTTCCCGCGCGCAAAGCATTTCTTTTCGTAAGCTATCAAGTTTTTTAAATAAATGAGTACCCTTCGACTGCGTTTGTAATCGAAAGCCTTACCTTACAAAAGAAAAATTGAATTTCGCGACATATTCATGTAAAAAGCGCGTGAAATAGCAGTGTATGAAATAATTATTGTTTGTGAAACTCGATTAAGTAAGCTTACAAGCTTGGACAAACTATCCTGGTCAAAGACTAAACAATAACGAAACCCTTCAACAGTGTTGTCAGATGAAGTTAATGTAATAGATAGTTGTCGTTATCGAGGGAGTTGTTCTGACATGCTCGAAATCGAGAAATAGAGTTCGTGGCAGCTTGTATATAACTGTTTTTTTTTTGGTAATTTTTTAGCTGCGTGGGGCACGGGTTGTTTTTATCGATTCATTTTTAATTTGCAGGAAATTTATTTATATAAATAAATTCGTAAAATAAAGTACATCTAAGTGTATAGAATTCCAATCCTTTTTTTTTCTATATCTTCATCTTGTAGTACATAGATCTTCAGTTGGTTTTCTCCACCTATCTAACGTAAAAATAAATATTCTATATTATGCCTAAGTATAAAGGCGTTACAGTAGTTTTCGCCAGTTGTGCTGGAAAATTATCTCAGGTATAAAGGAAACAATCAATTTTATTTTTGCATGTATATTGTTTCCTTCTTTTTTATATGTGCTGGTCACATATATTTTATATCCTAAAATTAACTATATCCGAATGCAGTTATGAATTTAAGAAAATTTTAATCGTAAAAAGCATAGAATGCTCATTGTACGACAACGGAATACGTTTGTTTTATTTTCTATTCGACAAAATTGTGAATGGTTGACTTATTTAGCAAAATAAAGGAATGTTGTGTGTACGAATCAGACATTTTCAAATGTATAAATGCCATAATATTAACTTGAAGTTTTCACTTTTTTCTTCGATTTATATACACATATTTCGATATATGTATATATGAAGATAGTATGTCAATTAAATTATTTGTGTTCCCTACTTTTTAACGGCTTTGGAGATTTTGTTAACTTTTTAATTTAATTTTATATAGCGTAGATATATTGAAAGATATTTTTATATTTTCCTTATTTTTATTTTGTTGGCAAGAGACAATGTGATAGACATTAACTAAAAACACTTTGTATGTGTAAAAGAGTATTGGAACTTGTATAACTACGTTATATTTTCTCTTACCATTTATGTGAAACATACGTTTTACCAGTGCAGTGTTATGAAATGTATTTGTAAATTAAGGAGTTTCCTTTCCCTATTTTTTTTTACGAGATTTCGAAAATATTTCGGTTGTAATTACTCAAATTTTATTTAATTTTATAGAATTTTATTAATTCCAATAAATTTTTTTTTTTTAATACGGTATGCTATTCGCGGTAGTTACTACATATGTAGTTATATTTAAATTTTTACCACGTTACGTTTATTGACGACTATTTCATGGTTATTAATCGACGTCGATTAAACCTCTTTGATATACAAATACGGAGCTTATTGTTACATCTTAACATTTCAGGGGCAGCTTTTAACTACTGTTCTTCAAACGAATATTTTGTTTTCAAAATAAACAAAATAAATATACCATCAATTATTGTGAAAAATATACTGGAAGCTGTTGCCAGAATTGATCTCATACGTAGGGCATTAATTTGATAAGTAAAGTCACGAAGACTATTTCAATATTGTTCCTAAATTTTTATATGAGAGCGGATGTATATCGATAAAAAAAAAATAACAAAAAAGAAAAATTAAAAACTGCCAAATTTTCCTGGAGCAATACTTTTTTACGAATTATCCGGTATATTTTTCACCGACTGAAATCATCACACTCAAATTGTTGAATTTGTTATTAAATATGTATTTTGTGATCTCAGCATTATGTAGAAAAGAGCACTGTTCAAAGTGCTCTGTATTTAGATAGTTTTTGTGTGTTTCATATTTTTAAGTTCGTATGTATATTACACAAAATAATTTTAAACATATATTTCTGAATTTTACGTGTCAAATAAAATATATCCATTAATTTATAATACATCTGTAGTTTTATTTCGTATATGCAGTAAGGTAAAAGTTAATGAACAATTATATTTACTATGATGCTGGCCTTATTAACTTTGAAGCAAGTACGAGGGTGGTTCAAGAAATCCTTAGAAAATCTTAGAGATGGCGCTCGTAGTATCGAAAATAGTTTGTTTCTAGTAAGGATTATTAGTGACTAGATAGCTGTCGAAGTCTCAGTTATATCCATCATACAGTTTTGTTTTTATTGTTGATGAAAGGAAAAAATTTTTGTTGTGTAAAAAAAAATGAAAAAAAATACATACACAAAGATGAACGTCGGTCTGGGCGTCTAGTGGAAGTAACGACCCCCGAATTGATCATGGTTTTGAATGATCGACGAATCGATGATCATTCAAAATGCAATCACCTAATATATAATAGTAGGATCTTACTTTTTGAAGGGCATAAAAAAGCTGAAAAATGCTTGGAGAAGTTTATAGAGTTAGATGAAGATTATCTTGAAAAATAAATAAAAATGTACAGAAAATACTGTTATGTAATATTTTTCGAAGGACTTTCGAACGATCCCCGTATAATTGTAGAAACCAATTTTCCAAATTAACTCGAGGAAAAAATGCATAATTATGATGGTTGAGAATTAAATAAAAAATAGTCACATGACTACATAAAAAGTTCCAAATGAATAAACGTGACTGGTTTTAAAGGCTACGGCATATTTTGAACGTTCTTAGATGCGTTTTGAAAATGAAGCGGTTTTAAATTATCGATTTTAAAGTGATTGTACATAAACAACACATAAGTATCGGCACCCTCCGCACCACAAGTTTAATTTATTATATAGTAATATAATAATTAGTCCGGGACGGCCGTTTCGGGAACACGAATGGTCCTCATCATCAACCGGTGACCGAATGATGTGAGAAAAAAACTTTTTCTAAAACTAAACATGGATGTACTATCCCTCCTTCTTAGAACAGATATTCTTTACGAGTGCCTATTTCTACCTCCTGCACGCCTTGAAGCTACGACGTGCGAAAAATAACATGCACGAACGATCCCTTCTTCCGAAAAGAAATATTGTTTTACAAGTGCCTATTCTACCCTCTACGGGTCTTAAACTACGACGTGCAAAAAACACGGCCAGATAGACGGGAAGATCTCTTTTATGACCCAAAATATAAACAAGTGCCAGCCTACTGCAAAAAGTCAAAAAGGACAGAGTACGACAACGGTCCGTTTTCTCTGTTCATCAGATTTTTATTACTTTTTATGTAAACTGTCTCGTACGCATTTAATTCTCGCGGCGATGTTACGTTTTTAATCAATTTTAAGTCTTCTGATTTAATACTATGCCCGGTTTCATTTATATGTTGTGCTACACTCGACGCGTCCAATCTGCCGTAGCGATAATTTCTTATATGCTCTTTGAATCTAGTTTCTATCGCTTTTTTTGTTTGACCAATATTACAGTGACTACATTCAATTTTATAAATACCCGACCTTTCTCCCATTTTCGGTTTATCTTTAGGATTACCGAGAAGATTTTTAAATGTGTTGCGCGCACCGAAGCATACGTTCATATCTTGACTCTTCAAAACCTCACTCACGCCTTTCGATATGCCGTGAAAGGGGAATTTCGCGAATTTCTTACTATTAGTTTCTACCGGGGTTAAGGTCGTGGAATTTCTTACGTAAAGCCTATGTTGGACTTTCTTAAGCATGCTGTTGTTTACCATACTACGCCACAGTCTTTGCTATCATTATTGATTGTACATGTAAATAAAGTTATCTAAATGAAGTTGTTTTTGTGTAAAGAACTAATCTTTAAACAATATCTGACAGAATTTGACAAAAAATAAAATTATTTAAGCGTTTTTTCAAAATTTGCTACTACTGGTACTATTTCCTTTTTTTTTCTCCTTCTCAATTTGGAATTATAAAAATGTTTAATGAAACAACCTACATCCAAATTGCCTTTATTTGCAATTATATTAATAAGAGAATCGAATATATTCATATATGAATGTATTTTAAGGAAAATATTGCCGGCTTTCATTTTGTTTGAGGACCTTTGAAATTGTGAAAAAGGAAAATTATCTCACAGATGGAAGCACCTGTCAGGTAGTTATTTTCAACTGAATTTACCGAATAATGGCCGAACGAGCACCGAGCGACCATTACTATAAAATAGATCCAAACTTAAATGTCATAATTGGACAATCGATCTAAATGTTAACGGTCTAAAAAATAAACGATCCAAGTGCTACTATTTAAAAATGAAGTGCATTGTAGAAAATTGCAGGAATACGAGCGGCGTTCGGTTCCCCAAAAATGAAGAAGAAGCATCTAAATGGGTTGCAGCTTTAAGACTGCAATTGCAACCTAGCGAGGAGAGTGTTGTATGTTTAGATCATTTTCAAAAGAGCGATTTAAACGATGGTTACGAGGAAGGTTCGCGTTTATACCAAATCTATTAGGTGCATGTTTTATTAACAAAGAATACGATCTTGCAGATAACCTAACAAATGTATTAAAGGAAGGAGCTATTCCGCACGTCGGAGATACTGCACCTACACAACAAAATGAAAAACTCCCAGCGGAAACAGAGAATACATCTGCATGCAGATTATGTGCCGGTGAAGAATATCTCAAATCCTCAATATATGAATCGCTCGATAACGAAAGAATCTCAAATATGATAATGTTATGTTGCCATCCAATAACAGTAAGTGTAGCCCTATTTGCACTTACCTTTTTTACGAACTGATTTCGCAGATAACTGAAAATGATGGATACCCAAGCATGATATGCTCCACATGTTTGCAACAATTACAAACTTCATACAAATTCCGTAATAAATGTTTGGAAATAAATGAACTATGGACTAAGAGACTAAAACAAAGGAAACGAAAACAAGATATCGAAGATAATACAACAGTTAAAAAGCAGCGTGCAGAAGATACACTCACTGTATCTAAAGATAACGTTGCTACAAAGAATATAACGTACGCAGTTACTTCTGCGCTAAGTGAAAGGTCCGATAATGAAAAGAAGAAAGATTACACTTCACGTATTATCTGTATGTAAACCGACTAACAAAATTTTTTTTATTTAATTTAGAAATTTCAGTTGGTAGTGAACCACCTCCTCTTGTTCTTATAGATAAAAGCGGAAATGAAAAGCATAACAACGAGCCAAATTACAAAATTCAAGAAAAAGTAGAAAACGAGACGTCGAGTATATCAAAAGACGAATTAGAAAATCCAGCGACATTAAGGAAGGAGGGCGGTCATCAAACAGTAGCATATAAAGATAACAAAATACTTTTACCAGATGGAATAATTGTTAAAACTCAAAAGAAATTTGAATCAAGTACTGGGATATATTCCTGTACAATAACGCATGGTTTGCAAGAAAGTGTGTTTGTTATGGCAGATGGCTATCTATTTACTTTTGGGTTATTAAAAGGCACTACCAGGTAATTAGCCCAAAAACGCGGTGTTATTAATTCGCATTAAAGGAGTCACTAATCACTTTGGCAATAACCTAAAAACCATCTTCGAACCCCATTCCAAACCCTCAGTTTAGTTCTCCATCATAAACCGCAATCATCTGGAAGCTCCTGGCGTTCGTGTAGTGCTGTGCTCGATCATCTACTTGTGTTACTGAGCACAAGCATTGTACACGGTTGTTACATGTAGCTGGGTTCGCGCTGGCTGAGTATAGACTAGAAACTGGCCATAGGATTCAATTTAACTCTGTACACACTTTGACCAATATTGGTCTATTTTATTGCTAAAATTGCAGAGATCAATGAGTCGAAGTTCTTCCACCGAAAGTGCCTTTCACTGCTAGTGGTTCGAAGGTCATTGGATTTTTCGGGATGTAGAACGGGGTACAGGAAAATTTGTTCTTGTACAAGTTGTAGTATTTACATATCACGTTTTGTCGTCTGCTATCAGGCAATTTTTAATTGTCGAAATGTAGACCGCAGAATCTATTACTTACTGATTAATTTTCTAGGCATTTACGATGTGTTTTACCAAATTGTAAAGCGAAAGCAGAGCAGACCCTATTGGAAAAGGATACTTACGAAGATAAAATATCAGTTAAGGTTCCACATAGCCATAAAGCTCCTAATGACCAGCTTCGAAAAAAACATATGTTTTTCCATGTTATGCGTAAAAGAATGCAACATGATAAAACATTAAATATTAGAAGTATTTACGAAGAAGTGTGCAACCAGTAAGTTATTCTCCTCTACAAATGACTTCCGTAGCGAATTTTCCAAATACATTTCAGCTACTTTTTTTTCAATATGAGTTACGTTTAAGATGAAAATACATTAAAATTAGCTATTGCTAAGATGAAATTTATTAATTCAATTTTAAGCATTTTATATGTACACGGTGCATTAATTTTTCAGGGATACAATGCAAAAATTCAATCAATCATGCCCCGTTTAATACTTTATCTTAAGGTTATATAGATGTTTTTTTTTATTTAACATATTCTCATATTGCTTACAGAGAACCTGAAATTAGAGAACTTGTCCCTCTGCGCAATGTTATCAATGAGATTTGCAAACATCAGGTATCGAACAAATTGCCACGTATTACCTCTTTCGAGAAATTTTATGAGAAAATAGAAGACGAATGTTATGAGAAATTGCACTTCACGAACACAAACAAGCAATTCTACCAGGAACGTTTCTGTACGGACGATGGATGCATGGCTATTGTTTTTTGCAATACAGACGTGGTGGAAAATATTGGTCAATGTACGTTAATGTACGTTGACGCGTCGTTTAAAATAGACACGTTCGAAGATTTTAAATATCAACTCGTGACCGTTTTGGTTTGGATAGATGACAGTGTATGTTATTTTCTCGTTGATTACATTATTACCTTCCCATCATCTATATGTTCTAGTATTACCCCATATTGTATGCATTAGTGAATAGGAAAACGCAAGAGATATTTATAAAGGTCTTCCAGTATCTTCACGATGTATTGGCCCCAAATATAAGACCTCATGAAATAGTGACGGATTACGAAGCAAATTTGTACTATGCTTTAGGAGAGACCTACTTGGAATCGCATATCGGCGGATCAGTTTTTTACTACACGCAAAATTTATACAAAAAGATTTGTTCGTTGAATTTATCACGTGAATTGGAGACAAATTCCAATTTTCGAAATTTATATCACATGATGTTAATGCTTCCATTATTGCCCGTAAATACAATTTCGGACGCGTTGAATAACATTGAATTGCAATCGAAAGAATTAAACTTATTGATGCTCACAAAACCAATATTTGATCATATTCGCACTCAATGGATTTCCAGCGTTACTTCCGAAATGTTTTGCGTGCATCGTTTGGAGAATAGAATCAACGAAAACGTAATCGCCCCTTTTAAAAAATTCAGGGACTATCTGCTCCTTTTTAAAAGGAAAGTGGACCAAACTCATATAACAATAGGGCAAGTGGTCGAGAAATTAATAGAACTAGATTCATTCCTTCACGAAGTGTACAACAAATCAGACAAGAAATCGTTTGGCAGAGATCTGAGTTCCTTTCAAAAAAAGAACGTTATTCGTGCTTGGCAGTACATCGAAACTCACCCAAAGATTAATATAAATAATTTTTTCCAAAAAGTGCTAGGATACATCAAATGTATGGAAAACCAACTCTGGATTTGGGGATTTTATCGGTACACTGGAGACTGCGATGACGTTTTAATCAATGCTGCAAATTCAACGTATGTGGGCGATGGCGTGCAACAAGAGAACATGGATAGCCCTCGGAAGGAAGAGGACGCAGATGCAGATGAAACGACGGCCGAATATGTCGACGTAAAATGTCAAACTTCTATATTAACTGAAGAAGTAGCCGAGAATCCAACAATTGTGATGGAAGCTGTTATTGATAATGATGGCGGCGTCGTACTGCAATCGAATGACGTATTAAACAATGAGAAGCTTGGGAAAACTTATTTTAAATATATAACGTACGAATAGGTACGTATATCAGTTTGAAGCTTTAATTTATGAGTTTACATAAGACGAATAAATTATTTTTAATCACTGGCATCTTCTCCATTCGGCCAATTCGTTAATGAGCTCCCAATAATATTTCCAAGCAACTAACAATTTTTTTTCAAATTATAATTTACATCTTTGTTAAAATATAAATGCATTTGCGATCGTTTGTGTATATTTATTGGAAAAAAATAATCGATACTCGGCACCTTTGTGATGTAAGTAATCCGTTTTATCGCCTTCTATATACACTGCCGTTCAGAGAAGTTCGGTCGGTTGGTAAAAAACATGAAAAGGTTACAGAAACAAACGAAACTAAAAACAAAATGCAATTTTATTGTATGTACAGGTAAAAAAGATAAAAATAAATAAATAAAAAGTTATTCTGGCCTAATATAACATACTGAACATTATATTTTTTTTTTCATCGAAAAAACCTCCTTTGCTGTTAATCACCGCTCGAACTATTCTAGGCATTCTTTCGATAAGTTTTGTTAAAACGGATTGTGGAATATTAATCCATTCATGTTGCAGAATATTCCGTAAATGTTCTTGTGAAGTTGGACATATTTTTCGGATCCTCCTGTCCAGTTCATCCCACAACAACTCTATCGGGTTCAAATCTGGGCTTTGGGGGGGCCATGTCATTACTTTCAGGGTGTGCTGTTCTTCTTGCTCCTTTAGATAATTCTTACACACTAACGCAGTGTGTTTTGGGTCGTTGTCGTGCATGAATCCTGATGGCACTGCATGATTCTGGAGTATTGCAAAATAATTTTCCTTCCTCATTACACCCTGCACTCTGCATAAATCTCCCGTCCCAGCCAAGGAGAAGCATCCCCACACTAACATAGAATTACGCCCTTGCTTCACTGTAGGCACAATGCAGTTCGGGATCACTTTTCGGTTTTAGATCTTCGAACATAAACTCGTCGATTTTGCCCAAAAACCTCAAACTTTAACTCGTCACTCCAAAGCACGTGTTTCCAATCATCTAACGACCAATCTAGATGAGAACGGGCCCACTGTAGCCGTTTTGCTCTGTTGTCCCGACTTCACGGCCGCGATTGACTTCGGCTGCTATTTGTGGCGCTGTTGATTTTCTATTGCGTTTGCTTAATAATACAATTCTCAAATCTTCAGCTTTTGTTGTTTTCCTAGATGCTCCAGGACGAACACGATTTTCTATAGTTCCAGTTGTCCGATATCGCTTTATGATGTCATTTACTGTTGAACTTCTCATATTTATTTTTTCAGCAATTTGTCGCCCCGAATATCCTTCTTCAAACAGCGTAATAATGCGCGAACGTTTTTCTACACTGGTAGGCTTGCCACGTGCCATTTTGAAGTAATTTTTTTTAAAACTTTCGTGCAAAAACGACAAATGCACACCAACACACGTTTAACAGTAAAACGAAGCAAATTTATATCTTTACGCCTGTGATAAATAAACAAGAGTGATACTGCGGTATATTTCCTAAATGTATTATTCGTTAATAAACCCCAAACGACCCGTTTCAAAAGATCGGCACTTCCGAGAAATTCTTGGAATGATAATAAAAGGGATTTTATTGTGGTTGTCGCAATATTTCTACTTTACATAATAATTTATGTAGTAGTAACAAGTCATCTATAGAGTGGGCAAATTCGGGTGCGCACCATCGGCGTAGCTAATGAATGGACTCTTGCATGTGAAGGGAGTCAGCATGCAAGAGTCGAACGATGCTAGATGCAAAAAGGTTGATGATTAGAAAAAAAGTTACCGTCTTAAGCGTCTTCCGTGACTTGAAAAACTGGAGAAGCCAGATTAAATATTTTTAACATAAGTTATTTCTGCCAAACGCGTCCGCCGTGAGGAAAATATGTTCTTGTATAAAGCAAACGATCGCTCTACATCTGGTGATGTTATATTTGCATAATTCAAAAAATCTTTGAAACAACTTAATGCATCTGTAAAATTTGAACATTTTCAAACTTAATTAGAACATACTCATTTTTCGCGTCTTCTTTCACAATTTCCAGTGATTCCTCTAATGTTACTAAATAAAATAAAAATCCATAAAGATTAACACAACAAATATATTTCTTTCCTATTTCTTTTACAAAACAATCTTAAATACTGAGGTGAATAATATTACAAGAGTAAAGCTAGTTTTGTTTAGTAGAAAAAGAAACTGATAAAATACTTATGCAATACATATCTTAAATGAAAGCAATAAAAACAAATAAGAAATTATTCGTATCTAAATAATGTTTATTATAATACAACCCTAAAATTAACGCTCTCTATTACTTTGCAATTATATTATAATTATTTATACAAATAAGAGTGTACCTTGATTTGAAAACAAACTACTAAAATCCTAACTTCTAAACCTCACATACACGATATCAAAAATAATATCGGAAATATTCAACAATACTGCACAAGGAACACTGTTTTTTTTTTTTTTTTTTTTAATTACATTTATAAAGTAAAGACGAATTTTTAAAGCTTTAACCCCACATTTACACGTTTGTCTTTGCTTCAAATTCCGCTATTACACACTCTAACTTCTTAATAGCCATTTCAACATCCACGTCAGTAATCTCCCAGTAGAAGACGAACCGGACGCAGCCGCTATCTCTTGTTGAAGCCCGTATTCTAACTTTAACCGGGTCGCTTGGATGAACATCATACAAACGTCGAAGAAAGTCATCTGCCGAAACCTTTGTATTATCAAGATAAATCATTAATATGTTTGTTTCCGCAGTTTGCAAATCGACTTTGAAGAGCTTTGAATGTGTATTATGTATAGCTAAAAATATATTAGTAAGAAATAAGTACTTTTATTGATGTATATCGCTTTACCTTTCGCTATTTTGTGGGAATGCTCGTGATCCAGACGTAATTGGTCCATCATCGTATCAAGAGCAACTATTCCAGCCGCCGCGATAACTCCTGCTTGTCTCATACCACCACCGAGAACTTTACGAACTCTCTTTGCCCTGCGGAAAAAAGATTTTGAAACCTAAACTTCTACATTTTTTTCAATGAGAATATTCAAAAAATATAATGCTAAGATAGCTTAGCTTCCTCATGGTATTAATGGAATAACTCGCGGCAAACGCAATAAAAGGAGAGAGAAAAAATTACACTAACGCACGGACATGTTTCTGCCTACCCGGCGTTAAAAAAAAAATTACTCTCGAAACCACCTTGATGACGCGTAAAGTAGAAAAGATAGAATTTCCAAATGAGAATAATAGTTGATAAAACCCGGGAAAACCAGAAATTCAATAGCATGTACGTATTTTAGTAATAATAATGTTTTATTTGTAATACGGCATTTTTAATAAATGGCGATAAAGAAGTGCTTGTTAGGAAAGAAACGTTAACGCTTCAACAAGAAAATATCGTTGAGTGTAGGCTTTCACGACCGTAATCCATAGTAGAAAAGTCTTTCGGGTGATGTTCTAAAGACTGTCAGTCTTTAGAAATCATCTGAAGAAGCTGACAGGATAGTCAGCGAAACGTCAAGTAAAAAAAATATTAACTACACGACATCACCCGAAAGACATTTCTACTAAAGAAAATATCGATTGCATTAGTGTAGCACATTGCTGTGAAGCGCTATCATTGAGCTCCCATTTCCCTCACCTATGGAACATTAGTTTGCTTGATGCTGTAACGAATAGGCGCACTATATTAAAAAAAAAATTAAATCGTACCTTTCTATGAATTCTTTTGTTCCGAGAAGAACGGATCCGATAGGTGCGCCAAGCGATTTACTCAAGCAGAAGCAAACGCTATCGATGTCCCGGACGATTCTACTTAATTCAACTTTGCTGGCAACAGCCGCGTTCATAACTCTCGCACCGTCCATATGCACCGGAATATTGTGAGATTTCGCTATATTTGTTAATTTATCCAACCATTCCAATGGTAAAATCTGCAAAATAAATGTTTAATTGAAGCATGAAGTTGAAGAGTCAAATTTGATCTTCAAAATAACCCGAATCTCTCAACGTTTTTCTATCTTTTGATAGAAATCGCCGATTTTGAACATGTAGGATGGGTTATTCTCCTGCGCGCTTGTACACCTTTGTGGTAGTTCTGCGCTTCGTAACATGAATCGGCGCACTTGGTTTGGACTCGCCTTACGAAATAATTTGGTTCACGAAATCGCTTGAAGTTTTGGAATAAATAAAGACCAATTTTTAAAGGTGACTAGTGATGAAAATCCAGAATTTTTAATAGTTTTTTTATAGATTTCTTTCTACTACCTCGAAGACGCTTGCGCACATTTTTGAAAACCTACCTTTACCAGTTGGGAAATAATGTATCATTAATATTCCTTCTGACATCAATTTCAGCCCGTTTTTTTCATTTTAATCGATACAATTGACAATTCACTTAAGAAATCATTTGCAGATTTTTGCAGAATTGAACTACTGACATTAATTTCGTTTGAATATTGCAAACAGGATCTGAAAGGATTCTGAAATTAACGTACCTTGCCGCCACACATATTGTGAGTGTTTTCCACTACAATTAAAGATGTGATTGGTTCATGGAAATCGGGGTTGATTCTAATTCTTGAATACATTTCTTGGAGGCAAAACGTACCATCCTCTTTATTTTTTACTAACGCTTGTTGGACACCTGCCAATTGAGCGGGACCACCTACGATTATAATTTAACAAAGTTCTTATTTAAGTTAAGTGAAGCTTTTAAAATTGATTAAAATTTTCACACACAGCACGTTGAAATTT
The DNA here is from genome assembly GCA_902654985.2 of Oryctes borbonicus. Lineage (NCBI taxonomy): Eukaryota > Metazoa > Arthropoda > Insecta > Coleoptera > Scarabaeidae > Oryctes > Oryctes borbonicus. The sequence goes on from LR736871.1 coordinate 8,619,291, forward strand.
AATTTCTGTTTCATTTAAAAGCATTTTTTAAGTATTTGCTTAATTTAACAACTTGCCAGATGTTCTTTTTTAATTAGTGTTTTTTTTTATTGAATCTTTTTGATCTTAATGGAGCTAACTTTTTTAGCAATTTTAATTAGTAAATACGGTTTTTACAATTTTCAAAAAATTTCGAATTTTATAGGTAACGGAAGTCACGCCACAATTTTTTTCCAAGCATCTCTTATCGCGGGGATTTGATTTTCTAAAAAAACAATTTTTTTCCATTTGGCGGTTACTGTATAACTTTTCCGAAATTATAAACTTTCTAGTGACGCTGTATATTTGTTTTTATGGGTTCGTATTTTTCGACTTTATGGGTTGTATATTTGGCAGACGTTCACGTATACACTAGGCGCAACAAAAACGAGAGCGTTATTTTTCCAAATTTTACTTTGAATTAAAGATCGTATTTAGCGTTTTATAACAAAAATTGACTATAAAATTGAATAAAGCAGGTGCTGCAGCTGTAATCATAATTAATTGTATAAACAAGTGTTACACAGTAGTTTGAAATAAAACAGCCACTATTTTTTTTTTTACAATATAAGTTATAAGAACGTACGTATTTTTTATTTAATTTTATTTTTATTTAAAATAATTCATGTGTACCCGTATGTTAGTTAATTTCATTTCAGATGGAACTTATAAAAGTAAAAGATTTACTGAAATCACCAATTTTTCAATGCAGTCTTTGTGGTAAAAGGCTATCTCATCCCGTAATGGAAGTTTCAAACGTAGGTAACATATGTGGACGGTGCTTTAAAAGGAAAACATATGCCGATGCCAAAGAGAATATTGATATATTCAACATCTTGTCCAAACTCCAAATTTCGTGCTGTTATTCTAAACAGGGTTGCGCATTTCAAGGATTGTTCGTAAAAACCACCACACACGAAGATACATGTAGGTATAAAGAAAAAAATTGTCCGTTCTCCTTCATAAACAAATGTAGCGATATATCAATCTTCTCGATAACCGAACACATTAAGAGCGAGCATCCGGAATATGTTTATAATTTTAACTCGAGTATAATCAAGATCGACTTTCTAATAGATAACAATTTTGAAGAATTTTACTTATTGACGACAAGTGAAAATGATTATCTATTACGAGTCAAACTAGATGTAGAATGCAATGTTTTAATATTTGTGATATATTATTTTCTACTGAATGAAGCGCCAAAGTTCTTTATAAGACATGAAAGTGAAGATTTTTGCGTAAAAAATAAAGAATGTATTTTACTACCCGATTCACAGTTACTGCCAAGCTTCGATTCAAACAACGCTACAAATTTCAATTTGACTTTCTTGAAGACTTGCTTTAATAAGACGATTACAACTGTTATAGAATTCGCCAATTGCATATTTGAAATCGAAAACAATAAATTATTGAAATGTATAGAGTGTCCGGTATGCAATGAATACATGAATTTACAAATAAGACAATGCAATCAGGGTCATAGTATATGTAAGACATGTCGGCAAAAACTTCAAGAGTGTCCCCTGTGCAAATCTGGATTTGGAGCGGCTAGAAATTATGTACTAGAATCTGTAACTAGTCTTATGCATTTTCCTTGTAAGAATGCTGGATGCCAGAGATATATTCCCGGAGATCTTGTAGATAAACACGAGCTAGAATGTAAATTTAAAGATTACCAGTGTCCGTTCCTTATTAAATTAAATTGCAAATGGAGAGGTCTTTATAACCGCATAACGGAACACCTGCTAGCTGACCATTCGGACTACACTGAATTTAGTAATTTTATCGAAAGAAAGGTAACGTTAGATTATGCTAATCATAAATACGATACGATATGCATAGTTCTTGGCGAGTCTATATTTAAAGTTTGTGTGTGTGTTAACGGTACTAGTAAGTTATTTCTTACGTATGGATTATACGGACCTACAAGTTCAACATGTAAATTTATCTGGGAAACTGGAGTATATCACAAGAACTCCGATAAACACAAATTTGTGATTCAAGACGTATGTTCTAGTTATATGACGACAAATTACAAATTGGATGTTGATGGATATGGTGTAGATGATACTATTTATTTTTATCATAAAATTACACCTAGTGACGTTTAATTTGTTTGTATATGTATAGAAGTATATGCAATAAGTTTTTATTCCAATTTTATGTAAGTATATGTGTAAATTATGTAAACAATAACTGTACGACGTAATGTTGACAATATTGAATTTTGAAAACGTTATGTTTATACACCTTTAGTATTTATTTTCTTGTAACATTTTCGAATAAAATTTGACCATAATTTCATCGTAATTATTATTTCTTAGTAACTTCTTGTTTTCCTGGTTAATCTGGAGTAAAATAATTTGCTGTGGTAAATATGGGTATAGCAAAAATTTGGGCAAAGGGCAACCCTTTTTTGGATTTTGGGGGACATTTTGGGGACTTGTAATCTGCAATAAGAAACGAAAGTGATATTATTTTCAGGGATTAAGGGAGGCACGCCCTCCTCTGACTACGCCCATGATGGTAAATCTTGGAATATTCTCGAAAATAAAAATGTATGCAATATATATGATGTACCCCATGTCCTTTACGAAACTTCAGATAAAATAGAGTGTACGCCACTTCATTTATCTTCCTTTATGTTGTTTTCTGATTTTTGTTCATTTTATAAGATGCAGCACGTGCTATGTCATACGTGACAACCTTTTGCAAGTTGCAAGTTTGGTTGCCTATGCTTGTACATATAATTACTTAATTGTACGGTAGATGGTGCTGATGTGGGAAGTAAGAAATAAAGCAATAACTTTTGGGAAATATTCTAATAATGTTCTGAATAAACATTGTATTTTTATTATTAATTTGGGTTATGTTAGCACTCATTAAAATAATTATATTGGAAGCATTTTTCTACATTGAACGAATTAACTTGGATTTTTTTCTGGAATGCAGTTGCACCGAGTAGACAGAGCCATCTATCCGTTGGATGGGGTTTGATAATTAATTGCAAATTAATAACAAAACTAATATTAAATTGTGCTTTACCTCTTATCGTTAAACTAAACTAAAAAAGGTGTCAAGAGTATCTATAATGGTAATACATAAGTGGTAGGCCACATACTATATAAACATGACTAAAGCCCCAGTTTGATAAACGTTGCCGAGTGGGAGGAAATAGGTATGCGGTTCAGGATTAGACGAAAGTTTCTAGTTTTTCCTTTTAACTTTTAGGTTTTATTGTACTTCAAAGATTGATACATGTATAATTTTTACTTCGGAATAGTAGTAATGTATGTATATGTAGTATTGTATAACCTGCAGATAAAATAAAATGTAAATTAGGTACCGTTACAGTTGGGAACGGAAAAGAATGCGATGAGAACTGTAAAAAAATCTTACACGATGTTAGAATATAACTTTTTACTATCTGCGAGCTGTTTATCCAAAATCCTCTCATAACTATTTTATTGAAACTATGCTAAAGGACTTGTACCTGTCGAAATATGTTTTATTGCTGTCCGGTCATGCTTAAAAAATTACGATATCGTTGTTTGGTGTATTTTAGAATGTTGCGACATTTTATTTATTATTGTAGTATATTAAGTTTTTTAGATTTTTTGGTTTCGCAGCTCCCTAAGAAAATGACATACGAGATTAACGAACGAGTTAAAAGTGTTAGGAGATGAAGGCAGTAAAAATTATGAAAACTTCAAGACTACGATACGGTACAAACATGTAAGCAGAAGAGAGGAAACGAATTATAAAATGGAAACCAGGTGAAATGTAATCATCAAAAGAAAAAAGTCAAATAATTGAAGATATAAAGAAAATTAAAATAGTGGGATGGAGATTGAATATTTAAGATAGGAAAGCATGAAAATGAGTAGAAAATACAAAAACCCACAGCAATAATATGCAGAAATAAAATAACATGGAGAAACCTCGTTAACTAAACTCCTGAGAGGCCAGTCACCATGTGCAAACAGATTAATTAAAATTACACAAAAAGCCTTTGTTTAAGTAATCCTTAAAAAAAATTATAGATAATTAACTTTGAAATCGCTAGTCACGTTCACTCCCGAAATGCAAAAGAGGTCGGTTGGTGGTAACGCAGATGAGAGGACGCAGACAACAATTTAATTTCCTAGTGCATACGTTACAGACCTCGATGGGAAATTAATGCTTTATATGAGCTTTTCAATAAAGATTATGTTTTAATTTAAAATGCATTTAACTTTCTGAAAATAAACTTTTGCGATTAACGACCCATTAAAATAATGTTCTCCTGAATTTTGTAAAATAGATGGTTTTGACTATTAATAATTAAACTCTACTGCTAATGTTTGGTGAAAAGTTTACCTTTTGGAGTAGGTGAAAGGAAAATGTAACAACGCCCAAATAGTTTTTCATAATTGCTTTTCAAAGAAATGATTTAATTTGAATATAAAAAATTCAAATTAAAGATAGTAAAAATCCTTTAATGTTGCGTGTATTCTGAAGTATAAAATTCCTACAAAAAAAATACGTCGGGTACTAGCACGTAACAATAATTTTTGTCGAATGAATAATGTCTATTTAATAATTACCACGTTACGTAAATGCACAAACAAAAAAGAACAATTGTAAATAAACATAAAATGCGAAGTATGTAATTTCAGCGAAATCTCCGTACCTACCTTGTTCAAATCTGAAAGTGTGACTGTTATCGCCGCAGATTAATTCGCTGCCTCTTTCTCTGCAATGTACCATTACTGAAACGATAAAAATGTAGTAACAGTAAAGTAATTCTATGTAGATATTTATGAACAGCTAACTTTACCTTCACCCTATTATAGACCTTAGATATGTTTACGCGGATGCATGTGTTATTAAAAGATATCTTTGCATGTATATAAACAATAAAATAGAACAAAGCATTAGAGCGAATTATAATTACATAGCGTAGTTGTTTCTATTTTGCATAAAATGAAATAAACTTCATTACAACCAGTGTTACTATATGGAATATTTTGGATCGTGGCGTCAACTCAAAGGAAAAAGGAACCCAAAAGTCGTCAATATTTTAGCCAAAATGATGGTCTGTACCGTTACCGTCATCTTTAAAAACATCCATTAATTAAAATTGTTTTTATTTGCGTGTTTATACGATGAACTTGAATATGTTTCAAATTCAAAAAAAAATCAAATACAAATTAAACACATTCGTCGCTGTGAATTGAAAGAAGAAAATAATTGGGGTCAAAATGATTTATTTGAAAAATTTTGAATTTAGGTATATAAAAATATAACAGGGTGGCGCACCACATTCGCATCGACTTATATACGAAAAGCCATAAAATATTTTAAAAATATTATTAGGGGATACCTAGGTTGATTGAAAGCAAGTTTTACGATTGCTTCGATATATACTGGGTAACTCAGAAGAAAGTTGCATACCAAAGTTGTGAAAATTTAAATTGCATATTTCGATAATACAGGCTAAATACATGCAAGGCAGCTTCCTATTAAAAATGTGCTTCTCCAATAAGCTAGAAAATACGATTTTTTTCGAATGTACAGAACCACCACCTAAGATAAGACCGCGGGCACCTGATTGTAGAGAACGGCCATGCTTGCATCAATAAGAAACGGATTATCACATTATATTGGATTATTTTTATATGGAGAAGGCAAAAGCGCAATATACAGGGAATTCCACAAATTTGTGATACGTCAAATTGTAGTGTTTCTCATTTTGCCCCTGCCATACTCTCAATGAGTTTGAGCAGATTGATCAAACCATTCCGATGATGCCACGATTTGAGCAAATTTTCTAATTTTTGGAGGCGTTCCTATTTTTATCAGTCAGTTTGATACTGTCCCGATTTTTAATTTACAAGCTAACAGTTTAAGTTTATATAGTTTGTATGGACCCAAAAGCAAGTTTTAGTTATTCGATCTTATAGTAGAAGGAAGGTGATATGATTAACAAAACTAGATGGAAAATTCAATAATAATACTATAAAACCTGCAACTTAATAAAGCCAAGATTATTTTAATCTCAATGTTTGACAAAATTTAAATGGATACGGTCTTATCAAGTTAAGGATGTTTTATATCATTATTACTTAATTGTATTGTAATTTTGTTTGTATTATTTAATTTTTACTATTTTATGCGTATATGTTACAACACTTTGGTTCGAATAATCGGAATAATATAAATAATATAATAAAATAAAAGATTTCGGGTACAGAATATATGTAAATATAAACTAATTAGAAAAAAATTAAAACTAGTCGAATTAAAATTTGCAATTTGCAAAAATTTGAACAAACTACACCCCTATAGTTTGTCAAACTCAATGGGTCAATTCCAGTATCTACTCGAGATTTTCTTAGATATATCGTCTACCAAATTAACAAGCACATATAAATATCAACAGACAAATGTGGATTAGAGTTTGACCACAAAATGGATAAATTTATTTAAAGCATCGGGCATTAGGTATTTTTCAGTAATAAAAAATATAACAAGAAGATACTGAAAGTTGTTTAAAAAATTTCGCAATTTAGCTAAATAGGAGTATGAAGGAAAATGGTAGTCACTTCATATAGATATACATATCTTAAATTTTCCAGTTTATTTTTAAACAATATCTTTAGGAAAACAAAAATTTGTAAAATCAAAGATACAGCGGCATTTCGCAAAAATCTCAAATTATGTCAATTATCTCGAAAACCGAGATAGGAATTGAAGAAAGTTGTCTTGAATGGAAAGGAGACATCCAGAAATGTAGTAATATACAGGGTGTTTCATTAAAAAACAAATGAAGTTCATCGCCCACTGTAAAAATTGAATATCCTGCATGCTTGATCATTATTTGAGACGAAACTCAAACGAAAGTAATAAGTGGTAATTTTTTCTTAATTATTTAATACTCCCAAGTAAGATATAGAAGAAACCTAAAATAATTTTCTTAATTGTAAAATACCATTTCGACTTTTCGCTGAGAGACAACTCTTAATTTTTTTTGCAAGATTATTGCATAATAATATTGATAGTCTACGGATTGCTTAAATGTACAAACAGAGATATATATTTATTTCTTATAATTACACAACAATTAATTTGGCAAGTACTCGTGCTAATTGGGGTAAAACTTTAATCAGCCGTTAGCGAACAATTAAGTGAATGTAAAATCTCCGTTAAAATTCAGCTGCCTCTCTCTTGTTTAATTATAATTCTCATTTTCTTCGTGATGTAAACAATTTAGAAATCCTGGAAATGTTTACGTATCTCTACAAAAAATATGAGTCTGAGGCAATGGATTCAACTTTCAACTCGCTTTTCTATCGCAATAGTTCGATATGCGAACTATTCCGCTACCCAAGCGTTGATACTTTAATTGGGTAATTAAAGTATTTCAGTTTACCACTTTCTAAATTTTTTCCATTTATTTCGATAAAATATGCTATTTCGGATTGCAATTAATTCAAATTAATTATTACTTCATATTCTATATTTTAAAGATAAATAGCACATTTGAAAATTAAGATAAAAAAAACCCACGACAGAGTTAAGGTTGCGCAATATTTGTTTGGTACACCCAGCTGCGTTTTGTTTTGGCAAATTAATTTCATTTATAGCATATCCGGAGGTTGGTCCCGACGTCATTTACTACGTCTGCATATTTTGAAAAACATTATTTTTTTATTTTCACCTAATTTCACAAAAATATAAATAAATACATTTAACACGCTTGTTGTTTAAATGCGTTATTAATGTTTGCACTTATAGATTGTTATCATATTACCTTTAAATTAAAAGTGCTTTTTAATTTATTAATCACATATCAGCACAATTTCATCTATTCAAGTGGTTTAATTTTTAAAGGGCAAGCGGCAATCTTCGGTAAAATATTTTTTTAATTAAACGTAAGGGTAGCAAATAATATCTTAAACAAACTCACTTGCTATCAGATTAGCCATTGTGCCGGAGGGAACTAAAATACCATCCTCTTTCCCGAATAATTCGCAGGACTTTCGTATTAGTAAGTTAACGGTAGGGTCTTCGCCATATACATCATCCCCAACGATGGCTTTCGCCATAGCCTCCCTCATAGCACTAGTTGGTCTGCTGATGGTATCACTCCGCAAGTCGACGATATGTACCTCGGCGTCGCCGTTAGTGTATCCATTCGAATACCCATTTGCGATAAAGTCGTACGGCATCTCCGGAGATAATAGCTTGTGGGTTCTGGAACTAGAGCGTTTTATAACTGAATGTATCACAATGACCTGTAGGATACTAGTCACAACTTATATAGCGGAGCGCTATCGTATGATCCGCGCCGTACAAAAAAAGACACAAGGTCATTCTTGCAAATAATTAGAGACTGCGATATGAACGCGATTTTGTTTATCCAGGTTATGTTCAAATTTAAAATTTTTCCGCCATTAACCGCTGCACATGTTACGCAGCGCTACCAACGTTGGATAAAAAGATTTACTAATATTTAGGGAATTTCGATCTGCACTTAGTATAATGTGGTGTAAATCGAGAATAATCTGTCATTCCATAATTTCGATGATTATAATGAAATAAATTTGGAAAATTGTCGAATATTATACAATAGAAATTCCTCAATTATATACTATGACGCAAAACAGGTATTAAAGTAATTAATATAACGAATTGCTCACTTACCCAATTACATATTTAAATCAGCTGATTTTGTTTATTTTTTTTTTTTTTTTACAGGAAACGGGGAAGAAACGTGCACGAAGACGAGATGGAATTTATGCCCTTATCGAAAAGAATAAATAATTTACATATAAACAATACGTTACTTTTAAGTAATGCAAATAGCGAAGCATCGACTTCAAGGAGTAATATCGAGTGGGGCCCCGGTCCTCCATATTTACAAAATAACGTCAACGCAAATATTCCAACACCCCCAGAGTCGGTACAAAGTTTAGACTGGAACAATTCGATCCCGCAATATTCTCCAAGTTTATCCGAATCTGAAAATCCGTATTATTTTAATATAAATAGGATATTGTTCGAAGTGTACTGGGAAAGGCAGCAAAGAATAGGAAATCCAATGTAATCTCGTCGTTTACTTTTATAGAACCCTGAATCAACTGCCTTTATTTTTTATTTTTGTATTTTTTTATGTAATATTTGAATGTTATAAAGTACATTTAGAGTGTAAAATAGAAAGAAAATGTATAACCGGACGGTACAGTACGTGAACTATATTCATTGGTAAAAAAAAATACAAAATAATAAACCATCGTATCTACTTTCTTCTGTAGTTTTCTCTAATTTAAATTTCCCGCAATGTAATCCAAGCGCCATCTATATAAAATTCAACGAAAGACCTTGGCAAGCGAATGTATCTGGGCATTGATGCTTGCGTGGTGTACTCAATTGATGACGAAGAGTTGTTTTCTGCAAGAAGAAGACGTTATACGATCATCTACGACGGCACACTAAAGGTAAGATTTTATTTCTGGTTAATTATATGCGGTGTGAAGGTGATAAGGGCCGTTCGCGGGCGATCCAGACGATTTCTCGTATCTTTTCGCGGGTCGCGGGTGTATTAGGGTAGGGAGCTTCGTCGCTCTGATGTAGAATTTGTGGAAGGGGTGCTCATAGCGTATTCTGGTAGGATATATTCATCCCCACATTCTACCTAAACCACCACCACTTCCCTCCACCACGTTAGACGACGTCATCGCCATAGATACGCCTAACGTCGTGGGCTCCTGGTTTATTATAGTCCAAGGTCGTTAACCTACTACACACCTTATCACCAAACTCTACAAATATGTGAAAATTGTGTACTGCGATATACACCTTCCAATATATGTTGTATTTATAACCTACTTTTTGCGATACGCGAATATTTCTCGCGATTCTTTTTCGATATTAATCAGTTGCTATGGCGTACATGCATCTTTTACGTCATTCAATTAGCTGCCGACTGCATGCAAGCGGTTTACAGTATTACTTCCGGGTAATTGATTACCTGCTGTTGAACATCTGCTCTCAAGGTTTATTAACCTTTCGAAACTGCTAAATGCTTCAGCTCAAAGTAATACAACCATTGTAGTTGTTGCATCAGAAGTGTACGTTTCATAAAGCTATGCGCAAAATGTCCATATCTT
>LR736871.1:8634465-8702473 GCA_902654985.2 Oryctes borbonicus
TTTTTTACCTGTACATACAATAAAATTGCATTTTGTTTTTAGTTTCGTTTGTTTCTGTAACCTTTTCATGTTTTTTACTAACCGACCGAACTTCTCTGAACGGCAGTGTATGTAAATCTAGTTTCCAATTGCGTAACTATGGGAATATCAATTTCCTTCCAAAAGATCCGAAATTTAAATATATTTTAACGTAAATTTTTAAGAAATTATATTCTACATTTGGTTCTATCTAGACACGCCAAATTCAAACACCGGAAACGTAACTCCTTCCCTTTCAAATTCCTTATGCTGAGAATACTCGAAGTACATAGTCCGCTATACACAAAGTGATCGAGAGGGAAAACATTACTTATCTTGTCCACTGCATATTGTAACAATAGCTGAAATTATTATTATTATAAGTGACAACATTGTTCCAACCAGAAGCAGAACGTATGAAAATATTTCAATTGTTTGCGAGTTGATCCCATTTCCCTCATTTATACTTTATCAATAGTTAAAGTTCTCGCTAAGCCATCCTGTGCTTTTTATGTGTTCTGTGGCCGAAGCTGAGTTCACACTTCGTGAGGTAGCCTCGCGAACAATTTGTCTCTCGAACTTCAAGGAATGAATAGCGTTCAGTTTAGCTCGAGGCAAGGTAAGCCAGTTTATAGACAAGTAACGTGATCCAAATTACGCGAAACAAACACCCCGAGGCACCTTTGTGGTGCGCGACCAAAAAACACGCTGGTGTTGGGTTGCTCGAGGTAGATGCCATCGCTAGGCAAGCCCACACTCTCGCTTGGCGAGGCAGCCTCGCGAAGTGCGGACTCAGCTTGAGAATGCGCCAATATTTAATCATGCATAGACGGTTTGCCTTACCAGCAATTTCGCGATTCATAATCAACGCGTGTCGTAAGATTCAAGATTGTTATGTGTCGTTGATTTATTTGCAACACTTCTTATTTATTGACGCTTAAATGGTTGTTGCAATATTCCGTGTACAAATATTAAATTGCATAAATTCCTTAAATTGTTTTGTTTGTTCGTGCAATCCATTCACAAAAATATAAACACCGATTTTCTAATCCGCATGTTTTTATAAATGATAAGTAGGGCGTAAACTGCACGCTGACGTAACGGTGTAAACCGTTACTATGATATTCGCGAAACAATTCGCGGGTAAATATAACCTTGAAGTTATTCCGGAATAATGCAATGAGAACCGTTTTAAGAGAATGGAAATAAGTTTGTATGCAGTTGTATATCCAAATGATTAAGAAATATAATTATTCTTGCAAAGGTACACAGGTGAAAATAGGGTAAGGCTAAGATAGGTATTCCATCTTCCTTTCCACGTATGAATTTGAATACACACTTTTTTAGAAACTCACTATTACCTAGGATATTTGGTACGACGTATATCTGGAAGGAACTGTCGGTTTGGAACTTGTTTAACCAAAAATACTTTCATAGAAAATGCGACGGTTTCTGAGATAAAGTCATCTTAGTGATTTAACTAAATTATACGATTTTTGTTGCTACACTGCAATGTATTCAACAAATCGTGTTCGTTGATTTCGTTTTGTTAAAGCAGCGAAAAAAGAATTATATTAACTAATAAATTTATTACAATAATGAACTACGTTTATCAAATCTAAAACCTAGTTATTAATTTCCCGAGAAGCGAAACAAGCTTAAATATCAATGAATGCGTTCTTTATATAGTGTAGGAAAGTATATATTAATTGATATAAGAAACAGCCATTTATTAAAACGACAAATTCGTTCGTTGGGCCGATTTTGATTAAAAAAATTATTACATTAACGTACTTTCTTATTGCATTTACGTACCTTTTCCGTTCAGTGTACGAATTGTAATTAAACACTATTGCAAGTCTTTAATTAATTGTAACTTTTATTTTTAATCTTTGGTAACTAATTCATCAAATAAAATTCTTTTGATATACGTTACAGTGATATTGTTTAATTCAGCTAAATTACAAGTTGGCTTTATCTCAAAAGCCGAGATACTTTGGGTTAAACAAGTTCCAAACCGACTCCACCAATCACCTCCTTTCATATATGGGTCGAATGGGTGAACCAAATACTCTGTATAATAAACGGTTTTAGTATGAAAACGAAAAAGGAAACGTTTCCATATTCCTCTACTACCTCGTAAAGATGCCCCAATAATTTTACGCAACTAAAGCTTACATTATTAAAATATTATAATACGTCTTGCATCAAATGGCATAAATATAAGAAAACGAGATTTACTTGTTTGAACGTCCTTCATGTCCTTCATGTCATATGATGATAGCAAAAAATTATTGCATAATAACTAAAAATAAAAAATTTTAAGAAAATATTGCAAATATATTTATTTTCTTAAAACTTACAGGACGTTCAGTTTGAATACCAGTTTATGGATACCTTTGGTTTTTTAGCACCTTGTATACAGGCTATTTCACGTAACTGGTTCGTTATAAATTTATGATGTTCTATAATTTGCCTAAATCTGGAATTTTCACTTTAATTATAGACTGAAATATTAATTTTTAAATGATTGAATGAAAGCTACTAAAAAAAAAACAACAAAATTAAAATAACCCAAAGAAGATCTGTGTCATTGGTTCGCGCACTGTCAGGCAGTTAATAGGGCACAGTTCAACATTTTTTGTATTATTGTATTATTTCATATTGTATTTTTTGTTTGGGAAATTACGTACGATATTTGAGATTGTTTTTTCTGGTTTTTTCTTATCCGATCCAAAAAAAAATATAATCGTAAAAAAAATAAAAATATCACTCAACTTTGACACAAAACGTATGGGTTGTTATTTCAAAAGGACAGCAATGACGTCATAGACTGAGTGGATGACGTCAAAGAAAAATTGGAAAATACTTAATTAGATAGTTCTTCAAATTTTGATCAGAATTCTTTCTGGTGAAACTAACAATAAAGGCTCCAGCATTGATGTTCCTTGCTTACAATACTAAAGAATACCGGGAATAAAAAAGGGATTATTAATATCAACAAATAAATTGTGGTTACGTTATAGCAAAGCAAAATCATCAGTATTAGCTGTCCAATTGGTGGGAAATATTGCGCTTATTCTTACGTAATTCAGTAAAACCACGATTAAGAAACATATCGATTTTGAAAGGAATGGGGATTTATGGAGCCAATTAAATCTTGCAGAAGCTGATCCCATAATTCCAAACTGTAAACAAAGTATTTTCCCAAAAGCACTTTCAAATCTTCATTTTATTGTGCTGATATAATTTAAATTCGAGGATTTTCATTATCAATCACAAATTCCTAACACGTGTTCCGAATAAATTAATTTGCTTGATGTCCTTGCCAACTCTTACGGAGTCAAATGATTTTTTTTTATTTGAAATTGCAGATTATTTTAAATTTACACTTAATTTTAGGCTAAGGATTACATATAAGATACACGTAAATCTTATTTGAAGTTAGAATTAATAATTTTATCTGGAGCCATGTTTAATGATAATATTTAATTAGTAGAGGCTTACTATAAATTGAGGAATTAGAGGAGTATATAAATAATGGTTATATCCATGCCCCAAACGACCTCTCACGTCGTTTTCAGTTTATACCGGAATGGCCAAAAGTCAAATTTAAAAACTGCGGTTCATTGTTTTAATTTTTGCAGCAAAAATTGAAATCTTAACCTGGGATACTCAACGATAATAAGGTTGAAGAGCCAAATAAAGAAAAAAACAAGTTTGAGTTAACTTTCCTTTGTAATATCAAATGAGAGGTCGTGAAAGATGTTAAAAAAACAGTGCCGTAAATAATATAATTGCGGCTGCCTTGTTATTTTTTTATAAATTACCCTAACTCCAAAAAAATAAGTTAATGCAAATGGTAGATGCTGTTCCTACTGCGTTTAAGAATAATTTTTTTTTTTCTGATTATTATGATATAAATTTTATTGTCACACAGATTGTGTTAATTATTTAAATGAAATTATAAAAGGTAAGAAATCATTTTATACCTGCCTTTAAGCCTAATGGTTTTAATAATTATAACAAGATTTTTGGAAGGCAAGACGTTTTATAAATCATTACACAGAGAATTTGCTGATGTAGTAAATGTACAGATTATAAGGCGTTATCTTCATTATAATTTCACAAGGGGCTCGGGATGTACCTTTAATTAAAATTCATGCCGTATACTTTTAATACAGATAAGTAGATTGATTTCGTGTATCGTTGATTAACAATATCCTCACGTCCGTTTAAATATATGTCAACTTATGTCATATTCTATCTTTAATATTTGGAAGTAAAATAAAATAATTTAGGTACAACATGATATAAAAAAATAACATGACATATTTTTGGACTCAAGGACAATGTCAACGATAAAGTCGGCAATTTTTTGCCGGTACACATGCTAGCTTTAATTTTAGCTATCATATGATTTTACGTCAGTGAGACGTATTATTTTTGTTTACTTTAAATAATAATTGGGTTTCCTATAGTACTGCAACTGAATCTATAAAATGGAAAAACCGCAGTGAAGCGTATTCTATCTCCGCTTAAGAATGATGTCAAACCAATTATTGTTGTATTACCAATTCGTACCGTAATCGGATTAGTTTTAATATCACTTGCTGATGGGCAGACCGGAAGATTATCATGACCATACAGATTTTTTTTTATTATTTTTTTTTTATGAGGGGTAATTGAGATTTTCCCAGATCAAAATAGGAATTTTAAATGCGACGAAAATTTAGACCCTGTGCATTTATTACGTTAATATAAGCAAAAACGTTTTAATTTGATACTTCTCTTTATATGCAGCGGTTGTGCTGGTAAAGTGTACACATTTCCCACGAGAAATTATATTTTATAAAGCGTTTGCAATATGGGTAGAAAAAACCAATTATCCTTGATAGAAAGGGGTAAAGTTCTAGCCTGACACCAGGATGGTGTTAGTAAGAAGGAAATTGCTCGTCGGTTACGAAGAAGCAATCATTCCGTTAGAAATTTCCTAAAAGATCCGGAAAATTACAGTAAACCAAAAGGGCAGGGGCGACCGAAAGCTATAAGTGAGCGGGATAAACGCTTGATATTGTGGTGTCCATCCAATTCTTCTGCGTCGGCGAGAGTTATTGCAGAACAGGCGGGGGTACAAACGCACGTGAGAATCACGTAAGAAAATGCCGAGAAAACCACCACTTTTGGCGGAACACCAAGAAGCGAGGTTGAGATTTGCCGAAGAACACGTATCCTGGAAGAAACAATGGGAAAAAGTTATATTTTCCGATGAGAAACGTTTTAATTTGGACGGACCGGATGGCTACTCGCATTATTATCATAATCTGAGAAAGGAACCAAAAGTGAAAATGACCGGACAATTAGGGGGTGGATCTGTGATGATATGGGCGGCGATTGGATTCCGCGATAAAAGTGGGATAAAGACTTATTGCGTGACAATCTTCTACGTTTTGGAAACCAATGGGCCGGGGGCAATTTTGTTTTTCAGCAAGATAACGCGCCAATTCATAAAGCAAAAAACCGTTACTGAATGGCTTAAAGAGAAAAAGATTAAAACTTTACAGCGGCCGGCACGGTCACCAGACTTAAACATTATTGAAAACATGTGGGGTGAATTGCCACGTCGCGCTTATGGCGGAGGCCGTCAATATTTCACGGTACAGGAACTGAAAACTTCAATAGGAGCTGAACGGCGGAATATCCCTCAAAATTATGTGTTAAATTTATATAAATCTATTAATAACAGACTATGGGAAGTGATTAAGAATAATGGAGGATCTACGCATTACTGATCATTCCTTTGATGATTTTTGTTTTACATTTACAACAAGAGCGTCTAAATTTTTGTCGCAGAAATCGTTTAAACATTGGAGTAATAATTTATTATTTAGTTCATATATTACTGGAGGAGATATTTTTAAGTTTATTTTACTTTTACGAATAAAAACTTAATTAGATATCTTGCTAGTTTCGCAAAAAAATGTTGTAACCCTCAAAACCCGTAAAACATCTTACCGCGTCTATGTTTTTGTCGGGCAGTGTAGTAAAAATATATCTATCGTAACGAATTGTTTCCTGCAAACTAATACGTAACTGTAATCATGGTTGCGTAAAAAGAACAAATACCATCTCTAACCGCTTTATAAAGCAGTGTTTTTAACAGAAACGAATTAAATGTTTCCATTTTTACTATCTCTAGCAATCAGCACGGCTGTATTTCGCGTTGCTATCATTATTTAAAATACTGATGTAAATTCTGACATAATAAACAAATAAAACAAATTTCATGATAACAAGTAGTAGTATTTTTAGAAGCAACTTGTATCAAATTAATTGCAATAATCAGCGCGCATCTGAATCATTTAGAATAAATCTTTTTATCTTGTTTGAATTGTATATTCGAGTGTTTCACTTGTAGCATATACATACAAAGTAACGCCAATTTTGTAACATTTATTTGTTGCTAAGAACATATTTCCACTTTTTGTAATCTGCTTTTTATATATAATTAATATAATTAAGCTGTTTAAGAGATGTCACAAGAGGGGGCCATACGCAAGTGTATGGAGTGCTTGTTCACGCGGAAAGTACATTAAAACGCAAACTTCACATATTGCTTAGTACACATGTAGTTTGGTATATGAACGAGTATACAGTGGAAAATTTTGAAAACTTTGCAGTGTAGTAAAACGGACATATACTATCGAACTAAAATATTTTCAACAATCTGATACAAGCTAAACAACATATCGGTCTGGATTAGGCTGGGCTAATAAGATGATAGGCTAGGCCTACAAAAATGTCAAAGAACCCACCCTTGGTTGTAAGAGAGTATTTTCTGCGCCTTCATAGGTACGTGATGTTGCAAAAGATTTGCACCCCCCTTATAAGACCCGATAAATTGGAATTTTTCCTGAGTCCCGAGTCCTGGCAAATCAGACCAGTACAGTAACACATTTTTTTCTGCGTAAATGTTTTTCCGTTGATCTGTGGCTAATGGTATTACGTTTACGCGAGCCATTTTGCGCAGGTTGACCTCATGAGATTTTGCAATTTTACGAGTATCAATACATCTAAAAGTCTATATATTTATATCTTGAACATGTGTTTACAATCCCTTGAATTGTACGCGTCGGATTGATGGCATCAATTACCAAGTCACTCATGAGAATTGGTCACAAGAGCGGAGTTAGATAAGACAAGAAACAAGCACCTGAATGCCTGCCCAAAAAAACAAAATGAAATTAAAGAAACAAAGGATAAATATGAATGATACAATTTTGAACCTGAATTTGTCGAAAACATTGCCACTGCCCAAAAAGTAAAAACCATAGCGAAAAGCGTTCAGGCGTTGTCTCGCTTCTCCGCGCAGTTATTGCGCAAATGAGAAATTGTATCTATTTCGCCCACTAATAGATAACCTTACCCACCGTTGCTTCAAAAATCTAGCTACGCTCATGATGGATCATCCGCGACTCGGCACGTTGAGTTTTTAGATGGCGTCATCCACTCAACCTATTGCTTCTCATTCAGTCTGTTACGAATCGCCATAAGTAAACTTCGCCACTTTCCGGCTGCTTCACGAAATAACCAGAGACTGGATAGACTCTGGTTTCCCCCAGAGTCTGTTTAGTCTTTGCTAATTTCATGAAACGCACGGAAAGTGGCGAACTTTACTCATAAGTCAGACGATCCTACCAGAGAAATGGCTTCTTGGTAACAGTATTGCCAATGTTGATCTTAAGCTTCGTTAACAAACGTAATCGTATAATTTAAGTTACAAACTAGTCAGATACAATTGTTTGTTGTAAAATTCATTTTCAAACTGATGGAAATTTTATTCGACCAATAGAATACGCCCTTACTGGTTGTGAAATCTATTAAAATAAAATGTATTCCGTCTATGACAATAGTGTCAATTATTCACTCTCTATCAAATAAAAGAACATGCACAACTTTTGCAAAGTCGTGTATGTAGTATTCTTGAACGTAACTTAATACAGTTCAGGTCGAGTTTCTTTTACAACTAGATCTGGTTTGCGGTACTAATCTCGCAAAGATATTTTCCGTTTAGATGTCACCGATTCTACATGTCTAGTGTAATTAATTTGTGTTACATTCTATTTAGCTTATCTACTAACACAGCTTTTCTATAAAAGTATGTTGAGTGTAGTACCGGTCTCGTTCGGAATCATGCCGCGCGATATTCTATCAATTGTTCTTAAATTAAATATGAATAGCCTTGTTTGTAATTGCGCATACAGTTTTATTAATTTGTTATTAAATGATCCAACGACGTTTGCACTTATCCCGAGATGTTTGACCAAAAGTATTTCTGTATCGCGTTCCAATTATTTTTAAAGGATTAATACTTTGCAATTAAAAATTATAGTTTCATATTAAATTATTAGAGAGTTTGCTTTAGGAATTTTCTTCGTTTCTGAACACGGTAAAACTCGTAAAATTACAGTCGAATTTCTATAAATCAAACATTGTTTTTTTTTTTAAGTTGAAATGTTCTTTACTAGAACTTACTGCAACTTAAATAAGTTAATAAAAAACAATGTAATTTAATATTTAAAAAAATCGGTTAAAAGTGGTTGCTCAGTTTGTTGATTTTAAAAATTGTTTCAAGCCTGGGACAACTTAACACTTCATTTGGAGTATTTTCCTTTAAAAATCTCTGTAAAGTCGTACGTCAAAAGATCTTCGTCCACTTCTATAAAACAGCTAAAATCCAGCTTTAATTGTTTATTATTTGCGGTGTAACATCAATGTTTCAGGCTTGTGAGAGATTCACTGGACGGTCAAATAATACCAGTTTTGTGATCTTGTTTACCGTCAGTTATAAGGACATTTTGGGGTATTGATCTAAAGGTTGCAATTGAGACGTCATGTTTGGATGGAAAAATCTCAAACGAATGCATTTTAGCCTTTGTTATACGTAAGGATGAGCTGGATAATTATCAAGACATAAAATATTTCGAGACCCTTTCAAATTTTCATCAAATGCAAAAAGTCTCCAATCATCCGTGCTACCTATTGCATATATTCGATCCGCAGTGGACCGACACCCGCTACCGAACTGCATCGAACGTCGCATCCCTGATAATTATATTCACTTTTTTTAATGGTTATTTGCAATTTTGTGGCATTTTTTAGTTGTTCTTTTTTATAAATTTTGATCTACCTTGGTCAACAGATGTTGTAATAAGCGGATTTATGAAATAATACATAGTAAAGTTTGAAAACTGATTCTCCCACAACTTTGTTTATTACGAGGCATATTTGAATGAAATTTTGGTTAAAACCATCTCAGTGAATTCAGTGGTCCAGCCGGATTTTTAATAAGAAGATTGCTAATAAAATTTTGCTATTTTTTTGGCTTCCAAAAATAATCATGGAGTGTCTTGAAAATTTAAACGAACAATTGACATTTTGTGTGGAATACACCTCTTAATCCATTTTATTAAAAAATGCAAAATATAGAGTTTACAGGGATGCTTCCATTTTAAACGGACAGAGTGTAGAAAATTGTTCCCGTTTCCGATTTAATCGCGGCGGTACTTTCAAATGTTTTTCATTTTCGAAAGTACCGCCAAATAGCATGATATCAAACAAAAAACTATTGCTGTTTTAGTAAATCTGAAGATAGTAAAGCTATTGAGTGTTGCCTTTTTTTTTTTGAAAGACACTGTATATTTTTAATTACAATGCTAGCCTTGGAGTTGGAAAACGTCATAGATGCGTTGGTTACTATTGCATGGTAATTCTTGTTTTATTTGTATAACACTGATATACAGTGCAACGTAATCAATTCACCTACTATTATATTTACGTCTAAAATTATGGGCAGTACTCAGGTTCACCGACCCATGACGTATTTTCAACTAGCGAAAATCTTACAGCTTTGATCACACGCGCAGTAAAAGTGCTTTCTTTTCTACCAAATTCATTCCGTACAAGAAATCAGCAAAAAGAAGACAAATACGTTTCCCTTCACACGGTTGTGTATATGCCGCTATACTCCGCTAAATGTAAGACACCGGCACGAAACACAGAAACACGCCCGATAGAGACAGCAACACCGTTCAGGTAATACTTGTATAGGTGAAAGTCTCGGATTAAAAGTAGGTAAATAGGTTGATACCCCCACGGTCGGATTTCTCTTCTTCCATCTCGCTTTTACTAACCATTCGAACAAAGACGGAAATACTCACGTGGTTATCTAGTAAGGTTCGTACCCCACTTTCGAAAATGGTATTTCCAGCCACACTACAATTTACACCACCTCTGCTATACGTATGTTTGATTTTACACCACTCTCTTACTGGTGGTTTTTGCGTCCCCTCTTGAAAATTTCGGGGGTATTTTCAAGGACACAATTGTCAAATTGTATATTTGGCTTTTTTTATTTTTTTGTTTTTTGTTTTTCTTATGTGCTAAAATTGTGATTAACGTGTTGTGTAGTAATTGTTTTTGTGTGCAATAGTTTTTCTAGTTAGTTTCAAGGTGTGCAATCTACAAGTGTCATTTACAATTATTTATTTTTCAGGTTTGTTTTATTTGTTTGTTATTTCTTAATTTGTTTGAGTATACGGTCATTAATACCTATTAATACGATATTATTGCTTGTTTTAAAAAAGGCGTTTATGATTTAAATGTAATGCAGAGGGGCGTCTTGAATAGTGGGGTTTGGTTGCTTAGCAACCGTACTATTTGTTATAATCCAGTGTACTTATCAATGCATATCAATGGATTCATTCACACGCTACGTACAGGATTATCTTCAGAATGCGCGAAATACCAAGATATCAATATTTCTGCATAGGTGTAAATAGTTGGGCGATTGCTAATAATTAATAACACGTCCACCTCAGCGCCTTGATTTTTATTAAAAAAAGAACAATGTGTATTAAATATTATCTCATATTCGTTGTCTTATAATAAGGCTATTTACATGCATTAATACGAATGTAAAGAAATTGTGTCTCTTACTATTTTGCGGATACATATATACGTGTACACAGCCAGCTACAAGGTTATAAATGTCGCAATAAAGTATTGAAAGTTGTAGAAGAACAATACTCATTTATGATTATTTAGTTAAAAAGGAAAGAAATTGAACGGCGCGCGAATAAACTATGATCTTGGAAAATGTTCTACTTCAAAAAAGAAAGCATCTTAACTGGAGCTAAATAGGAGAGGTGGTTAATGCCATGTCACGCTATGTGTCTTTGTAATTTTTATTGTGGTCGCTGAAGTGGTTTTTCTTTTGTATAAACTTATAAGAATAGTAGGTATAAATTACTGGTAAAGTAATGTTCACCAAGGTTGACTTCCTATATTTAATAGTAATAAATATTTTCACGTATGCGTATTTTTTTGACTTTCCAAACTCGAGTGTTCCTGAGAGTAAGTAATTTTACTTGCAAACTTTGATTTCGTTGTTTTTTCATTGAGTCTCAAAGCTGAACACTTTCGCTGCTGTAGAATGGAGAATTTGCACGTTCTTCAATGACATGTTAATAAAGTACATAAAAAGTTTTTGATGTACAAGGATGTAAAGGGTACGAAGCTAAAATTTTGGCATAACATAATAGACGTCGTAGTCGACTTCATCTAGTAATGGCATTAAAACGACTTCGACATACACTACCGTTCATATATTTAGGGACGATTAAAAAATACAGTTTTTTTTTAATTCGAATAAAAACAAAAAGTTATTTGTAATTTAATTTACTTCTGTATATTGAGTGCACTATACAGAACTAAAAATATTCCAAAAAGAAATGTTGTACTAATTATAATTAGGTCTATACGGATTTTTCATCGATATGTCCACCCTTTGACTTAATTACTGCGGTACATATTCGTGGCATTCTTAGAATTAAAGATTTCAAAAATGTTGCTGGGATCTCGGTCCATGCTTGCTGGAGCTTTCTGCATAAATCTTGTGAACTAGGCACTCCTTTTTGGCGAATCCTTTTGTCCAGTTCATCCCATATTCATTCGATAGGCGACAGGTCAGGAGACTGAGGTGGCCAAATCATTCTTTTTAAACGATCTTCTTCTTCCAGAGATGCTAGATAGCTTCTGCATATACGAGAAGAATGCTTAGAGTCGTTGTCCTCTTGAAACGTAAAGTTTCGACCTCGTAATCGTTCCCCACTTGGTACAGCATTCTCTTGTAATATTTTGAGATAGCCCTCTTTACGAAGTATTCCCTGTATTCTTACTAAATCACCTACAGCTGTTCCCGCAAAACAGTCCCAAACCATTGCGTTACCTCCACCGTGCTTCACTGTAGGTAAAATACACTGTTCATTAACTCTTTCACCAACCTGTTGCCTAACAAACGTCCTCCGTTTGGAGCCAAATGTTTCAAATTTGGACTCAACTGTCCACAGCACGTTGCACCACTATTCGAATGTCCAGTGTCTGTGTTCTTGTGTCCACTGCAATCTTTTTCTTTTATTTTGAACTTTCGAAAGCGGTTTTCTGGCAGCTACTCGTCCTTTTAAGCTCGCCGCAATTAATCTTCGTTTCACGGTCGAATGCGAAATATAATTTCTTCGGGAAACATTGACTTGCTGCGTTATTTCCGGAACCGTTAGGAATCTGTTTCTTTTTGAAACAAGAACCATGAACTGATCCTCAGCAGCTGTTGTCTTCTTTTTGCGTCCAGAACGTTTCTTAGCAGCAAAAGAACCCGTTTCCGCCACCCGTTTTAATGTTGTAAATACACCATTTTTCGATATTTTTAATTTTTCGCAATAACTGCCATTGAGTATCCTCCATTACGTAAAGTAATAATAGCAGAACGCGTTTCGATGGAAATTTTTTTTTCGTTCTGCCATTTTAGCACCACCCGTTTATTACGATGGTTAAATTTAAAGACGATATCTGCTTTGTTTGTTGTACTAAGTGTTCTATGAATCTCACATTATTCCTTTGTGGAAATATTCGACAATATTTTCAAGTTTACGTTTATAACCCCATAAAAGGGATTAAGAGGAATTTTGCCCGAGGCTGCGGTAGAATTTATAGAGTTTAGGGTAATATGTAGCAAAAGATCACTTCTGTGGAAACGTATTAAAATATATTTTATTTGCGAATTACATGAAAAGGACAACTAATAATCGTCGATCTTAGTTAATTACTTTTTCTACTCATAAAAATAACGGTAAATTCAAACATACTACAATCAAATAATAATTTTATATTCACTTATTGTCTTGTGTTACTGTTATAAAGAGAATAGCGGGTTCATCATAAGGTACCTTTAATTCCGCTAACAACCCTTTCAACCGCACAATTTCGCGAGCTGCTTCGGACGCCGCGATATATTCACGTTCTGTTGTAGATCTCGAAACATTTCTTTGCCTTTGTGGTAACCAGATCACCGTTTAAAAAGGCCGTAGCTACTTCCAATTATTTTACTTCTATATTTTTTTTAGTGACCAATGCTAGTAATGTTGTCAATGAATCATAGCGTATTACAGAAGAAAAAGTCTCTTCGTAGTCAATCCCTTCTCTTTGAGTGTAGCCCTTGACGCATAGTCTTGCTTTATATTTTGTAATTTTTCCATTGGACTCCTTTTTCACATTGAAAACTCATTAATGGTTTTTCCCATTTGCCCTTACTTCTGCAATAATAGCCTCTTGATAAGTTTGTGGTTCTTCTATTAATGCAACACAAGCTTTTTGAACAGATATTTATATACTTCGTTTACTCTATGTATAATCCCTTAACAAATTCTCTTCAGATTTTGTCACGCTGTTGTCGAAATAAAGGGTTTATTATTTTATTTATTTATTTAGTATTATTTGTTTTTTAGGTGTGGATAAGATCTTGTAGGCCGCATTCAATAATGCGATACCCCGCTAGTTGGCACATTCTGTTCTGCTATTTTTCGTGGACAATAGCATTACTACTGCTTCTAGCTAGCTCCGTGTCAATTTTTTCTTTTCTTCATATTGTCTCTATTACCCATGTACCATAATTGCTAATTGCTATCCCCCATATTTCAACATCTCAGCTGTTGCTTGACCAATTCCCGAATTTTTGTTCTTCTTAAAATTTTTTCTCACCTCTTCTATTTGTAGTATCGTCGGTAGCTCTTCGTCTACTCACTTTTATTCTTACAAAATGTCGCATTTTAGTCGTATCCTCTTTTTCCCTTCTCAAATATGGATTTCGTATTTCGTTATATTTCCTTCTACGCTCTTTATCAAATCTTCATGTATTTTCTTGTACTATTCCTTTTGCTTTTTTTCTTTGCTCATTATACGCTTTCTTTGGTTTCTCTTTTTCCTTTTTTTATCATTCGTATTCTTAATTTTCTTCCTTTAATTTTCGTCTTGCATTGTTGGTCAAACTTTCAGCAGCCTATTCCAATTCTCCATATGCCCAACCTTTTAAGTTCTATATACTTTAATTAAATTGTTCATAGTAGCTAGCTGATACGATTTTTATTTTGCTTAGTAATGTTTTCTATTTTTTACAGAAATAAGACAATATGAATTTTACTCCTTTCGGGGTTGGCGTTCCATTATCGGCTGCCCTTCCAGTAGCCACACAATTTACTGCTGGGAAAATTACGCAGAGCGTTACTACGCCGAACGGACAAGTAGTGGGCGTACTACAAGGTGGAGAAAATGGTGTTCACTATATTAGGCCGCTTGATGCGAACGCTTTTGCTACGACGACGGCCCAAACTCAAGCGGGCCAACAGACGCAAACCCTCATAACACTGCCTATAACGATGCCCGGCGCTAAACCGGGCGACCCGCAACAGACTGTGCAAATTCAAGTAGTTAATCCGGCTCCTGCGCAAGTTCCGACGAGTCAAGCACAATCGCCGAAGTATCAAATTTCGCAAATTCCTATACAGACCTTCGGCCAAGGGACGACAGTGCTGACTGTAGCTTATAATTCAAATCAGGAGGGTATACAAATTGTAAGTAAAAAATTGATCATTTGCACGTTCTACAGATTTTGTTTTTTGTGTTACTTAGTAACTTTATTTAAAAAAAAAAATAGAATTAGACGTCAAAGTATTATATAATAAAATAAAATAAACAAAAAAAAAACGTAATCGAAGGAGCCATATTTTTTTTTTATTATTTTTTTCTGTTGGTTACGACTACACCTGAGACTTCAATCCAAGACTGAGACTTTAAATTACGTTTGATATTTATTGACAAGTTTGACAATTCAAATTACATCTGATGTTTATTGACGTATCTTATAAATCTTATAAATTAAAGCATGTTTATTCCAAAGCACTAAACATTTATAGAAACCAATAGAATGAGGAATGATCTTATTTTATGCATCTATGTATGAGCGAATTTCGTATTTAGTTTCTACATTTTGCAGTGCTATATAACAAATATATATAATATAATATATAATAAATTAGAGCTCAGAGTTTTCTCTAGCTGTTCTCTCTCAGAGTTAAGTGATATCACTCAGCGCCTGATTTTGCCTGATTTCCAAGCGGACGCAGTAGGAGCCAAGGGTTAAGTCGGAAGCGCCATATACCTTTGGGCCGGAAAATCTAAAATCTGTAAATGTAAACATTGTCGCTAATCATGGTCCTATAATCCCTGCATTAGTAGACAGTCCGCGGGGTTTTCCCGTGTCTATTCTTATGTATCGGACAAAGATCCAGACGACAGTAAAATCATGTATAGTTGCAACCTTTTCTAACCAGTTACAAGATGACGAACTACTCGATGCCACGGCTTATAGAACGTTACAGCTATGCTTTATTCCCATCAGTACTGTGAAATATCAAACATAATTTATAGTCTCATTCTTGATGTGATTTAAGCAAGATACAACTGTTAGATGCTAGCCGAAGAAAATTTTGACGTCGCTGTGGAATAATACGCGTCCTTCAAAAATAAAAAAGAAACGTTTTTGAACTTTTGCAAAATATATAGAATGCAGTGGAAACACCGATACGACAATTTATTACAGGTACAATGATATGAGATGCTCAAATCGATATAAATTTGATATTTATTTTTAATATTCCTTTCTTCAGAAATTAGTTCCTCTCTTTTTAACGCCAGCCTTTTTTGATGATAAAGCCATCATTGCAAATAAGGTGAAGATTGTACAACATTTATTAAACAACAAATAGATTCTACCCGTACAAAAATTATAAACTTCCATTCATGCAACTGAAGAGGAATAACAGAAAAATGAAACCCCAAAATATCTCTGATCTCCCCGCAAACAATAACGGCAAGCTATTGAAATACGAATCACCGCTTGACGAATAATAATCAATTCGCCGGACTGCGCATATTACGTAATGTGTACTTCTCAATTTGTTACTGTGCTACTCTGTTGTGCAAATTAGATAGTTTGACTTGAGTAAGCTGTTTGGTTGAATATTTTGTGTGCGCTTTACATTACAAGTAGCGGTGGAAAGCACCTGTTCTCCTCACAATAATGTCTAAATGCCGAGTTCCATAATACTATATGACATAAATTACTTCTTTATTTAAGTTTTTAAATTGATGCGATTTTACCATAGGTTGATTCTAATTCTAGAATGCTATAAAGAGAATAAATTCCTTGCAGAATTACACTTACGGAAACTGAAAACAGTTCTTGGTTCAAAAAGGTCTCCTTTTATAAGATGCGAGATTTATCTTTAATCAGTTACTGCTTAACCATTATCTACAGAGAAATATATAACGAACACGGAACCCGTAAATATATTCAACAACTCATTGTTTCTGTGTCGTTGAGTTTACCCTTGACGTCTATCTGATCATGCTGCCAACTTTGGAAGGTTTCTAAAGACTGAGGATTCTAAAGGACGAAACGTCAGGAGCAAGCTTACTTCACTTGTTGGCCGTCCATGTTTACTTCTGTCCCATTGTATATGAAAAAAATTAATATAATAAAAATAAAATAAAATCCGTAAATATGTATATATTTTACTTGGAACGGCCCCGGTTTGAAATAATCGTCGATTCTTTTTTGCTTAATTTAATAGGCATATTTAGTTCTAAATTATTTAACAAGCCAATAAAAACGGATGATTTGTCAACAGCATGTAACAATAGATGCAAAATTAAAGTGGGAAGTGTACATCGACCTTCTAGCATCCAGCCTTGTACGCTGTGCAAGGACTAATACAAAAATGCAGCATACTATACTACTTCTTATTTAAATTATGATGTGTGATCACGTGCCTTTTTTCTGCAAAAAAAACCAAGCGTGTAAACTACAATACCACGTGCGTTGCATAACGCATTTTAGGATAGAAGCATACTTAATGTGCTATACATTTTTTTTCTTAATGCACGGTATGAATTGGATTAAAAAGTAAGATGTGGGCAGAGGGGTATTGAGACTTTTCCAGGGCAAGACATACGTGGAACTCCCATCTTGCCGTCCGTAAGCAATCGGGATAGGACTTCCTCCTTTCGCGTAATTACAACGGGCATACCGAAGGGTCCATGTTCCATACTTTGCAGTATTGCCGTTATCATTTTTATGCTGATGACACCCAGTTATATTTCGCCTTCTTTCCACATGAAGTGAAATCAATAAAATTAATAGTGACTTAGAACATATCTCCAATCAAACACAAAATTATTGGTGTTAAATGCAAATACATGTTTTGGTTCAAATTCGGACAAA
Organism: Oryctes borbonicus; assembly: GCA_902654985.2. Lineage (NCBI taxonomy): Eukaryota > Metazoa > Arthropoda > Insecta > Coleoptera > Scarabaeidae > Oryctes > Oryctes borbonicus. The sequence goes on from LR736871.1 coordinate 8,652,158, forward strand.
TTAATAAAAACTCCGTGGCTTAATATGCAAAATCATGGTTTGTTCAGCATTGTTACTGCCTTATACAAATACTATAAATAATATATAGGTGCTCTATTTAAAATAACAAAGGTAACAGCTGCTTCCATTTATCGATCGATGCAATTCTTCATATATATATATGTATACACGTGGGGTCGCAATGTTTGTTGCCTTTTTTTGTTGCGTTTGTCTTTTTTTGCAATTTGTGCTTTTACTTATAGACTTATTTTATGTATACAACGATTTCAATTATTTTTTCACCTTTTTACTTTACCTTTAATTTATTTTTGATTTGACTTACGATTTGCACATGTTTATGTTTATAATAGCTTAATTGAGCTATAATAAGATTATTATTATTATTATTATTATTATTATTATTATGTAGTTTCGCTGGAAATATACCAAATGATACTCCCGTTTTAACTCGTTTCGTGCATAGTGGTGCAAGTTGAGTTTTATATGCATGCTCCTTACATAGATACTAGTAAAAGATGTGCATATAAGAGGTAGTTGCAACGTTATTTGGTTTTCCATTTTCTTTTCTAGTTGGACCAAGAACATCTGGCTATATAGTGTATGTATAGCTTATTTAATACTTGCGCGAAAAATACGGCAATTCGTTTTAACCACTTTTAATATTTAATAAATTCAAGGTTCATTCGAAAACACAATTTTTTGTAGTTACCATTCTTCTTACTATATACTCTATACTATAAAATTCTCTTTTACTGTAGCTAGATGGACAAAATGGCATTCCTGAGGGTATGACGGTTGTTGCAGCACTACAGCCGCAAGACATACAACTTATTCAAACACAGCACGATGGTGATAAGAATGGAAAAGAAGTGTCCGTGACGCCGGTAGCTCTTATCAAAAGTGAAAATGTGAAGGATGAAAGTGCTGAAGCCGCCGCGTCGGTTACGATTCCTTACATTCAAACATCCACTGCCGTTCAGGAATATTTACAACGGATGCAAAGCAGCACGTTACCCCTTAGTCTACATCAATTCCTCAAATTCAATAATACCGACGTCAAAAGGGAACAAATCACAGAAGACGGAGTGATAGAAACCGTCGAGGGACAAGTTGAAGCAGGAGAAACGGAACTGATAATGAATGATATAGTTGATGACATGGAAGCAGGGGAAAATCCTGATGACCCCGAAAAAAGCAAGAAAAAGAAGAAATATAAGAAGAAACCCCCAAAACCAAAAAAGCCTAAACCTGGACAGGTAAATATATATTATAATTACCTTAAAGCTTGTTAGAACATAACGTACACTGCGGTACTTTTCCTTCATTATTTAAACTATTATTTTTATTACGTCTGTTTTCAAGAATAGCAACAGGCGTGTAGTGTGCAAAAGCACTATAGACGTTGATAAAAAAGAAGATAATGTTTATTTTTCACCTAAAATTTCATTATGTTAGCGTGGCTTTTTTTCCGTCACCCTCTTCTAAAAATTGTGCAAGTATATCGGATATTTTCACGGATTTTACTAATGCATTTTATCAAAAACTAAACATTTTTTGCTAATTGACACTCATTTGTAAATGATCTTGAATCTGTTGCAGATGAAGCAATAAATTAATTTGCGAAAGCTCAGTATCCGAACAATTAAGAGATTGTTTTATATTTTTGGCAAGCTTCCTCATTATGCATCCTTTGTGCAGCTAACGAGTACAGCTATGCTTCTTCTCAACGTAGATTTGTCGAATTTGTATTATATATTTTTTGCGATGACCCGTAATTGGGATCTTTTTCTTGCGCGTTGTGTGGTTTTACCTATTGAATGAATAAGCGAATATGAAATGAGTTGCCAAATTCTCTATTATATTCCTATCTATTGCCTCAAATACATCGTTTTTTTAGGTTCATATAGCTACAGCCCTAGATGGTACAACCCTATTTTGTTGTCCAGAATGTCATATGGCATATCCGGAGAAAGAACTTTTAGAACAGCACTTAATTGGGCACAAAATCGAGCGTCGATTTATTTGTGATATTTGCGGTGCTGGCTTGAAGAGGAAGGAGCATTTAGAAAGACATAAATTGGGGCACAATCCGGAGCGGCCTTACGTTTGCTCGGTGTGTATGAAGGGGTTCAAGAGAAAAGAGCACTTGAACCTTCATTTCGTAATACACTCCGGCGAGAAAACAGAAATCTGCGAGGAATGCGGCAAGGGATTTTACCGTAAAGATCACCTTAGGAAGCATTCGCGGTCTCACGTGGCAAGAAGAGCTAAGGAACAACAGCAACAGCAGCAGCATCAGCAGCAACAGCAACAACAGCAAAATTTAATCTCAAATAAGGAGACAACGGTAACTATACAGGTAAGCTTCGATTTCAATTGATTTCATGAATCAAAGATTTTTCATTGTTCAAACCGTCGGCGAAATGTAATTTTACTTAGAATAATAATATTATGTTGAACACGAGCAAATCATAGATGAGGTAATAGTACTTAAGTATAATTAATAAACTTTTAAATGTAAAATATAAATCGCCATTGTAGGGCTAAAATTCCAAATTATGCGAGCGTTTCGCTCTGCCAATTACAGTATACATGGACATGTATCTATTATTTATTTTTAGTTTATTTTAAGGGATAGACTGCTTCTAACTTGAAATTTATTACCGTTGATCAACGCGCATTATTCTAGTTTGATTTTTTTTATATATAATCGGATATTTTAAAAGCGGCAATTTATAGGTACCATCATCTCAACTACAGATACCCCTACAAATTCAAGTACCTCAACACCATATACAAATGTCTACAAATACAGAAGAAGAAGGTGCCCAAGTAAGTACGGTGGTACTACCAGCTGCCTCAGAAGGGCTTACAATAATTCCACATTAGACAAACCAGGTTTCAGCTAACGGGACCTAAACATCGCTAATGTGATCCGTTTTGTTCGATTCGAAATAAGATAGTACATTATAATTTAATAGTAGAAACTTGAAAAGAAACTTGAATATAGATATCTACGTATTTCAAATTTCGTTCATCAATGTTTATAAATAAGCAGATATGTAAAGTGTACATATATAAATAAATATACTGTATATTGAAGATTGATAATGAAAATAATATTTAATAACAGACTTTATATGAAAGATTTAATATCGTTTGTATGTTTTTTTTTGCATATTCGCCTTCTTTTTTTAATTAAATTACTTTACTGTACATATGCGAATGTTTGTTCTTTTTTCAATTTTCTTTTATTTAATTTTTTGCATATTGACTGGATATTACCTAAAAAAGACAAGTAAATAAGAATCTAGATGTATTTTCCCGAGGTCATGTGATGACTTTTAGAAAACGTGATATAACTTGTTGCATAATTTTTTTCAATCAAACTTTCGGTTTACTTCCGTTTTTGTCTTGCTTTTTGCTAACTATTACAATGTAAGGTAGAATCTATTACATCACTAAATTACGTGCGGATAGTGTCTTCACAAGCCTTAAAGAACAATATTGTCAAATGAAAATATTTAAAAAAATGGACAAAACATGTTATGGTGTGTTCTTTTTCTTTTTTGCCAAAAAAGATGTATGGAAAACAGCAATTGTTGTAATTTAACAAATAGTGATAATTAAGAAGTGTCTTTTTTAATTCAACGAGGAATACGAAAATAAATGCAAACATTAGAAAGTATATCAATACTATTAAATGATAAGCAGTGATCCATGATGGTATCATATGGTGGGGGTATCATTGCCGCCGTTCTGAATGATGATAGGATTTTTTTTTTAATCTCCAATTGGAATATAGCTCTTTAGGAACTAGTTCTATGGTTAATCGAATAGAAACGGTATTTTCTACAAGTACCTATGTACTGCGCAACTCCATTATCTGAAAAAATATGGGAATTACACGCATGCAAAAAATGTTTATTTTTACTGATGTTGGGTTTTTAAAAATAGTACTATACACTTTTTTGTTAGACAACTGATTAATTAAATGTTTTAACGCTAATGAGTTGAGCTTAACCTGAACATGCGTTTTAATAATTGACTAATATTTGATTAATCAGCTGCTTAATAAACTTGATTGCATCCAAGGATTATATTCAGTCGATGTTTTATTAACGTTGAAAATTAAGCAGAATTATAGATGCAATGAATGAAAAGTATAGTAAAAGTAAAAAATAATGGTTTGTTTTATTGAGTGTGTACACTGCGCTGGATGCCTCGCACCATATGAGCACCTATCCAGGATAACATATTGAAACGATTGATTTTTTACTTACTGTTAGATCTAATACAGCGTCATTAAAACGAAAGTAATTCTACATAGATAAGAAAATATGTTTTAGTTTTTTTTTTTTTTGTACAAAATATATTATAATAATTTGTAATGGTTTTGGGTCTCCGTTGTTTTAGAATATCCTCCTTATTTTTGCTCTAAAATATTAAGGTGCATCAAAAGTGGCTTGTTAAAACAATTTACTTTACGTTCACATACCTACGCCGACTAATTCATATTCCAGAAGATACTTTTTTTTAACAAATCACTTTATAAAACCATTGTTCTTTGACTTTTAAACGTTATATGAGTATTAAAACTAACTTACCTTATATTTAGTAGATATTGAATACCTTATTTATATTTTATGAACATGTAATAATTTGGTAGTCATGCTTCAACAGCAGTACTTTTGGTTTTTTGATTGAAATTGCACGTGTAATTTATTATTTCAATTTATATTTAAGTACAAGATCGCTCATCTTATTGGTTTAAGCAAGATTCTATATTCGTTTGAGTATAGTTGCGGTATTGATATGATATAATGTTTAGTGTGGTTGGGCTACTATTCGTATAGTTACGCCACACCCCAGTTAGTATTTATGATAAACATACTAACATTAACATCAAATAAGAAGTATGATTTCATTACTACTTTTTAATTTTCAATACCCATTTACATTAGGGGGCGTTTTTGAACTAAGTAAGATTTTTATACATTGTTGATAAGATTATTTTCTTTACATATATATATATATGAATAAAAGTTTTTTTAACTATATTGTTTAATTTGCTCGTCACCTAGCGTTCTTTTATCTCGTTTTTATTTTAAAATTTATCTATTAACATTATTTCAAAGAGATAGATCCCACCGCTGCTACCAATGTAATACCCTCCACTTCACAGTTAGAAATGGAAAAATAAAGATCTTAAGGGTTCAAAATGAGCAAGATACACTAACCTTTGATGGTCGTTTTCTGGGTGGGCTTGCAAAATGGTCAAATACGCTTAATTAATAATCTTAGCGATTTGGTTTTATTATTCCTCTAAATAAAAGAACTTACCTTACTTACTTTTATAAACAAAAGAACACTACCGATAGTGCTCCTGTACTAAAAAGAAACTGCAAGTGAAGACTAAAAACTAAAACTAGAAAACTAGCATCACAGTCTTCGAGAATATGGTCAATAATTTAATGTCTATAGATGATATGGAAAATTATCGAATAAATTAAATTGTAAAAATTGCTGAATTAGAACATAAAAAAGAAACATAAAACAATAATGAATAAATGAAACAATTCAAATATTGTTAGCCGTTACAATAGCTTAATAGATTTTGGGGAGATTTTAATGCTGATGTTAGAACAATCAGTATACAGAGTGATATAATAGTACCTGGTGCATGATCTTCAGGTGGTGTTAAACTGCAATATGCAGTACTTTCATACTATTCAAATTCTTACATGTGAGTATCCAAATGAATATTTTAAACTGCAATATTGAGTTTAAAAAAAGACAGAAAAATAGATTTTGACAATTAAAGGTTGGGACGTAAAATTAAATGTAACTTATAACTCGTGATATCTTCTTTTCACCTAATAACCGCTCGAATACACGTCGGCATAATTTCTACTAACTTGTTGCAAAAATCAGGAGCTAGAGTGTTCCACATTTGTGTTAATTTGGATCTTAATAAATCGGCAATTGTCCTTTGAGGATTGTTTCATGTCCTGCCATACATTTCCAATATTTAATTTCCTGTTACTGGACAGCACTGTCCTACAAAATCAATTTTCCAAATGGGCCCAAACCACTAGCATGGTGCTGATTACTTATAGTGAGATTTTTGAAAATGTTAACCAAGTTTCTTTGCCTTCGCTCGGTTATAATTCTGAGCAGTGATAACGCAAATGGGAGGTCAAGAACGAGGTTTCCATCCCTACCTGTGCATATCGGATACATTGTTCTTGGTGATTCTAGGTCTACCAGTATCTTTTTCTTTAATTTCGAAGGTTCCAGTGTGTCTGTAGTGCTTAGCAATATTTTCCAGTGATAATTTTGCCATTCTTAATTTAGTGGCGATTTACTTCAACGATTCTGGTCGACCATACTGGGACATAGTAATTTCCCGCAATTTTTTAAAAATTAAATAAGGTATAAGAAAACATTTGAAAAAATATGTGCTTGATATATATTTTGTTATACATGAAAGCAAATACAGAGGAAGCCTTTGCTACAAGCATTTTCTGCTTTTACAATTAACGTAAAAATTTGTAACCTTAGTACCAAAAAATTGTCTGTCTGTTGTTTCAATACACATATATATATACACAACAGTCTTTACAGTTTCTTAAAATATCTACGAGTTATACACATATCAGTTATCACTGTAATAAGGAGTATGTGTAGCAAGTAAATGCTTTATTTCAATGAAGATTGTCATTTGGTGAATAAACATACTAAACAGGGAACATCGCGTATAAAAGACACAGACAATTTTTCGATTTTCCGTTTTGTTTTTAACTTCGCAAACTAATAACTAATATTTATAAACTTTCTCATCGGTACATAGGTATTTTGTTTACGTTATGTAATATAGGTATCATATCATGGTATATTATATTATGGCATACATTTTGTACTATTTTTCTTATTGTTGCATTTCAACTTCCATTGCGTCGACACTTCATTCTTATTTATATTTAAATTAACACATGAAAATTACTAATTCTTTTAAATATTAGTTACACATTTTCAGTGTTGATGTATTCATTCATTTCTTTTAGCGTGACTTAAATAAATATGGAAATTACAAAGTAGAAATAAACGAAAGAATCCCATTTTTTTTTTAGGTATAACACCGTTATCCGGACTTCCCCGACATGCCGGTAACTCGAGTAACGGTAACATTTTAGGGAATGGGGGAATACTTTATAACGTTATTAAATTGTGTCAAAACATACCGTAATCGCATGATATATATGTTAGATGGGGATAGCCAGAGGGGTACCGAGAGGGGCCATCCCACCCTAAATCTCTGAAATCATTTTATTTTAGTTTCTTATTACCAGTCATACAAAAGTCTCCAAAATGTCAACTGTAATGACCTCCCACCTCCTCCTGACCAAATTCTGGCTATATCCATGGTAGGTTACGCTATGTTTAATGTTAATTAAGAACTCAATCCCTACTCTTTGAAAATGACAATGTAATATAAGGTAACCGCTTATAACTAAAATTTGCCACTTTCCGTACGCTCCACAGGCGCCGGTATGGGAGTAATTCGTAATATATGCGCAAATTTATGCTTCGTGTATTAGACTATGAGACGGAGTGGGGACGCGAGACGACCTTGTTACCGATGTAAGTATAGAAGTAGAAATTTATTTTATTTATTACGAATCACACCCGAACGACCACTCCCACACCGACGCCTGTGAAGCGCACGGAAAGTGGCGAACTTTATTTATAACCATATCATCTATGTATCGGTATATTGTGACAATTTGCTTAAAAAAAATATGAATTGAACAGAGATTCCCAATCCTTGCATAAATAAAAAAAAATATTTTAAAATTTGATCGTTTTACTATGAAAGGTAATAAAAATACTGCGTACGCATAAGAGTACTATAACGGCCTAAAATACAAAACATTTCAACATTTGTAGAAAATGATGAGGATGATTACTTTTTCTTGTCGAAACTTTCAAATTATTCACATAAAAAGCTCCGATGGAGTTCGCAAATAAGATCCCTGTTTTTTACCATGTGTAACTTTTATTCTAATTTTGATTTAGCAGTTTCCTATGTCTAATAAAATTATTCGGTTTAAATTGAATTATATTATTGATTGTGACTATTGTGATGTATAAAATTGCTAAAATATAAAGCAAATTTTCGCAACTTTACTCAAGTAACCATAGCAATTTGCACCGCTCGTACCGGCTCGTATATGTTGACGAAGTCACGAAAATTTGTTTATAATTAACTGTTTCGGTAGATCGAATCCTTGTCTTATACATATGTATTACATCTTTCGAAAACGCTACATAAATAGACATGTTCCTCGAACAGGTAAAAGGTAATATATTCTTTTTTTTTTTAATAAAGAAAAATAAACGCATCAGCACTTTGTGTTCTTACTTCTATTAAAAATGCGAAATAAAGAACTATCTATAAATGCACAACTTACAATCTACATAGATACATATCAAATAAAAACAAGACAGTTTTAAACGTAACATAATGTTAATGATATATCACAATAAACAATGGAAAAATTTCCGAATTTCGATCGTACTTTGTTTCTAATTATACAAAAATACATGTGAAAATGTTAAAAAATCACAATTTTCCATCCAAAGACCCTTTCTTTCGTTAATCTACAATTAAATTTATAATTTACATTCAAAAGACATTTAAGATAATATATAATTGCTCTTCAAATTAACCACAAAAATAACGTCCACAATTAAAACATGTATTAAAAAAAAACAATGTAAAATAGGTTCTCATTGGATTACACTATAATTAAACCTAATTAAAAAAAAATTAAATAAAACCATTGGGGAAACTGGGGATACAATGTCTATATTACTACTGATCTTAAGATTAAATTTATAAATAATTAATATTATTATTAATAATTAATAAATAAAATATTAAATTACATTATAATGTAATCCAATTATCAAACAGTTGGTAACTAATAAGCGGTTGTAAATATTAAAAAAAATTATTTAAATGTAACGATGCGTAATACTGAAGTTTTGACTCCTTTTCGATATAGTTTCCATGCAAAATGGTAGACATTCAATTGCTTTCAATTACTCAAACCAATTAAATCTAATTTTTTTTTTTTTTCGTTACAGTCGTTACTAAAACTAAGTTCTATATAATCTTTGGTTTATAAAAATCTTCCGGCATCTAATCTACATCACTCTTTATGTTTAGTTCAGTTTTCTTTTTTATTCTTTTGCTTTCTTTATAAGAAAACCCTTTGAGGGTATTCTAGTTAATCGTAAATATACACACGACTTATATTTGTATATAAAAATTCTTTTTTTTTTTCAATAGACATCCTTTATAAACACATCAAAATACTTATATTGCAATAATTATAAAAGAAATCAATTAAAATTTACTGCAATTGTACTTACAATGACTAGAATTTTGTAAAAAGAGGGCGTTGTATTATTTGTATTTATTTCATATTTTAACAAAATAATATTACGCACTAAATATGTGCGATTTGCTTCAGACATGATCAATAAATTCGGGACGTCTGTTTTAGAAATTCATGGATTCCCATTGTCAACCGTACGACCGAATAGCCTTGGTGTTATTAAACATTTTGTGCGGTACGAAGTGCACCTGTAGTGTTTGCTGTAGTTCTTGGTTATTGTTACATTATGAAATAAATACAGATAAAATAGTTTGAAATTATTCATCAGTAATTAAATTAACTTTGCAACAACTTTGCAAATGTATTTCAAGAGGAACTCGCATGAAATAAGAACCTGCTCCTTTATCTGTAAATAAAAAAAAAAAACATCGTATATAATAAATACATACCAATGAATTATCAAACCTGAGAGCTGAATTTAAGAAATAATGCTTTGGGTAGCGTTACCAGCCGAGGTATTTACCACAGTTGGTGCGGCTACTTGTAATTGCAAGCTGCTAGTATTGCTAGTTCCTTGTTGCGATAGTTCCGCTTTCACGCGTCGAGCTATGTGGGATCTCGTGTGTTTTCTCAAATGATCTTTTCTATAAAAACCTTTTCCACACTCCGTACAAATGTGCCTCTTTTCCCCAGAATGTATTACGAAATGTAAAGTTAGTTGTTCTTTACGTTTAAAGGCTTTCAAACACACCGTGCAGACGTATGGCCTTTCCGGGTTGTGAGATTGCTTATGCCTTGTTAAGTGATCTTTCCGCTTTAAACCGGCTCCACAAATATCACAGACAAACCGTCTTTCTAGTGTGTGTCCAAGCAAATGCTGTTCTAGCAGTTCCTTTTCTGGATAAGCCATATGGCACTCGGGGCAACAATATAACGTTGAACCATCTAAGGCAGTTGTTAGACGTATTTCGCCGGGTTTCGGTTTCGGTTTCTTTTCTTTCTCCGGTTTTTTCTTCTTTTTCTTTTTTGTTGATATGGTATTCTGCAGCTGCGAGGTGTTTATTGTGGATAAAGAGTTTAACGTTGACAAAGCATTTGTACTTAAAATATTGGTGTTTTGTGTTAACGCAGTGTTTGTTGCCAAACTATTGCCGTTCAAAGCGTTACTAGTAAGATTAGAGTGTAAAAGGTTCAAATTAGGTTCATTGCCGGGCAAATTCAACTGTTGATGATTCGTTTCTTTCTTTATAGTTTCCGCAGAATATTTTAAGAAATGGTGCAAGCTTAAAGGCAATGTAGAAGCTGGTAAGTGGGATAAATAATCTGCAACTGTTGAACCAGGTGTCGCTAAAGATTGCCAAGTGGCTGGCATGGACGAGGCAGTACTAATGACTTGATTTTGATTAGAATGGGATGAAGATTGCGGCGTACTTTGTACTTGATTCTGCTGCTGCTGCGTGTTTTGCGAACTTTGTTGCTGGTGATTGCGTCGCTCCTCCTGATGACTTTCTTTTGTCTAAATAAAGCAATAAATACTTCTTTATTGTTTGAATATTTTTCATTTTCCATTTTATAATGAAAATTATTCCTATATAATGATATTACCTTTTCACTATTCTGTCTCTTTTCATGTTGTTGATGAGATTGCTGCTGGCTTTGTTGTAGCATAGCCGCGCACAATTCCGATGTCAATTCTTGGTGCTCATAGTGTCTCTTCTCGTGTCGCACGTTATTTTGTTGGGAGTAAACACTCTGGTTCATGTACGCCGCTGTACTTTGATATTTAGAAGAGTTTAGCATGTGCTGTTGTGGTGGATGATGTTGGGTGAACGAAGGAATGCCATTTGCTGTATAACGGTTACTATTTGTGTCTGGAGGCTGGCAAATCGGATTTGCAGTATTTTCATGGTTGAATTTGGCCGCAAATTGATGTATTGTAGGAATAGCTGCGGGAAAATGACCACCAAACGGGGAGAAATTCATTTTTAATTTGTCTTCTAAATTGCCTGCATTGTTAAAACAAAAAATTAATGGAAAGGCACAACTAGTCATTACATTTTATATAACACACCAACACCTATTGATCAATAAACCGAACATGCATAAGCGTATATCTACATTAAAATCAGAAAATTCAGGATAATATAAAAAGCTTATCATTTCGTATACGAAACAATTGAATGTTTGTATCCCCTCTCGCCCCCCGAATTATAAATTCTGATTTTGCGTAATTTCATGCGGCGTTATATATTACAATAATAAATACTTCTAATTATCTAATTCACTATGAGGCTTTAGCAAATCGACGTGCTGGTCGCAATTCATAATAATTAAAGAAAAAAATATGTAATTACCCGCCATTGTCATTGGATTATATTACCAAACTATTAAGACGGGTAAACAAAGCTATTTTTTTTATATATAAACATGCAAGTAAGATTCACTTTAGACGCTTCGTGATTGTGCTTACCATGATAGAATAATGATTGTAATGTATAAAAGGTGTATTATTGCTTGTGGTTCTATGCAATTACTAAATCTTTGATATTCGCCATTTCACTGTCAGACGGGGTAAAGGGTTGATTCGCTGGATTTTCTTTAAGCTAGGGCGGGAAAATCACCCCTTATTCAAAACAAGACTACTACACAGTTGGACAGCCTTATCATATTTTAAAGATATCGTGTGTGTACAGCATTTACGGGGAATATTTTCTAATTAAATATTTAATATTAAAAAAAAAACATAAATTTTTCTAAAATTTGTAAATCTGCATATAACTAACAGAGAAACGTGCGTAAGTATACCTATTGTATGCGACACAAGAAATAAGTTATAGAAATGTTTTTTAAGTGTTTTTGTGGATAATCATCCACTTTCTGTAGTTCACCAGATGTATCTTTTGTTTTTAATGAAATAGTTAAAAAGCAATGCTTTATGCATATATATTTAGTAATTTATTGCAATGTATAAGGGTGTGAGACTCTTTCAAATGCCGACTTAAAAGCTCATAAATTGAGCTCTCAAGCTCTCAAATTGTTCGTATTTACATACAACAAGCAAAAAATTCAGTTTAAAATTGACGATATTTCTAACAAAAAAAAATACGCCTTGATTTGCTAATTTAATATTAGAAATATGGTGGGAAACCAAAATTAGTTATCAGAGACCTATTCCTTACGGAAAGTTTACATTAATGGGTAGAAAAGCTCACTTTCTACTTAATTTTTGAATTTAGCGCTTATTTGTATAAATTATTGGTTACTTTTAGCAGGCATGCCAAATTAAACTTTGTTCAAAAACATCAAGAAACATGTGAACATAACCTACAAACAGAAATTCTTTAAACTGATTTTTAAGTACTTTCTCTTCAATTGCCAAAGAAAGTAATGGTCAATTTGGAGTATGCGAAGAACGGGCTTTCCGTTAATGTTAATGCATATAAATGGCCAAATCAATGAGTTCTATCTGAAAGTAGAGGCCCTATGTATATTCAAAACGGAAAAGGATTAGGATGCTTGGTTCTTCGGAAAATTCCAAAATGTAAGGTTGTCGTGAAGAATTAATACTCGATAGAAAACAAACGTATTATTTAAAATAATGATAGTACGGACTGTGGCGTAGTATGGTAAACAACACATAAGTATCGGCACCCTCCGCACCACACAATTTATTATATAGTAATATAATAATTAGTCCGGGACGGCCGTTTCGAGGACACGAACGGTCCTCATCATCAACAAAATAATAAATTAAACTTGTGCGGTGCGGAGGGTGCCAATAGTTATGTGTTGTTTACCATTTTATTTAAAAGCTTGATATTAAATTATTGGAAAGGAGACATATTGCAACGTAAATTGATATAAGACAATACAACTGCGGCTAAAATTTATTTAAAACTGAGAAATGCATCAACGTGTAAGTGGAAAATAGAGCATTTCAGAATGATAAGGATTTGTGCGTTCAATGCAAGACACCTAATAATGGTTTTTGGACGAAATACTAAGTGTTTATCTTTTTTCTGTAAGACATGGGCTTTCTGTTGATGTACCAAATAGCTGGGTAGTATTCAGAAGTCTAACAAGGCACAATACATATTTTAATGAGACGGTGTTATAAATTACAATATCAAACGAAATATTACTTTGTTGGAATTATGTAGGTCATTATGACGTACATGGCTTTAAATTGACATTCGTTTAGCTGCCCACCGAATAGATATAATCTGTAATATATTTGATAACGTTCTTCAAATGATTCATAACTAAATGCAGCAACACGATTGAATTATTGTAATTGTCAATTTTTAACAGGTGGCTGATCGAACGAACTGATCCTGTCCTATGTCCTTTGTTTACTTTATTAATCGAGTATTTATTGACTCAAAAATCACCATATAATTACGTTGACGCTGACAGTGCCCCATTTGCAAATATTCAGTTTTGCTGCAATTTCATGAAGTTCATGAACAAGCTCAAATGGTAACAATTTATTTTGTTGGTTAGTTACATTGTAGTTATGTCAAATAAATAGAACCTAATCAATAGTTGAATGTAGGCTTTCACGACCGTAATCTATAATAGAAATGTCTTTCGGGTGATGTCGTGTAAATATTTTACATGACGTTTCGCTGACCATCCTGTCAGCTTTTTCAGAAGATTTCTAAAGACTGTCTTTACATCACCCGAAAGACATTTCTACTAAGAACCTAATCAAATGATTTTAATTTATTTTGTAAAAAAGAAGGAATCACTAGACTGCCAGATCATCATCATAAATCATAAAATTTAGCCGTTGGCAGCGCTGCAAATTTATTGCACGTTTCATATTTTCTACTAGTGATATTTGTTTTTTAGATTGGCGATATTGCAAAAACTTCAAATCGCCTTACACTATTGGTCGTTTCTTTTAACAGTACGCAGGTGTAGTTTACCCGCCATTTCTAGTGTTATTTTTATGAGAGAACGTTGTAGGTTGTTTTTTTTGTTGTAGTAATTACTTGTTAAAATACATTATTTGAATCAACCGAGGTAAGGTAAGTGATTGCCTAAAATTAAATTTGTTATAGGATCATCAAAATTAATACACAACAAGAAAAAACTTTATTTCGCAAAATATATACAGTAATATGATTGCATATGTAAAGCAAGCGAATGCAGGCCTTCACATTAGGAAAATATAGTTGTAACACGAATAAATATCATTCATACGGTAATATAGGCTTTTTAAAGGCAACAATGCGTACTTTCCCTTGTTTCAAATGAAATCCAATTGAAATTAGGTTATATCGTAAACTTTTTAAAAAAAATTAAATTATACTGCTGCTACCTTATTTAATAATTTTGATAAATACATTCGAATATGTATGTGCATTAAGTATGTAAATGTTTAATTGGCTTGAAATCACAATATGCATTACGTTTAAGAAAACAATGAACCGTTAACGTTAAGAAATGAAGTTGCATTCGATTAAGCTTAAGACTGAATGGACGGTTGAAATATAGCAGTTTTACATACAAGAAGTTCTTAGCTATGTTTCATTTATAACACTTTATATTAACAATAATATACTATATTTTGCTTAATTAATCTATGACACATAGAATATGTGGTTTATAGAACTTTTTACACGTGTGATTTATAACTTTATATTTTTATGCGACACAGCCATAATGCAATTGTTTTTGTTGCAGCATTCTAAATATAAATTTGTTGCAATGGTTTTTTCGTTCGTATGACAATTACTGCTACTTATTACACTTGTTTTTCTTTTTTTTAATTATAATCTGGTGTAGCTTTTTGATCCGAATCTTGTCGAATGAATTTTTAAACGTAGGTATTCGTTTTGTCATCACAGATATAGGTATTCTGGTTTCGTTGCGTCTGGGATGGCCAACACGAATATATAATCATCAGTTAATCATGCTGGATATAGGGTTGAAGCGCATAATCTTCGATAGAAGAATCCACAGTACGGAAGTCATTACAGTTAGGACAACACCGCCCCATCCTAAATCTAAAGACCATGATGTGGTAAATATTCGAGCTGTTAGCAATGTCTCGGGCGTTTTTCCTCCGTAGGGAAGTACCACACCATCGACAGTACCATCTGCATCCATGTCCAAACGTGGCTTGCTTTGAACTCTCTTAAAATGTATTATCGTTAGGGTAAATAGTGCGAATGAGGCTGAAACGAAAAATATTGTTATAGTATCGGTAAATGTGTTTAGTTAATTAACTACATCAAGAATATGCAGTACATAATATAGAATAGGTATAGTATTGTTCAATTATTTTAGCTAATCGTAGTTATATTTATAACTAGAGCTGGCATTATTCTTACTTATAGCAGCGTCGCCGGGCATAATTTGGAAGAGGTTATATCAGCGACCTCGCAATTTATATCATACCAACAGTAATATTATTATACTTATACATGTAGATATTAATTCCATTATTAATTTATAATACCCATACAAATAGCGCGCAAACGTATTAGGCGCGGTGCACACTGGAGCGGTCCGATCATCTCCCGGTACGACTTTAATCCGCGCGACATTCGAGTGTCCCCTAGAGCAAAACGATAGCAGATACTATAAGTAATCAACCAGTTTTTTTGAGCTCCTCAGTGGAGGATGTTATTGTTGTTTACCGGTACTTGCACCACAGTAAACTAAAAAATAGAAAATACTGACTACACCCATAATTCACACAGCTCGGCAGTGGTTTTACTGAGACTAGTGTTAAGTAAATTGGAAAAAGAGAATACAAACTTCCATTGTTAAGCGACTGAAAGAGAGTAGACTGAATTTTATTTTTATTTTTATTTTTTTGATTAAGATTCTTTTCCTTACTACTGCGTTGGTGATGAAGCCTTTCCTTTGTTACCCAACCCACCTTTTCCAAAGAAAGTATTAAATGATGCGAAAAGAATTTTCAACTATCGCCCCTCCAAGGCCAAAGAACTATTGAGTGCGCGTTTGGTATATTAGCTTCAAAATACCGCGTGTTTGAGGTACCAATGGCTTGTAACGAAAAGGCGTTACCGCAGCGGTGACGGCAGCATGTGTACTGGATAATTTTATTTGCTTTCGGGAGGGTAAATATCAAGAAGCTGCAAATGTTGCTCTCACTCAGCCAGCAATCCCTGATGGTAATGCTCTACAGGTATCAACAACGCAGGCTCAAGCTATTCAACCAGGTAATAGACTTGGACTGCACCAGGACGGTGTTAGTAAGAAGGAAATTGCTCGTCGGTTACGAAGAAGCGATCATTCCGTTAGAAATTTCGTAAAAGATCCGGAAAATTGCGGCAAACCAAAGGGCCAGGGGCGACCGAGAGCTGTAAGTGAGATATTGCGGTGTGCATCCAATTCTTCTGCGTCGGCGAGAGTTATTGCAGAACAGGCGGGGGTACAAACGCACGTGCGGAATGTTCAAAGGATTTTAAAGGCGTCACCGGTAATATCACGGAAGAAAATGTCGAGAAAACCGCCACTTTCGGCGAAACACAAAGAAGCGTGGTTGAGATTTGCCGAAGAACACGTATCCTGGAAGAAACAATGGGAAAAAGTTATATTTTCCGATGAGAAACGTTTTAATTTGGACGGACCGGTTGGGTACTCGCATTATTATCATGATCTGAGAAAGGAACCAAAAGTGAAAATGACCAGACAATTAGGGGGTGGATCTGTGATAATATGGGCAGCGATTGGATTTCGCGATAAAAGTGGGATAGTGTTTTGCACAAACAAAATGACATCTGTGACGTATAAAGACTTATTGCGTGAGAATCTTCTACGTTTTGGAAACCAATGGGACGGGCGCAATTTTGTTTTTCAGCAAAATAACGCGCCAATTCATAAAGCAAAAACCATTACTGAATGGTTTAAACAGGAAAAGATTAAAACTTTACAGTGGCCGGCACGGTCACCGGACTTAAACATTATTGAAAACATGCGGGGTGAATTGGCACGTCGCGTTTATGGCGGAGGCCGTCAATATTTCACGGTACAGGAACTGAAAACTTCAATAGTGACTGAATGGCAGAATCTCCCTCAAAATTATGTGTGAAATTTATATAAATCTATTAATAACAGATTATTAGAAGTGTTTAAGAACAATGGAGGATCTACGCATTACTGATCACTCATTTGTTGATTTTTGTTTTACATTTGCAAGAGAGCGTCTAAATTTTTGTCGCAGAAGTTGTTTAAACATTGGAGTAATAATTTATTATTTAGTTCATATATTACTGGAGGAGATACTTTTAAGTTTATTTTACTTTTACGAATAAAAACTTAATTAGATATCTTGCTAGTTTCGCAAAGAAATGTTGTAACCCTTAAAACCTGTAAAACATCTTACCGCGTCTAAGTTTTTGTCGGGGAGTGTAGATCTTACCCATAAATAAATGTAAAATCAAGTAAACAAGTTCGAAATACACAAATAAAAATGAACATCAACACTAATCATAGAAGTGGCAATGACAATCATTTTGAGTATCTTTGTACATCTTTTCAAAATAAGCATCAGAACTCAATTATAACTGTACGTATTATATTCCATGAATCGGACTGTACGCAGAATCAAAATTATTGACATTTAATATTCATAATGCACGTGGAAATCCAATTCCCTTCAAGATACCGTAATTCCCTAATTACAACAACGGTTATAGTTAGTCTCCGCCGAAGAGTCTTCCGACATGATTGTCTTTACCGCGTAATGCATATATTTAAAGCGCGATTTAAAAATGTTGCGGTGATTCTTGTTGAAATGCGTGATTGCTATGCTTACCGGCCAATAAGTACATTACACCTGTAACCAAAACGGCGCTGATTTGATGTTGACAAACTCCGAACGCTCCTACGAGGGCCGCACTGCCGAGTATTATTAGACATACGAGGGCGCAGGATATCGATAAGTTCTGCATCCCTGTAAAAATAACTTGAAAGTAGACAGACAAACAAACAGCTGATGTTGACTTTACTGGAATTTGTTTTTGCGTGACACAGCATTGAATTTCATATTAGACATTTCTTGCTATAACATGTTGAATTATTTCGTTTCATATACTTAAATTGTCGCAAAAGTAGGAAAAAAAAGCTCGAACCTTGGACTATTTGTAGAACGTATTTTCCGCCTTCAGTTTTAAAATTTTAAGTTTTATTTTTTTAATTTTTATTTATTTTAAAATATTTAGATCTACAACGATAGGAATTTTAAAAATTCATTTGGTGTGAGCGTAAATGTGAATATGAGGTCACAGCAATCTCCTCTGCAACAATAATAACTAAAATAAAAAAAAAATCTGGTTATTGCAATAGAATATCAATACACCCCACGTCAATTGATTGAGCCTCACAAGAAAAAGACAATTTACACAATTAATCACACAATTATTTTAGATATAAAGATAAGAGAAGAATTAAAAGAAGTTCGCGTTAATTTTGTACTAAATATGGAAAATTACGGGACGAATTACAGAGGCGACATTCAAACTGCAATTACCAGCGAGAAAAGCAAAGCTTCTAATTCCTGTTGTATTGTCAGAAAAATCAAGCCCTGCAACCTACGGCTAGTTTGAGGACTGTACAAAGAATGATTAAAAAGTGTGCACGTCTAAAACGGCGTAGAAAGACATAAAAAAAATTTATTAAATTTTGCGAGAAAGCATATAAGCCAGATTGATCAGTGGCAAATAGTTAGTTTCACGGACAAAAAACGATTCTGTGTGGATGGTCCTGACGGATTATTTTCGTGACCAGCCACCAAAGAAGGAAAGTTTGCAGTTTATCACAATGATACGGAGGTAAAATAATTCCAGAGTGACCCAGTGTATCACATGATTTAAATAATATTGAACGTATCTGGGAATGGCTATCGTGAGGCTTATATGGCGATGGCCAACAGTATCATTACACACTATTGTTAAATTAAATTGTTACTTCCTCAGTGTCCAATTTTGCAATACAATAAAACCGTTTCCATATACAAAACCTGGGTTTTCCTTATGTTTTTTTTGTTGTGAGGCTACCCAGATGTCGCGACGGCTACGCCAGCTTTATCAATAGAAATGTTAAAAATTGTTTTTAATACTTTAATTTATTGATAGTTTCAAGCAATATAATAATAAAAATACTATATTTGTCTTTATACTTAAAATAATCGTGCAAATTTTATATTTTGTTGTGAAGCTAATCAATTGACGCGGAGTGCATGTTGGAATAGGCGCATATTGCTGAATATTTTTGTGATTTATCAGGCGAATTAAAAAAAAATATATTTTTTGTTAAAAAGGTGCTTAAATATGAGGTATCACGCAATTAAAAATTTTGTTTTTGTTATTAAGGGTCAGGGAGCTAAATACAGGGAGTGAAAAATACCTCTTGTAAGCGGACCATTAACTAAAAATCGACCAGCTCCAGCTTTTTTTTTAATTATTAATAATAGATGATCAATGAATTTTATTTTTGGAACGTATTGAATATTGCAATTATTAAAATTTTGAAAACGTATTTTATAACGAGCAAAGGAGGTACGAAGCACACACTTACGATGTTGCCAATCTGCTCTCGGTTCGTAACCTTTCATCCCATCCATTCCACCGGAGAGATAGTTTACACATGGAATAACTGGCGGGAAACCAACATGCCCTAATAAATGGATTTCCTCATCTGAAATTCATTCGAAAGGAAAACGTGCTTAACAAACGATAAAATATAAGAATGTTATTAATTAAGTAATTATTAAATTTACAACAAGGTACAAGTTCGAGTACCACGAAGGCCATAAAATACAGCGTTTCTAAAAACAAATATTTACCTTTAATAATGAATTGTACCACCATTTCTCGAACATAATAAATCTTTATTATATCGACTACGGTCTAAATCATCCGCACAAGTTTAGCGGATTATTTAGACCTCAAACAAGCATATGACCGAGTAATCAGGAAAGAGCTCTATAAAGCACTCAGCGCGGTAGAAATCCGGGAAAAATTGATAATAATCCAAATGATATTAAAGAAGGCTAAATAATAGGACGATATGGAAATTTGAAGTTAGGGAAGGTGTAAGGCGGAGAGACTCACTATAGTCAGTATTATAGGGTTGGTGCCCGGATGATTTGCTAATACTAACAAGGAATAAACAGGAGTTAAAGGAAGTAATAGAGATTAGAAGAGAAGGCACGGAAAGTAAATGAGTTGGACGGAGGATGAGTTTAAAAAAAATCAAATCATCCTATACTTCGTGCCATTTATCTGCTTCAAATGAAAATACGGATCCGAAATACCGCATAGATAATATAGAAGTGTTCGACGATGGACCCGGATCCAAAGAATAGCGTATAGCGAACTCGGATCCGAATCCGCACACAAAACGTTCTATTAGCTCCTTGATTTATAGGCCTGACCACAATAGACTTTTCCTCGGAATACCAAAAATTTGATGTTTAATAATATCCCAACATTAGATGATGAATCAACGAATAATACTTTTTTTTTGTTTGTTTGTTAAAATCTCCGTTATTTAAAACAGTTGCTAGAATTTCCGCTATTTTTTTTTGTTTTTACTAATTTTTGCAAAACGTACCTACTATTTATCTAAAAATATATCGCATATCCGAAATAACTAAATTTAGCATGTTGAACGTAAGAGATTTAATTAATGTTTCAGTGATAGTAGACGATATCTAATTTTAGACAGCGCATTTGAACTTGAACTTTTCCCCTTGTAACTGCGGAGATAGCACCTACGTTCACGACGATAACTACCTGTGAAGTCATCGTATTTTGGGTTGCCCTAAATGCAAAAGTGGTTGAGACGTCAGCCTTATCTGACAGAGAAGTTTCTTCAAGGGCAAACGGATTTTCGGCGAGATTTAGGAACATTGAACATGGTGGTACCTACAATCACAGTATTTTTATCCGGTTATTTTTATCTAGCAGTCGAGCTAAGCAACGCTTGAATCCATCATTGTATATTAATCAACCCTTCAAATGACATCTGTTAAAAAAGATTTTTCCAAACAGTTAGTTACGTCGGAAGCCCCAAAGAAATTCCGGATTTTCGTAGTTCACCGACGGTGGCTTTCTTTACAAGAAGTTGCAAAAAAGGAATCTGTTTTATTTATTAAAAATCTCCGCTATAACCGAGAAAATGTTAATAAAGGCATAGAGGAAGCTAAGTTTTGTGGCGTATTTCGGCTAGCGATCGTCCTTCGTCTGGCCGCACACGAACGCGTGAACGTGGAATAATGGCATGCCAATATTTACGAAGACGAAAGCACTGAAATTGACAATAACAGCTTAAAATTCTCTTCAGTTGCTTTGCAGTTTCTGAGACTTAAAGTAAATATAGGACTCATTATTTATTATACATAATTTGGAGCAAGAAAAAAATGTAAAAAAAAAACCTCTCACCTGATAAACTGACGCATAACGTCCAAATTCCTCCATGCATCGGTACTAGAAAAGCCTTCAATGTATCCTTCTCATCGTTGGTTGATACACGGACCACCGCTCCATCTAAAAGCCATTTTAGCCTGACAGTATTGTTCGCTAACGTTTCGAGCTCATTTTGATCCCACGTGACTTCTTCCCAGTGATCTGTCATAATCGCACCACATAGCATAGCAGTAGCGCAAGTAGTTAGCACAAGCGTTCCCAATAGAAAAAATACACTGGGATGCACACTACAATTCCATCCACCCTCATCGTCTGCCTCCGTCGATTCCATATTATTCTCGTATTCGACAACGAGAAGATCGTACTCCTGGGTGCTCTTCAGTTTGAAGAGGCTTTTCACGGCGCCCAAGAGGATCTGGAACGGTCCACGATTGTTGGTGGGCAGAATTTTGATATAGTTCACTTCGTGTTGGAGAATTTTGGCGAATTCTTTGTTCTTTTGTATGGAAAATGGTATTGCGCGGTTTGTGTTTGGTATGTGTTTGTTCTTTAGAAGTAATTGATTTCACTTATTGTTGGTGCTCTTGTATATGAAATTCGTTTAAAATTGTTATGCCTTATTTTCAAGTAACTAAATCCTACGATTTTGACGATGGTGGATTAATAGGATAAACCTATTAATCATATCATAATTTCTTCTATTTTCCGACTAACATTTATTGTCCGCTTGTGCTGAATTGTGCTACCTGTTTTTTGTTCCTGTTATTTTTACAATTATTACATATTTTCTTTTGAACTGTTTTATTCATTGGCGGTATTGTTAGATGCTCTCTTTGCGTGACTAGTGCGCACTAGTTCTTGGTTTTAATTTCAGTCGTTTTTCGATGTAATACATAACTTGTTGTGCTATGCCTGGCATATCGTATCGAGTGATGGATCGATTTTAATTCATATATACTTATGTGTGTCAAGGCTGTGATTGTAGTTTTTATCAAACGTTGACCGTAGTTTTTTTAAACAACTTGTGTTTGTGCGTGCGTTAGTCCTTTTTTTTTTTTTGAAAGAAACAGGTAGTAAATTATTATTTTTATTATATAAAAAAAAAAAAAAACAAGAAGGGAACGCTGTTAGTGCGAAGAGCGATTTATCTCTAACTCACAAGAATGTTTTTTTTTTAAATAAATCGTTACATTTTGCATATTTCTATAAATTTAATTGTCCAAAAAAATCAAAACCTATCTTAAGCTGATTACACTTCACGAGGCGTGCTTCGCAAAGTGCCTTACCTCAAAGATATTTGCCTCGCGATAAACTGGCTCACCATGCCTCACCCATATGCCTCGTTCTTCATTCGACAAAGGCTGAGGCAAATTGCTCACGAGGCATAGCTCGCTAAGTGTGAACTCAACTTTATCCATGTAGTTGCTTTCTATGGATTAGCCATTTGTGTAACAAGGGAGAAAATTACAGTTTACTTCAGAGTTGTACATATATTTTTTTCCCCACGTTCTTTTTTTTATGTAATTTTTTCCTTTCATAATTAATTAGTTAATAATTATTACTGAACTCAAAAGATTATACTAGATACTTGCTTTAAATTAACAGTGAAGTAAGTAAAGCAAGCTGTTGTTTATAAGTCGAAAAAAGCAAAAGTAGGGAAGATATGATTGAATTTATTTAAGAAGCTAAATAAATGTTTTATCTTATTATTAATTATTAGAATTGATTTTCAAACAGTTTGCTTTATTTGAGGCTGCTTTAGTTATGGTAGCTTGTGGAACTTGCCGAAGTGAAAAGCTGGCAAATTTATGTACGAAAGTTACAGAATAAAAACATCAGGATGCTTTTATTCTGTAACTTTTGCAGTTGCTGGAGTTCATTCAACATTATTTTTACATGTATATACTGATAAAGTTTTACATTATTACTTTTGATTTTGATCTTTGATATGCAAAAATTCCAGTATTGTTCAGTGCAATTAATAAGGTCGGAGTTTAATGTTTTTATAAATTTATTATTAAAATAAATAGGCAATTCGCCTAAAATGAATTAGATAAACACAGGGACATGTTAGTAGAATTTCCTTTTTCCACTCTTTCAGCGGCCAATCTACTTAATTTTACCATTGTGTTTCAATAAATGTTGTTGTTAATAGGTACTTTTTTTACAATGAAAGAACCTTCCTCCACTTCTTCTTTAAATTAATTCAATTAAAATGAATTTTAAAATAGAATATTGGAATTTTGATTATTCTGGATTATTGTAGAAACCGTTAGAAATAAGCATATTGAAACCTAATATGGATTAATGCAGAATGTAGTTCTGTAGTACTCTATCTTCTTAAAGGAAAAACTTCTGCAAAGTTGCATATTTAATTTATTAAAAATTGACAAATTTTAGGTATAAGGAGATGTTTATTAATAAATTCTAGAAGGGTTTCTCTAGATTAGAGTCTGCGAAAATATTTACGATATTCCTTAAAAAAAATAGCATGAATCAAGCATGGAAACAATTTCGATAGATGCTAGTGGATATGAAAAGAAAAGTGTTAATGTATTACTGAAAACACCAATTAATACTCAATCTAATAAAATTTGAATCGCCGCTCTAAAAATGTAGAATTTCGCAGAAAGCTCGAATTATCTCATAAGCTAAGGCAGACGGGCATAAAGAGAGAGTATTGAAGAAAGTCATCCAAAAATGTTTCATTTAAAGAAAGATGGAAGCTGAATATCCGGTATACTTGAGCATTATTTTATGTGGAAAAGAACTGAATATTTTTTTATTTTAAAACTTTTTCTAAATTGCTCGGGAAAGGACTTACGGATTAGGTCGACTGTTTAATTTCAAAATTACGAGCTTATCATGTGAGGTATCAACTTTTTTCCAAAATTTTAACTAACCCACGTAGACATAAGAAACTTTGCATCAATCGCTGCAAATTTTTTGATTTTTTTGAAAAGGGTAGTCGTATATAGGTGTTACATTTAATATAACCGAATGCACCGTATATGTCAAAATATTTTGGGTAAGTTAACTGCATTCATAGCAACTCTCTGCGAATTTGTCATATTTCTGTAATTCTGGAAAAGTACGAGTTGCAATTCTCGGTATAATAACCTGCATTTCAATATAAAGATATTAACCCTACAAGCGATGAAATTAATATACGAATTCGTGACCTTTATTTTTTTATTTCTCATTTTTATCTCACAAAGCTATTTTTTTCTCTCATTTTTTTCTAATGAAATGAATGGTTGGAAACGTTTATTGTTTCAAAAATTCTTAACGGCGTTGGAAATATTTTCCTTTGCATGCTTCGAATTATACTACTAAAGATTTACATATGTAAATAAGGTTGCATAACAATTTTTCTCTGCCCGTTTGTTAAAGCACATTTGTTATTCAAATGACGAAATGACCTACTGCAATTTTTGTTTCTTTAATTTGATAAATCGATTCATTCTTGTCACCTACCTGTTAATTCTGTTGCGTTCGTCTTCTACGTCGTTATAGCCTTACACTAACTGCAAATTAGTACCTTCTTTAAATTACTTCCGTTTGCCCTAAACTCGACTACAATGCAAAAATCAATTGATTAGTTGTACCGCCAGTCGCTTCGCGTTTTTTTCGTTCTTATACTTTTTATTATGTACGCAAAATTGTTTTCAATTTCCTTTTCTTTGTTTCTATTCGCAAAGACAATAGCGCTTCACAGTTTTTATCACCTGGACATGACTGCAACTAGCTCGGCCGGCTCTATACGCCGATTTGACGCGTTGCGACGCCCGTTTGCGTAATCTGGACATCGAATGGCGCATGTCTAAGTTGTTAGGGTTGGCAATGTTATCAACCCCTACAGTTTATTTTTGTTCCTTGCAAATCTCTTAGATTCTTAATGATAATGTAAATATCATTAGCTGTTGTTTAGTTTACTGCTTTTCTAGTATGTCCTGTTTTGCGCGAGTTATATAGTTTTGAGTGCAGGATTCTAATGGCTTCTTGAGTAAGGATATAGCTACGGTCGATGTTCAAGGTAGGTTTGGTCGGGTACATACTGACGAAAACCATTGGTTGTAAACAATTTAATTAATTAATCAGATTCTAAGTCCTGTTTAAATCTGTCCTTATGTGCAATACTAAGCATCTGTTTTAGTAGTAACCTTAACAATCTGAGTAGAACTGTCTTGAACAATGGAAATCAGTGTAGCAAAAAAACGACTGTGTATTTTGTTGTTAGTAATGCAAAAACAATGCAATTATGAGTGAGATATTGTGTGTTTTTTAACGGAATCCTCTACTTATTTTTGAGAATATTGCTCATTACTAAATTTGTGAATCTTGTGTGGATAATTTATTCTTATTCAAGGTTTATAATGTACGTTAATAAATATCTAAACACAACCAATTTCGGGTATAATGACGTAATTTTCGTGATTTTTTGAAGAAATTTGAAAGCAGTAAATAAATTTAAGAATAGATAGAATTTTTAATAATTATGCGACTCTGTTAAAGAAAAAAAAAATGCATTTGTAGAAAATATAACCATCTGGTAGCAAGATTGGCTTTTAATTTGTTCTCCAATTGATGATATGTTATACAGACTGATTCGTTTTCGACCTTCACCATAGGGATCTGTCTTATCATTCTTCTAAACCAACAAAAAAACGGTGAACTTTTGGATAACGTATATTTGACTAAATCAGTTCAATTGAGCTCTACTAACACACCCTCCAAGATGTAAATTTATGTAGCAATCATCCTGTATATAACCACCAAGTACAGAAAATAACCCTCTCCCACAAGAGAATGTTGTAGTGCAAGTCAAGAAAATTCTTCAGGTTTTTCTGTCTCTTTCTGTATAATCAATAAACGACCTCGGAAAATTTCAACCTTGTAGTCTCAATACTGTGCGAATTATTCATTCAAATCTTCGGGTTTTCGCGGGAGTAAGAAAGCATATCAAATAATAAAATAATCATTAAACAGAAAGAAAATATTCCACAAAGCCATTAAATAAAAATTTGAGATTTTGTATATTTCATAAAATTTGGCTAAGTCATTCACTACACCCTGTATACACTTATAAACAACGGTTTTTATATTGCAGATGGCAGACGTTTCGGAGAAAATGGAAGGAAAAACTGCAAAACAGCTGTTAGGAGCCGGTGCAAGAGCTTATGCTACTAGTAACTACAACGCTGCTGTTCAATACTTAAGTCGTGCCAGTGAAATAACTGTAGCAGAAGAAGGTAGCCACACGCACGACTCTCTGGGAGAAATTTATTTCCTCTATGGGAAATCTTTACTCGAATTATCCAGAGAAGAAGGCGATCCTCTTGGCGATGTAGTTCCCAAAGATGTTGCGATTGTGCAAGAGGCGGAAGAGGAAGCAGCGGATGGAGAATCTAAAGCAGAGGACAAGGATTCCGAAGATGAAGAGAGTGAGGAAGGGGAGGACGGGGACAAAGGGGAAGAGCAAGATGATGTGGAGGAAGAAGATGACGAAGAGGATGAAGATGAAAAAGAAGGGGAGGATCAAGAAAACGAGAAGAACGCAGAAAAAGATAATAAAGACGCCGAGAAAAACAAAAAGGATGAATGTGATGCGGTCGTGTCTGACTCAGATAAAATTAATGGAAAAGTGCTTGAAAATTGTGAGAAATCTGTGTCATCTGAAAATGTCGAGAATGCGGAAAAATCCAAGGATGGCACAACTGAAGATGTTAGCGCGGGAACATCAGGTTAGTATTCCATTTTATATAAAAAGAGGTCGATTGACACATATAAGAAGTAGTAAAACATATGTACTTTATTATTCATAATTGCGCATAGAAATTTTGTTTTTGGTGTACCAATGACGCATGCAACTTGGAGATTGCTTGCATTTACTTTCTAAGTTTGTGCGAAATACAGTTTGCATGCAGAATAAATAGTACTCAAGCCATAAATTAAACTAAAGAAAGATTCAAACAGTTCTACATTGAGCGGTCCTCTCTATTCTACACACGCGATGTGGCAAGTTTTATCCGCCAAATCTATATATAGAAAATGGTAAACTTTGCCAGACAATGTAGGAGTATTAACATTTGAAGATTAAGTGGCACTAAAAACCAACTTAATATGTTTCATATTAAATTTCTGCTGAAATAGTTTTCTTTGAGTATATTTTTTGCACCTGAACATTGCACATTTATCATTTCTTGTTATTGGACTGAATTACGTTCTTTCTTACAGGTGAAAAGCCGACTGAAAATGAGGAAGAAACAGCTTCTGATTTACAAGTAGCGTGGGAAGTTTTAGAATTAGCTAAGATAATCTTCACTAAGCGCGGGGAAGAAGCGAAGCCAGACTTAGCTGAAACTTTAATCACTTTGGGCGAAATATCCTTGGAAAGTGAGAATTTTGAAAGCGCAGTAAATGACATCAGAGAAGGATTAGAAATACAGAAGACCCTATACGACGACACAGATAGAACTTTAGCAGAAACACATTACAAGCTTGGAATGGCTTTGTCTATGAATAATAAGATTGACGAGGCAATTGAAAATTTCAACAGAACCATCCAGCTGCTAAAGAACAGGATCGAGAAATTGAAAGATGGCCAAAAGAGTATCGAAAAGAAAGAAGTTGATGAAATGCGACAGCTAATACCAGAAATTGAAGAAAAAATCGTTGATCTTCGAAACTACACTGAGGAGGTACGTTGTTTTCAATCATACAAGTTGAATTTGTTTGAGCCAGAAGTGCAGGAGAAAGTGAAAAATAAGGCTGAAGTGTAATAATTTACGTTATGTAGTTAATGGCGGTGCCTCCCGTATTTTTTTTTGTTTTTACTCATCAGTATTGAATTGTATTTTGTGATAATTTTATGTGTGTAGTCGCTTCTGCTTGATTTTATTTTGTTTTTGCTAGTTTCTACTGTGGGCTTGCTACTATTAATGTAACTTATAATAAATATAATAAAAAATTTTGAGCAAAAAAGCTTTCTGGTTGCAGCAAAGTGATTATTGTTTGTAAGTGAATACATTTAGGCTGTTTTTATCTGTTTTTTATGAGAATTTCAACTTGTTTGTGCTGTTGTTTTATTAAGTATTATTGAATCAAATACATTATTGTATAGTTCGGTGTATGTCAATTCAATGAAAAAAAAAAAAAAAACTTTTTACGGTAAAGTTAGTAGAAAAAATGGTTTTTATAAAATGTTATTAATTTGTCGAAAATATTTCTTGGTTATGCAGCACAAATAAAATGAAGTTTTCGTAATATTTTAGATTAATGTTTGAATATTGTTGAATTATTTATACTCAATTTGGCAGGTTTTTAAATAGCACGTTGAAGATTATTCTATCAAGATTGAGATTATCAGAAATTGATACTCCGTAATTTTTTTGAAAGGTTCCTTATTTTAATAATTATTTTCTGTAATTTACGTAATGCAAGGTTAGGTCAGTTGCAGTAATAGCTCGTCACCATTTGTTTAAAATTCAATTAGTAATGCATTTTATTTATATGGGGGCCTTCATTTGCTTTTCTAAGTAAAGATTGCTTTGATTCTATCATAGTTTCTTATGCATTTTAAAATTACATATTGACTTGACTTGCATTTCTATTTCTGCTTACTTTTAAGTACCTATTTACATTTTTTTTTGTCCAATAAATATTTAGCCTTTCGATTTGGTTTTTTTTTTTTCTTTCAAAATTATCCATGAGTTAATGCCGTCCTTGTAAATAGTGATAGAACCAGCAAGCATCGCAAGCTGTATTTATTATTATTATTATTTTAATTACTCGCATGGATTAGAATGAATTCCTCTTTAAAATGGTCTTTGCTAAGAAACTGTATTCCTTCTTAATTTAATACTGTCAAAACGGGTTAAATGATTTTTTGTTGTATTCCTCGCTTTCAAAAATAAATTGAATTTAAAAAATACGATTTATTTTAAATCTAAGAGCATACCGTTACGGAGATAAAATATGTGGATTCACGCTTTTTTTTTACATTATTCGTTAAATATGTACGGCTATTATAGAATGCTTATTTGAACAACTTGTCGCTTAAAGCTGTTTCCACTTGTTTAATACTGGAAAATTGTAATGCTGTTTAATATTTCGCAATGATTTGCAATAACACTTTAAATAAAACTCTTTTACTAATAAATTAATAATTGTTAGAAAAAAATCTATCGAAGTTTTAAATGTTATTTTTATATTTTAGGTGGCTAAAAAAACTACCGAAGAAACCCGACCAATACTTTGTGGCTCACCGGAAAAGAAAGCGACGGACATTTCTCATTTGGTAAAGCGTAAACGCAAGTCCCTGGATAACGATGACGCTGCTTCCAATACGGCAAAAAAGCCTGCCTTAAATCTATAAGTCACTCGAATGTGAGAGAC
The DNA here is from genome assembly GCA_902654985.2 of Oryctes borbonicus. NCBI lineage: Eukaryota > Metazoa > Arthropoda > Insecta > Coleoptera > Scarabaeidae > Oryctes > Oryctes borbonicus. The sequence continues at coordinate 8,682,372 of LR736871.1, forward strand.
AAATAAAAGCATAAGAACCTCGCGACGATTCATCTACGCTCCGTCGCTGTGCGTACCATGAGTATTTTTTTAAGTTTTGTAAATGATGTAAATAAAGAATTACGGAACAATTAACAATATAGTTACTCCATAGTTTTTAAGTTTGAGCGCGTCGTTTGGTGATTCCCTTTGTAGTATCTGAATGTTCAGTATTACATATGGAACAAACACTGTTTTTATACGACTGAATGATGTTTGTAGTTTAAGCACAACTGATATGTTACTTAATTTTTTATACGTATTTGTAACCGTTCATTTGATATTAGCCAATAAAATGTTTTTCGTTTTTTTTCATAAATAAATAATTTTATTTAAATGCTTATAATGCTTATTGTCAGGCAGATTGCGGTTGTTCAATATTTTTTATCGCATTTTTTTCTTTTGAGCTGGGTTTCCAATTTTCTGTTGCACCATTGGTTCGCGGCCAAGTGGGCAATTCGTATCGTCAAGGTCAGCCTCATAACTGCAAATAAATAAATAATCGGAAAGTTCTATTATTCTGCTTTTCAGAAATAAAATACTAGCGCAAGGCTGGCCATTTGTCTTTACCAGTCGCGTTGAAATTTACAATAAAGAAAGGCAGAAAATAACCAAAGCTGGTCAAATCATACAAAATGACTGACAGGCAGCTGGCGAATATGTTACTTTTATCGCGTTCATAGACGAGCCATGCAATAGGTTTTATCGTACTGGTACATGACAAAAATCGCCCCTAGGGATAATTTGAAAGAGGCTAGGAGGTTTCTGTTAAATTCCGTACTTTTGGACTATAACAACATAGTCCAAGATACATCGTGCGCATCAAAAAGAAATTTTATTTTTAAAGTTATTTTAAATACAACTGCTTGTACGTTTACAAGGTTTACCGACGTTTATATATGAATTAGAATATTTACGGCCACCGTTCTTTCGGTGCTCAGTAGAGGCTCTTTATGCGCAGTCCCACATTTTAGAACATTGCCTAAAACCTCAAGAAATACTCAATCGCATAAAAGTTAAATCACCGCCCTGAACGTTAGGAAAATCTCAAAAACTAAGATAGATTGGAATATTGATGGAAGTTGTTATTATGCACATTTCCATATGGTTAAAGTTTGTGACTTACCTAATCCAAGCAAATCGATACCCAAAGCAATCCAGGGCAATTTGGCCACAGTCCTGGTGTCTCTTAATATCTTCCCCATTTTTATCAGGCTAGTGTAATGTACGTGGTACATATTCCAGAATGATAAAACGATCCACGGAATGACCAATAAATAATTACTCTAAAATTATTTTTAGATGTAGATAAACTGAAATTAAATTAAAACTAATCTAGATACGGCAAATTAAAAATAAATGAGTTTTTTTTTTAAATAACCATCAATTTCTGCAGATATTTTTTTGTTTATTAATACGGTCTTAATAAAAAAAAAGTAAAATATTGACTTGGAAATCAATTACTTTATTTCAATTAAAACTAAACGTGTTCCGGGTTTGGACTGTGTCAAGCCCGGAATACGTTTGGTTTTAACTTAGTCTGACCGTGGAAGCCTGCGTTTTGAATTTTTTCAAATGCCTAAACTTACAGCCCAGGCAACTGTATTTTAGTGGTAGGATGACATACGAATGTGAATTTTACATTGAGCATCTGAGTTTGATAATATTTGAACTTCGGCCGATATGATCTTTTTTTATTTTTGCAATTTATTGTATTACGGCCGCGACTGGACTTTTCACGCCGGTGCACTTATTTTCTAACTTTCTTAATTTTCTTTTTCTTTTAAAGCTTGTCATAAGCTCAGGAGCCTCTAGTCTGTGGTAAAGTATCCAACGAGTCACTGAACAGTTTTAATTCGAATTAAAAAAAAGTAACAAATTTACCTCTCGAAGTCCTTTGCCCAGCATATACGTCATAGCTAACATAAGTAGAACATCTTGCGTTTTTACAGAAACAGAAATGCCTATAAAAAGTTACGAGGTAAAAATTAAAGGTGTCAAGTCTCTTCGCTAGAAAGTACCTGTAGCGCTGGGGCTGATATTCATATTTGCGGCTGTTACAATCGCGGCTATGCCCCATAAGCATATTGCTATTAAATTTGTCGAATATTCCTTGAAATTACCAAATTTACCAGGGTACCCCGTAATGGGCTTTTTAATTATAATCGTGCTTGCTGTGCTCATTGTAAATTTAAATTTAGAATGATTTGTACTCTGAACAGGAACGAACGGGAAAAAATGTATTTGTCAATAATACGTCACACGCCAAAAATCATAGATCGTAATGTAGATCAACTGTTTCACGGGCGCCTTTTTGCGAGTCTCGCTAATCCGCGCTAGTCTCCTCTGGGTTACCAACGAAGGAGGGGCGACGATGTCGCCGGCAAAATGGTTTAAAAGAAAATGGTATTGTATTATTTTTACAAATGTATTAGGAGGAACAGTGTTATAAGCAGATTGTGCACATGCCGATTATTCAATACCTGTAAGGCTTATATTGCAGCTTTGGGCGTCCTGGGCGTTGTAAGTTAGCAATCAATTTTATTAAATAGGTGTGAAAAAATAGACGTATGTATATTGGTTTATTCGGAGTTTATTTTTATTTTAATATTTTTGAAATTTAATTGACAGTGACATATACAATAACCTAGGAATTCGGAAAAACTTATGTAATATTTGAAAATATAGCTTTGCTTAAGCTTGTTGGTTAAAAAGGAAGAAACAAAAGTTTTTGTTTAAAAATTCATTAAAAGCGATATTAGCGAATAGATCTTATAAACAAGGGTTCAAGGGAAACAAGCATTCGAGGGTAATTTTTTTAATTAACGCCATTTGGAGGGGGGCACAATTTTTTATAAACAATTGTTGGGGTTGCTTGGATTTACCTACATAAATTTCTTTAAGGAGAAAAAGAACGTAGTCAATTGTCCTGTTGAGCTGAAGTTTTGAACAGCCCATTGGGATTAGGAAGAATTTTTGGAAATTACATATAACTAAGGGCCACCCTAATAATATACACAGTGTGATCCATTTGAAATGGAAGCACCCTTGTAGAACCTATATTTCACACTTTTTTTTTTTTTAATACGTAGTGGATCAAAAAGTTCCATTCCACACAAAATTTTCAAGGCATACTATGGTTATTTTTCGAGTTCAGAAGGTCCTAAAATGGTTTTAACCAAAATTTCATTCAAATATGTTTATTGATAAAAAGTTATAACATCCAAGGCAGAACAAAATTTATAAAAAAAATGAAGTATATAAATGCAATTCCTTGTCTTTAAAGATTCTACAATATAAAAACGCACTAAACAAAAGCAAAACGAAGTTATTAAAGAAAACCAACGTGGTTAGTCGGTATTACTTATTTCCTTAACATTTGTAAATTTTTAGATGAGTTGTTACATTTAATTTTTTAATGGTAGTTAATGGATATTTACAATTTTTTATAAATTTTGATCTATCTTTTTTATGTTTCTGTATAACGGAATTAAAACATACGCAATGCTGGAAAATTGTCCCAGCAACCGTTGCAAAGATAGAGTATATCGAAGATTGTTTGGTTTACCCAATTGCTTATTGTGTTGTAGGTACTCAGCGTTTTTGATTTATATAAAATATTGCGAGGTGGATCTACATTACCTTGTGCTTTATGGCGGGGCAGAGTACGAACTGGGCGGATTGTCAGTCCAGAATGTGAAAGAGATTTAAAAATGGTTGGCCTGGTATTTTCTATAGAATACTATAGTTTATTACTATATGGAATAGCTACGGTAAGTGCCAAACTCCGCTATAATCGCTTTTAATTAGTCGGCATTATTTACAGGACAATCCCATGTACTTGTTACCATTATTGTACTTTTATTCTGCCATAATTGTCCTTGAATTCTTCGTGTTTGTAACGAGAATGTACATCCATGGTTTAGATCTGGATAAAGAACGTCTTCTGGCCTCAATGTTTATCGTTTTTCGTTGGATTGTTGTTTATTGCCATTATCACGAAGACGAATATTTCTGCTCCGGCGGGTGCTAACTGTGTATACAATTTTTTTATACCTTATTAAAGCGCTGTTTCTAAATTTTTCTTGCCTTTATTATAAATAGCATCCGTTTATTTTGAAAGGGGAATCCCTTGCAGGGATAGTGCAATTTTTAATGGTGTTTTATCAGATATCGTTCAATGTTGAAATATTTAATTCTCTACTATTGTGAGAATATTTTAGTTTTTAACGTTTAGGCCAGTTTTTATTTAACGTTTAAGTTGCGGGTAAAGCAGATTAAATTTTGATATTTTTCTCTTTGATTTTTAACAATTTTAAAGGATATTTTTCGAGTTGGTTGTTACGTATTGATTTTAGGTTCTTTGTTACACACTTTTTTTAAGATTCTTCTTCCGACGAAGCGTTATGTCGTGCGTCTGCAATGACACAATGGCATATCCTTAGCTATCTATTATATGTTTCAAAAGAATTATAAATAATTTTATACAAAGTACGCCATTTTAGCTCAGCTTCCCCTACATTTTTTTCGCAAATCCATTGTACTATAAGAGCTTGCGAAGTAATTTATTAGAAGCGAGATTAAAATATTTCTGCCATTAAAAAAAATTCCCGTTTTATTTATCCTACCTTATCTGTAATCTGCAAACGAATAATTTCTATTGATTACATGTCCGTTTATATGAAAGACAAGCCTAATAAATGTTTAAACTATATTCGTGATTTACCACGTCACATTAAACGTCTCTTATATTTCTTCAAATATCAGTTGCCATGAAGGTTTTTGCCTGTGTAATACTTTGCCTTGTGCAATGTAAAACAATTATTTGTTTCTATGAGATCGGTAAAATATATCAAATATGTAATAATAATAGAGATGTTAAGAATTACAACGGATTTGCAGATAAATCAGAGTATTTTATAAGAAAGAATGGGGGCCAATTAGATGCAGCTATTGCTGATATTGTAATTGGCTTTCCGACGCACAAGTTAGCGATTATCTTCGATAACACAGCAGGTAAAAATATTTTTTAATTAGCTTTTTTTTCATAGATCTTGTAAATAATCAAGAACGACCTCGGCAATTAAGACCATCTTGAAAATGTTTTTTTTTTGTTTTGTTTTTTGGTAATTACGAATTATTTTTGAGATAGGAGGCTGTGATTTTATATTTGTGTATAGCTGTTAATTCTGAATAACTTTTGTTAATAGCAATTGTCTCAATTTTAAAAAATAAGAGTAGGCTACTCTCGCCCACCCTATATGCGACGATAATGTGTCAAGTTGGTTTTAAAAAGTGTTCAAACTTTCTGCATCATTACCATTTCTAAAAGTCTATACAAAAAAATCTCCCATATGGCTCTTATCTGAATCAATTTAAGTGAAAAAAAATTCCCTAATACGAACATTTTCCTTCTCCAACTAATTCGAATTAACGAATTGCGCAGAACATTGAATATACATACACTTACTGGGGAATTACCATCACAGAGACTTTTAATAGCTCAAAATTGGTTTCCAGAGGACCGAGAAAGAACATTCTAAGAATCTAAAGCTGCATTTACACTTCGTGAGGCAGCCTGGAGAGGTGTACCTCACAAAGTGTGGGCTTGCTGCTCGGCCGATTCAGCACCAGTCGGTTATTGGAACTGGCTTATCTTGTCTTGAACTAAACTTGTTCACTCTCGCTATTAATTCGACAAAGGCCGAGGCAACTTGTTCACGATCCAAACCTGCGAAGTTTGAACTTAGCTTATTATTATTGTGTGCATAGCTTTAGTTTTCTTTGCCATATTTAATTCTGGGATTTGAAAGGCACTTGCGGATCTGTCGCTAGAAATACTAATAAATAATCAAATTATAGATGAAGATTACTTAACCCTGCTTTGTAATTTTCTCGCGTCAAGAAGTATCTCATTATTTGTATTTAATGCCTCAACGGTGCCGAAACTGGAAGAGGTAAGTCTCATACAAGTTAAAAGTTGCATTATAACATTTTTGTCAGCGCAACAATAACTAAATTAAGCGAATTTTTGCAGCAAATAAGTAATTTGCTAAATTTAGTATTTCAGTTTTCTTTCATCTATGGTAAACAATCATTTATCGCTACATATTTTACATTTTATCAACGAAAAATTAGCAGAACATGTGCTTTTAGAGGTAAGTGTAAATCCCGCAATTAACTAAATTTTTAACTATTTTATAGATTACAGAAAATAATTTTATCCGGAAAAATATTTATTACATCTTTTATTGGGGCAAAAACAGTATACAACGTTACTTCCTGAGGAACATCCAGGAAGCGATGAAAGTGGTATTGATAACCAATCCGAGAGTTGACGCATATCGAATTTATTACAATCAAGCCACTTCCCACAGAAAACATCACCTGACGATGGTGAATTGGTGGACGAAGGCTAAACGTTTGTTTAGTCACCCGACCTTGCCCTCTCCAACTACAATTTTCAATGATTTTAAGGCCAGGCTGATTTTTGTCCCAGTTATTCATGTACCGGAATTTTAAAAAACATTCTTCAAAATTCTATGTTTATGTTATTTTAGAAACCGCCTTGGCATTTTGTACATTATCAAAACGATACTTTTGAAGTGGTGGGAGGTAGAGATGATAAACTCCTGCGTCTCATATCGCAAAAATTAAACTTCCGGTACTATTATTAGCAATTACGCGCAAATATTTTAATAAAAGTACGTTTTACTTTAATAGATATGAATACATCGATCCTCCAGAGAGAATACAAGGGACGTCGTTCTCTTTAAATGGAACATTTGATGGAGTTTTGGGATTGATATGGAGAAGGGTAGCTTCTTATTTTCTCCTCCTAAAAACGTATATTGTTTTTTTTTGTTTTGGTAGGAAGTGGAATTCTTTCTGGGTGACGTAGCACTGACATGGGAGCGTTCTAATGTGGTAGAGTTTTCCTTTTTAACTCTGGCAGATAGTGGCGCTTTTGTTACGCATGCTCCCGATACGCTGAATGAAGCGTTTGCGTTGATCAGGCCATTTCACTGGAAGGTGTTTATAGCCCATTTACTGTTTCGAAAAAAATATTCACATTTTCCGAATTTTAGGTATGGCCAGCGATAATTTTTACTTTTTTAATATCAGGACCAATTTTGTATTTATTAATCGTGGTCCCGAATACATGGCAACCAAGATTCTTAATTAAATCTCGTAGAAAATTATTTTGCGATTGCGTCTGGTTTACAACGAGCTTATTTCTGCGTCAATGTTAGCTTAATTTGGTCAGGTATTCTTTATTGTTCTTTATTCGTTACATTTTTAGCTGAAAAGGAGCCTAGTAAAAGTCATAAATCTAGATTACTCGTTGTACTATTGGCAGTTGCTGCAACTTACGTAATTGGAGACATGTATTCTGCTAATTTAACATCTTTATTGGCTAAACCGGAACGAGGTAACTAACACACCCAAGGCGTTGTACACAGTGTCTCGGGAAAAGTCTGCTCCTAATGGTATCTTTTTTTATTTTAACAAAGCTTTTCTATTTCAGAAAAATCGATAAACAATTTAATACAGTTAGAAGAAGCAATGAAATTTAATGGTTTTCAATTGTTTGTTGAAAAGTATAGCTCTACACATAGCTTATTGGAAGTAAGAATTTGGTTAGATTTTTTATATTCCATTTACTAACTTACTCACTTGCAAATTAAACTAAGAGAAAACAACAAAATCGGGAAACTCCTAAATTTGCGACTTAGAATGTTGTTGAATGTAGGCTTTCACGACCGTAATCCATAGTAGAAATGTCTTTCGGGTAATGTCGTGTAGTCAATATTTTACTTGACGTTTCGCTGACCATGCTGTCAGCTTCTTCAGAAGATTTCTAAAGACTGTCTGTCTGTTTCTAGTCTTTAGAAATCTTCTGAAGAAGCTGACAGCATGGTCAGCGAAACTTCAAGTAAAATATTAACTATACGACATTACCCGAAAGACATTTCTGCAATACGACTTAGAATGTTTTTCCCTGTACCCTTCAATTGGGGGTACCTATAAAGTCCTGCAGCTTCACTACCCAATTGGTTAGTCACAGTCAGAGTAAAGGGGAATGGCGGAGGCAATTACAATTTACATCCTGCTATTTGTTCGTACATTATCACGACCTTTTTTTTAAATTTAATTCAAGAAATTTTACTATTTTTTCTAATGTTTGCTTTTATCTTCCAGAATGGAACTGGTATTTATGGGAGGCTTTGGAATTTGATGAATACAGTGCAACCATCCTATTTGGTGAATTCTGTCGAAGAAGGTGTCAAAATGGCAAAAGAATTCAATAACATAGCGATCATAGCAGGTCGAGAAACACTCTTCTTCGATACTCAAAGATTCGGTAAATCTCGCTCCTCTGTGTAAAAGTGAGGCATATAAAGTTGTTTTGTCTGCTAGGTTCCACAAATTTTCATTTAAGCCAAAAAATTAATACGGCTTATTCGGCTATAGCGTTCCAATTAGGATGCCCGTACATTGAAAATGTGAATAAAATGTAAAAAATGTAAAATATCCTAAGTTGCCAATTTTCTATTTTTCGTTTAATTATAGACTAATGGCTATATTTGAAGCGGGAATTTTAACCAAAATGACGGAAGATGAATACGAAAAATTAGGGAAGCAACAAATAGATGAAAGTTATACCGTTGAGAGCAAACTTTCGGATGCAATTAGGGAGCAAGAAATCACCAACAGATTTAAAACAGTTGACAACAAAAAAAAGTTGAAAGCCATTAATATCAAAATGTTGCAAGGAGCATTTTATCTATTGTTTATTGGATATGTTGTGGCAGGTAAGGTGATATTTCCACATTTCTAAAGTACTTATAAAATAATAAATTTCAGGAGCTTCTCTTATGGCGGAAGTTATATACAAGAAGCATTCGAATAGACTTGTCAGAAATCAGAGAAAACATCTTCGAGGCTTACAAAAAGCAGGGCGAAAGCTTTTGCGCAATTTCCAGATATTAGCGGCTAATTTAAAAAGAAGAATACGCCGCATTTTCAACGAAGCCATAATTTCAACGTTAGATTATACGGAATAAAACAATCCGCCCAAACTATTTAGTAATAGTGTAAAAATATATTTCATTTAGAATTAATACTGTTACAATATTCAAAATCGACAGCGCCTCTTACACAAAAAGTTTTCAAAGTATTTTTGATGAGTTCAGGTACCGTAGTGAGATTATTGGCATGCTTCAATTGGACTAAAGCTTCGCCAAAAAACGCATGGCAAGTGGTTTTAGTTTCCATATGTAACCCTTCTTCGTCCACCGTTACTAATCCTTCGGGTAGAGTACGAAATGAAGCGTATCCAATATCGATCATATCTTTGAGTATTTTGCTGGGTTCTTTTGGCGAAATGTTCATATGGATCACTTTTGTAGTCCCAACGGTGCTAGTGGAGAATTTTGTTGAATTTTCCAGAGAAGTCACATGTTGGTAGTCGTCTGTTGTGGTGTTATCGTTATATTCTGTACGGGGTATTTCGAAGGTTATCCCACCGTTTTCCCATAGCTTCAAAATTCTAGCTGCGAAATTCAATGCATCTTGATTCAAATTCCTCCAACTATTATAAAGAGGACTAGCTGAAAAAAATTCATTTTCAGTCATGTTTTTAACGATGATCCCAGGAAATTTCGTCAAAATATCATTTACGCTTGGTAAATGCGGAATAGCGGCGGTACTGGTAATTATATTAGGCGAAGTCGTATTTAGATGTCTCCTCCTTTCAAGGAAAGCCTTCAATAGATTTGTCGCGCCTATATTTATGTTCAAATCGACTTTTTCGTCACTTCTGTTACGCGGATGAACAAGTCGAGTCGCGCGAATTTGCCTTTTCGGACGGAGAAATCGTTGTCTAGGCTTATTAGCTATTCGCGCCTTGTGGTAGGTCGAATTTTCCTTTCTCAATATTAATAATTCTACGTCACATTGCCTGTATTTCATTACGATGCTTTCCAATATATCTAATTCGCCTTGTTGCCACACACCATCATCGTGTACTAAGAACAAATTAGTCTCAAGGTCGTCGTAACTTCTTCTAAAACATCTTGGATGGAGACTGTTCGCTGGCGGTTTCACCGTGGACGCAAGTATCATGAGAAAAAAGAACATGGCTGTTATGACCATAACTACCATTGCCAAACCGCATGAACTGAGGTGCCCTGTAATAAAAGTAGGCTTTCACGACCGTAATCCATAGTAGAAATGTCTTTCGGGTGATGTCGTTCATGCTGTCAGCTTCTTCAGAAGATTTCTAAAGACTTTAGAAATCTTCTGAAGAAGCTGACAGGATGGTCAGCGAAACGTCAAGTAAAAAAAATATTAACTACACGACATCACCCGAAAGACATTTCTACTATAGATGTAGTTGTCCATTAAAAATATTGGAATTTTTATTCTTTAATTTATTAACCCTTCTTAAATCTACATTGCACAAAGTAATTGGAGGGATACTTAATAAGTATTGATGAGAACGTCTAATCCTATATTTCAATAAAAATTGCCGTAATTAACCCTTTGTCGACCTCTACAGAATAGAAACAAAGAATATTCAACAACTCTGCGAGAGTTATTAATTATTAGCAAAAACTGTGACCCGTCCTCAATAAAATATTACCTCACATTTACCTGGCCATTGCGTCAGGACTGTAGATGCTCCCGACATGATTCCTTGAGATCTACTCCTTTCGAAGAATACGTTTCTATTTTTTCTCGAGTTCTTATTCGCATCGTCCAGAAATAAAAACAGTAACGGGTGCCTCTCTTCCGATTGCATAGATTCGGCCATATTGTAAATGCCGCCTCCTCCTCAAAAACTATATCGCACACTCATCTACACTACTTAGAACATACTGTAGAGGTCTTCTTCAATTTTCGTTACTTGTTTGTTTACAATATTTCACTTTTTATTTTTATCCAATACCTGCTGGCGTGTGCACTTTGCTGTTCCGATGATGAAAGTAATAAGCAGGTCAATACCAACTTCTTCCAAACAATTTTATATCTCAAAACAATAGATAAGCATAATTACTTCTTCCTGTTATTTACTTATTTGCGGAGTAAAAATACTTACAAGTCACGTGTATAAAATTAATGTATAAATGATAACATAATAAATCTGACATCGCACAATATTATTGTCATTGCTATTGTTTTCATCTATGCATGCCGCGATTGATGTAACAGCCATAAATGATAACGTATGATGCTACATGCACATCACTTTGTATACTTTGAGCTTATCATATTGAAAATGCTATTGTATGCATTGTTCGGAGGTAAAAGGTATTTATCGCAACAATTGATAACAATAGGTCTTTTCAAGATTCAACCTGCGTACGCTGCTTTCTACTTGATTTGTAACGGTACTAAACCGTTTTGGATATGAGCGTTGTTTAAAAAGTGTTTAAAAAGACTAAGTAACATTTTCTCCTCGTCTCCTTGTAAATCTACATACTTTTGCCAACGATACTCCCATCTCTTGTCGTGCAAAATAGACCTTTACGAATGTGATGGTTTCCTAATTCAATGAAAATCTCTGTTCACTAAGCGAAGCTTGGGGCATACCAAAGAGAAAAAGTTACTTGGGGCCAGATTTAGTTAGTAGAGTGGATGGTATATCAAATCGAACACCAGTTGTAAATCTTTTGACTGGTCTGACAAACGAACAAATATTGCTTTGTGTAAATGCAATATAACAGTAAGTAATATCTATATAGATCACCTTAAAATCATAACACGTTGTACAATCAGTTACATGAGCAGCTGCGCGATAGTTCTATTTCCTCATATGATGCGGATGCAGAACTTATTAATGTTTTGGCGCTGACATGTACCATACACTGCCGTTCAGCGAAGTTCGGTCATACAATAAAAATCTATTATATCGCACTGTATACAATTATTAATACATAAAATTAGAAAAAATATTAAGCATACACTCTTTTCTAAGGGATTAAAGCCATAAATTATTATGTAAAGTAGAAATATTGCGACAACCACAATAAAGTCCCTTTTATTATCATTCCAAGAATTTCTCGGAAGTGCCGATCTTTCGAAACGGGTCGTTCGGGGATTATTAACGAACAATACATTTAGGAAATATACCGCAGCATCATTCTTGTTTATTTATCACGGGCGTAAAGATATAAATTTGCTTCGTTTTACTGTTAAACGAGTGTTGGTGTGCATCTGTCGTTTTTGCGCGAAAGTTTTAAGAAAATTTACTTCAAAATGGCACGTGGCAAGCCTACCAGCGTAGAAAAACGTTCACGCATTATTACGCTGTTTGAAGAAGGATATTCGGGGCGACAAATTGCTGAAAAAATAAATATGAGAAGTTCAACAGTAAATGACATCGTAAAGCGATGTCGGACAACTGGAACTATAGAAAATCGTGTTCGTCCCGGAGCATCTACGAAAACAATAAAAGTTGAAGATTTGAGAATTGTATTATTAAGCAAACGCAATAGAAAATTAACGGCGCCACAAATAGCAGCCGAAGTCAATCGCGGCAGTGAAGAACAAGTTTCGGCGAGTACGGTAAAACGTCGACTTCAACAAGCGGACCTTCATGGACGCATTGCCATTCGAAAATCCTTATTACTTCGGGGCAACAGAGCAAAACGGCTACAGTGGGCCCGTTCTCATCTAGATTGGTCGTTAGATGATTGGAAACACGTGCTTTGGAGTGACGAGTCAAAGTTTGAGGTTTTTGGGCAAAATCGACGAGTTTATGTCCGAAGATCTAAAACCGAAAAGTGATCCCGAACTGCATTGTGCCAACAGTGAAGCAAGGGCGTAGTTCTGTGTTAGTATGTAGATGTTTCTCCTTTGCTGGGACGGGAGATTTATGCAGGGTGTAACGAGGAAGGAAAATTATTTTGCAATACAGAATCATGCAGTGGCATCAGGATTCATGCATGACAACGACCCAAAACACACTGCGTTAGTGTGTAAAAACTATCTAAAGGAGCAAGAAGAACAGCACACCCTGCAAGTAATGACATGGGCCCCACAAAGCCCAGATTTGAACCCTATAGAGTTGTTGTGGGATGAACCGGACAGGAGGATCCGAAAAATATGCCCAACTTCACAAGAACATTTACGGAATATTCTGCAACATGAACGGATAAATTTTCCACAATCCGTTTTAACAAAACTTATCGAAAGAATGCCTAGAATAGTTCGAGCGGTGATTAACAGCAAAGGAGATTTTTTCGATGAAAAAAAAATATAATGTTCAGTATGTTATATTAATCCAGAATAACTTTTTATTTATTTATTTTTGTCTTTTTTACCTGTACATACAATAAAATTGCATTTTGTTTTTAGTTTCGTTTGTTTCGGTAACCTTTTCATGTTTTTTACTAACCGACCGAACTTCTCTGAACGGCAGTGTACAGTGACATTCTTATGTTTTGTCTCCCCCTGGGACGATGTATCTATTCTTTGTACCCCTCGTAGTCGTGCGCTTAGATTATTGTAGGATTTGCAGGTAGATTTGATTACTCCCATTTTAGTTTATAATGGGTATTCCCAATAAACACGGGCCTATGCTTTTATTTGCTAAACCTAAGTACTTGGCCTTGCCACGCGGAAGATTTAGTCGTTGCAAGGGGGAGACAAAACATAAACTGGTCACTGTACGTGCGTATTGGTAGGTATTTTTTCTGATATTTGTAAGAATAGTATTATTACACCCACATCTATTTTATCACTTCTTTCTAAATTGATTCAAAGAATTAATTGTAATTATCGCTTATTCCCCATTAAATATGCTATTATTTCATTATTATATTGAGCGTATAATTTAAAGGAAGGTGTATATTGCGTGTTTAAATTTATGGCTATCTTGTGGTATCGATGAAAATAAAAACGCATCGGAAAAAGGGTGTCGAGAAGCAATAACCAAAATACCTTGCGTTAAACAATGTAATAGCTGCTCGAGAGGTGGTTTGGCATCTGGTATTCCGGTGTTTGTTGCTATTTTCCAGATGACATTATTACATTTTTTGGTAGTAGGGGCGCCATGGTATTTTTTGGAAATTTATATAATTATGTTAATATAGTTCTTAATAAAAAAAATCCAGCTGTCCCTAAATAATTTCCTTTTTGAGTGTTCTGGCATTAATTTTGAAAATATTCATAATTTGTCATCATTTTTGAACCAGTCTTTTAAATGAATTTTGAATATATCTTTCCTTTTTTTACAAGTACAAAATATAATCACAAATACTTTTCTTCTTTGCTCTACAACATTGAGCGTTCAAATATCTGTGCATAATACGCATAATATTGGAGATTTAATATAAAAAATGAGATGCAACACAATTTTTTTCCATGCAAAAGATTTTTTATTAATTTAATTAGAATGAAGAAAATACACGACAGCATAACAAAAATATTAAGCACACTGATTGGCAATTTAATAAGTCAGTCAAGGATTCTCTCCTTGAGCAATTTTTGTAGGAGTTACTGTTTCTAAACATCAGATGGAGTAATAAGAATTCCCTTAACCATAGATAACAAAACGATATGCGCCAATTAAATAAGGAATATAATGTAATTGTGTACGATACATATCTACGGATTTTTCTCCAGATTCAGCTTTTAAGCATAGGTAAAATTAAATAAATACTTACTACAATATGATCGTTAACACTTCACGTGGAAAAACTACAATGAAATAAATTTGTTTGTCGTATGTAACCTTCCAATTATTGTGGTTTTTGTGCATTATTGCTGACATTGATGTAACATTATGTGAATATTACGGATATATAAAACGATTTTTTTATAATTTTAAAAATATTTATTTCTCTTTAATACAACTAGTACAATTTTAGCGTACATTTTCGCAAATCGGTTATCACTTAGTAAAAAAAATATACTTACAAAAAATAACATATATGTTAGAATATATCCTATAAAAGATCCGGTGAATAATGCCCTTTTTTACATTTTATTTTTCTATGAAGTCGTATAAAGATTAGGAAAACATCGGATAACATTAATGTAATAGGATATACCTTTACATACTTACTTAAGTTTATAAAAATAAAGGCAGTACATGGCAGTTTGAAGTAATTATATCTACTTAATGGACGACAAAAATAAATAATTCCCGTTTACCCTCTCCAAAATGTTCTTCGAAATTTAAACATAAACTTCGAAGAACGACTTGTCTTCTTTGGACTAAATTCTAATTTTAGTCCAAACAAAACGAAAATATCTGTTAATCTGAGTTCGTAGAATATAAATGTTTTATTAACTATTACCTCACTTTTATTCTTAGTTTTCTTCACTTATCGAATTACTACATTTACGCACCGTAATTAATTTTGAACACTTCGTCTTCGTTCAGACTTTTTTTAACACTCTCACTGAAGTCCACTGTTGGAAAGGTCCCTTTTGTACGAAACGTTTATTTTCTCCACCGGTATTTCCCACCTTGTGCTGTACGAATCAACATCTTGGCATTGAAGTAGTCTGGATTTTCTTTCGCATCTTTTACTTATCGACCAATACGCGTATCCTCGAGGGCATTGGTAAATATAGGCGTTTAGTCTGTTGCGGTTGTCAATTGATCTTAAGCATTTGAGGAAGATCGTATTGCACGAATCGGAATCTTCTAAGTCATAGGAGCCTTCGCCTGGGCAGAAGGCGTCCCTTTTATTAATTTCAATCTGAAAAATAAACGTAAAACTTTTAAATAAATTAATACGTAATATGATGATCCAAGCTTTCGCCCAAAGAGTTTACAGTTTACCCCAAGACGTAGGTAAATTATACAGGGCGTCCAAGGATGTGTCTACTACTTTCCACTAAATTGCAATGGGTGGTGTTAATTTAATTTAATTGTTCAAATAAGGCGAAAATTCTGGTTGCACCATTTAATTTTTCGAAAGGAACCATTACGACAATCTTAAAAAAAAAAGGTTTAAAATGTTATCTGCCCCGACCAATTCATGCTCTAAATAAAGGCGATCTTGATACTCTGCAGTTTTTGTAAGACGTTTCATGCTGGTTTACTTGACCGAATCCTTTGGGTAGATGAGGCTAGATTTCAGTTGATTGGAAAATTAATAGGCACAATTGTGGCGAAAACTCCAATATTACATAGGAAAAACATCTCAAAACGTCCGGAATTAATGTCTGGATAGGAATTTGGTCGACTGGAGTAATTGGCCTGTTCTTTTTGGAAGAAAATATAACAGGCACTGTTGCAAGAGAAAATCCTCCAGCGTAATTCTGCAACAGATGAGAGTTGAACAGAGAGAGATGAGTTCTGCAACAGAGATTTCCGAAATCGCGGATAGGAAGAAGAGGATCAACGGAGTGAAGATTTGATTCCACCATACTACTATGTTTAGGGAAACACTAGACTAGATGGTGCTAAAGCTGATCTTCCTGCCTTAAAGGCGCATATTGAGGAGGTTTTTCCAAACACTATGTACCCCTGAAGAGTGCACCAAAATTTGTAGAAGTGTTGCAAAAAGGCTTCAGTTATATACTGAGCCAGCAGTTACTTCAAATTTATAGTTGCTATTAAATTCATAATTAATACTTACATTGTGAATCGCTGATAAAGCCCATGTTCAAAATAAATAAATTTTGATAAGCTGATTAATTTCATCAGCTCATCAACATTTTTCTAAATGTTAATGAGCTTCTCCATCGATATTAATTGTATTCATAAAATAACAGATAACCTGAGCTTTCTAATTTTTATAACAATACCTTAGCCTTGTCTTTGAAAAATACCTGCCATCTCGGCGTCCCTATAAAAAGGTTGTGTACATATATTTATTTGAACATTTCATCAGTCAAGACATCAGTCTTCTCACTTTCATTTCATATTATCCAACCTTTTACAATCTACATGTATGTCGAGGAGATTTAATTTTGAGCTGCTTATTTTTTATTTAAAAAAATGTATTCCTACTGACGTTTGATCGGGGCTTAAATTTAAACGTAAATTGGGAAAAGCCTTTAGAGCTTTGCCCCTCGTAAAATATTCTCGTCTTTAATTTTTAATGCATCATAACTTACTGGTGGCAAGGACGTGTCTTCCAATCTCCTGTAATAAGTTGGCTGTGCTAATTCCCCATTGCAAGGCTTTGTTTCTTCAGGTGGTAAGCACTGAACCTTGTCTTCATCGTACAAGGTACCAGTCGGACAGCTTAGCACTAGTACTTTTACGTCGAAGTTTTCTGAGTTGGTGGTACATTGATAGAACAGGTTGCAATACTTTGGATGCCTCTTAAAGCCTGTTGGACAAACTAAAGCGATTTGATCACCTTCTAGTTGAGCTATAGGACAGGTGGCGACCGTTGTTGGCGCTATTGCGGTGGTACTGCTTGGAATATCGGTAGAAAGTGAAGAACTGTAAGTGGTAGATTCAGTTATGGTAGTAGATTCAGTAGTAGCAGTGGATTCAGCGGTTGTAGTAAAATCAGTAACTGTAGAAGACGAAATAGGCTCAGTTGTTAGTGCAGCTGAGTTTGTCGTTGATAATGTAGATATGAAATCAACAGAAGTACTACTTAAAACATCAGTAGTAGTTGAAATATCAGTAGTACTTTGCAATGTCGTAGAAGAGAGCCATTCAGTCGTAGTCACCTAAAAATAGTAAAATATATTTACTTTAAATACGATTAACTTATGATTCTATTTACTTCTGTTGTTGAACTATCAGTACTACTCGAGGAACTACAATTACGATTAGGCGCACCTGACTCTCTTTGGTTGCATTTATTCAGATCAGGATCGAAAATAGTGTCTCCCGGGCAAGAATAATAAGATGCGGCAAATTCTTGGTTACCGTTGTTATTTACAAGCTTACACTTGTAAAACTTAGCGCAGTCGTAGGGATCTGGAAAATATCCTTCCTCAGTACATTGTTGGCCTGAAGCTTCAGTGGGAATTGGAGTAGGCGATTGTGTAGTTGGAGGTTCTGTAGCAGTCCCGCATTTTCCATACACTGCCCATGGATAATTACATGTTTTTGAATATGGATCCCACACAGTGCCTTGGTTACAAGTAAATACGTAATCTATACCATTGGCACACCTATGGAATTTACTACAATCTTTTTCGTCTGGAGTCAAATCACCGTTGGTACAATTTTTTCCTGTTTCGCTGAGTGGGACAGACTGTTCTGTAACTGTAGTAGTTTCCGAAACAATTTGTGTTGTTGTTTGAGTGGTGCTTGGAATTGATTCCATTGTAGTGGTACTAGATTCTGCTTCCGTTGAGGTTGGGGAACTTATCGAGCTTGAGCTACATTTACCGGACACTGCCCAAGGATAATTACATGAATTAATGGAGGAATCCCATACTGTTCCATTAGCACATGAAAATTGATATTCTATACCATTAGCACATCTGTAAAATTTGCTACAGTCTGTAGGATCACCTCTGAACCCTTCACCTTTGCACTTCTTGCCCGTTATGGGTACACCTGGTTTATCGGAAGTTTCTGATGCTCCACCCGTACCCGATTCACCTGCTGATTCATCTGGCTTGCTAGGTATCTCAGGTTTATGACTTTCTCCTCCTTCTGCAGGTTTTCCGGGTTGATCTGGACCTTCTGTTACATGTGATTCTCCTGGTTTTTCTCCTTCTTCAGGTTTCACAGGCTGGCCTTCTACAGGCTTATCTCCCTCTCCGGGCTTACCCGATTCAACAGGTTTTGGTGGCTTAGTCGCTGTACCGCATTTCCCATAAACTGCCCAGGGATAATTACAAGAGTTAATCGATGGATCCCATACTGTTCCCTTAGCGCATGAAAACTGGTATTCAACGCCATTTGCACATCTATAAAACTTGGCGCAATCTGCAGGATCTGCTCTGAATTCTTCATCTTTGCATTTTCCACCTGTTACAGGAAGGTTTCCTTGCCCAGGTTGTCCCTCTTGCCCAGGCTGCCCCCCTTGTCCAGGTTGCCCAGGCTGTCCTTCCGGTCCTGGCTGCCCAGGCTGCCCCCCTTGCCCAGGCTGCCCCCCTTGCCCAGGCTGCCCCCCTTGCCCAGGCTGCCCTCCTTCGCCAGGTTGCCCGGATTGTCCAGGTTGTCCTCCTTGCCCAGGCTGACCAGGTTGCCCTCCTTGTCCCGGTTGTCCGGGCTGTCCTCCTTGTCCTGGTTGCCCAGGTTGTCCGGGTTGTCCTCCTTGTTCAGGTTGGCCACCCTGTCCAGGTGTTCCTGCTTCACTGGGTGTTTCTCCTTCTCCTGGCTTTCCTGATTGATCTGGTTTGGTAGGTTTTGGTGGCTCCGTCGCTGTGCCACATGGTCCATAAACCGCCCATGGGTAATTGCATGAGTTAATAGAGGGGTCCCATACTGTTCCTTTAGGGCATAAAAACTGATACTCGACGCCATTTGCACATCTATAAAATTTGGTGCAATCTGAAGAATCTGCTCTGAATTCTTCATCTTTGCACTTTCCACCTGTTACAGGAACACCCCCTTGTCCAGGCTGTCCTGATTCTCCCTCTTGTCCTGGTTGTCCTCCTTGTCCAGGTTCCCCAGGCTGTCCTCCTTGTCCAGGCTCTCCTGGTTGGCCTGGTTTACCAGGTTGTCCTCCTTGTCCAGGCTTTCCTGGTTGACCTGGTTCACCAGGTTGTCCTCCTTGTCCAGGCTTTCCTGGTTGTCCTCCTTGTCCAGGTTTTCCTGGTTGGCCTGGTTTACCAGGTTGTCCTCCTTGTCCAGGTTGTCCAGGTTGCCCTCCTTGTCCAGGCTCTCCTGGTTTACCAGGTTGTCCTTCTTGTCCAGGTTGTCCTTGTCCAGGCGTTCCTGGCTTACCCGATTCGACAGGTATTGGTGGCTTAGTCGCTGTACCACATTTTCCATAAACTGCCCAGGGGTAATTACAAGAGTTAATTGATGAATCCCATACTGTTCCTTTAGGACACGAAAATTGGTACTCAACACCATTTGCACATCTATAAAACTTGGTACAATCTGATGGATCTGCTCTGAATTCTTCATTTTTACATTTTCCACCTGTTATAGGTATACCTCCTTGCCCAGGTTGTCCTCCTTGACCTGGCTG